>JAZAVI010000153.1:0-257500 GCA_036326025.1 Chrosomus eos | reverse complement strand
TAACACAAGATAGACTGAAGGGCATCTTATAAACCCTAAAAAAAAACTGAGCTGAAATTAGCAGATAACATTAGCCACAACTGTAATCTTGACAATGTATGTGTGCTCAGGACTATTTGACACTGAATCATTAATTACATCTGTAAGAATCACATCTATTAAATAAAACCAGTCAACCAGTCACTGTAAAAGAGAGCACACAACTGTGAAGATAAAGAGGCCAGGTTTGTATTTGATCATAAACTGCATGAGTGTAATCTGCGGTTGCAACTGTGTCAGGTCTAGGAAACGGATAATAGTGCTAACAAAACAGAATCATGTGACAGGGCAGTACTTCAACGCATATGTTATATAGGCTACAACATTATACAACTTTGGTTGAGCTTCTGTTCCCAGACTGAAGAAGAAAATGGATAAAAAACTTTGTGTGATGGGTTTACTCTTATCGGAAATGTGTAAGTATTTCAATAATTATCATTTTTCAAATAAGTCTGATATCAATGTTTCGTTTTAGTTTTTTGAAACACAATGTTAATTCTTTTACAGTGATGGGACTATATGGAAAAATCATACAACTGGATTCAGTTTTATTAGTTGATGAAGGAGATACAGTGGTATTGTCCTGCTCCATTTCAACAACACAAATAAGTCTGGCTTCATGGTACAAGCAAATCACTGGAGAAGAACCACGTCTTATCGCTTCCTCACTTCTCCATTCACCAGAAAGCCAATTTCAAAATGAATTTGATAATAGTCATTTTGAAGTGTCAAGAGTGATTAACACTTTTAATCTGAAGATCATGAACACCGTACAATCAGATTCAGCCACATACTACTGTACAACATCTTTCTCTAATATCCTTACATTTGGAAATGGCACTCATCTGGTTATTAAAGGTGAGTCAGTGCATGTCTCCATGTTAAAGTGTTTATAATGATGATATGGGGATAAAACAGCTATTTATACAAAACATCATCTATTCTAGCAGAAACCAGCAAACCCACTCATCTAAAGCTGCCCAAGTATGAACTAGTTGAGTCGGCGGTAAATGTGCCTCTACAGTGTTCAGTCCAAAATCAGTTTGTGGAGAGAGGTGAACATCATCTCTACTGGTTCAGACATGGATCAGGAGAATCTCCTCCAGGATCCATTTATATTCATGGAAACACAAGTGATCAGTGTGTGGAGAGCTCTGAAGCTGGCTGTCTTTCACCGACCTGCGCGTGTAACCCCTCCACCCGGGTCCCATTCGACCCGCTCCGAGCGGGCCTCGAACCCGGGTCTCCGGCATGAGAGTCAGGCGCTCTAACAAGGAGGCTAAAGACTGCAGCCTCTAGCATCTGTCGCCAGAGCGCCTATTGAGATCAGAGGAGTGAGGTTTACAGGTTCACTACTAGCTGGCCTCCGTTACACGCGTACAACCTCCCAGAGAAAGAGTTCAGTTCATCCGATGCTGGAATTCACTTCTGTGCACTGGCCACATGTGGAGACGCTTTATTTGGAAATGTTCCTAAACTGAATCCTGGTAAGTTTGAGCTTTTCAACATTACATAGAAAATATCAGCCCTACAGTGCATATTATGTGTTATATATGTAATATTGTTCCTTATGATTTAGACAACTTTAAGAGCCAGAACACACACTTAATCTTTATATCTGGCCTTACGGTGCTGCTGACATCAAACATTATGATCAATATTCTGCTGTTCTGCATGAGGAGGAAAGGTTAGTGCTTGTTTGAAATCTTGCTTCAACAATCAACAGTTTGTTACGGCATAGTAGTAATTCTATGATCTACTGAGAAGTTTAAATATTCTGCATGCTTTTTTAATATAATATTTTCTTAGATGTCCTATATTAAAATTAGATAATTTATGTGAGGGCTAACTATTGTGTGTTTTATTATATATATTATAGTCTATCAATGCAATAGACAGCAAATATCAGCAAATCCAGATTACTGATGATGATGTGTCAATAATTCAGGTTTGTCAAATGAAACTCTCCAGATGTAAAACCACTTATAATACATTAATGATGATTTATCACTAAAATTTTGTGGAAGTTAAAATTATGTTTTCTGGAATGTTCTTTTTTTTGTGTAGTATAAGGAAGTGAACTTTTGGCCTTTACCGATCACCACCAAATGCACAAAGAATGAAGAGAACAAAGATGATATTCGGGTTTGACATGTCAAGACCATGGCAAAAACAAAAACACAAACCGGCTGTATAGTATTATTCAGTAATAACCATCATTTCATTTGAGCAATTCTGAAAATAATTTTTGATCAGTTATTATAGTTATTAATGGGCTGATATGTTGTAGTGACTAAAAGACAGTCACAGTAAATATTTTCCTCAATATCTTATTGCAATAATTACATGCTATATACATTTTTTTTATTTGCTTTGTTCATGTAATAAACATTAATAACATCTACAATAAACATTTTATGCATTCTGTATATGCCACCACTGTACAATTAGTCTACTTTTGTTCTTATAAATGTATTCTACAGATATATAATAGCATAAATAAAGTACTTTCCATATGAATTTCTGTATGTTTTTGCTGTGTTGTGAACTAGAAGGTGAATAGATCCAATTATCTGCAACCACTAGGTGGCAGTACAGACCATGTGTTAAATTCAGCATTCAGAAAGACCCTCTGTTAAATGGATAATTAAGGACACCACCACCACCACAAAAAAAAAAGAAAGAAAAAAAAAGGATATATTAAGATATATTTATGTATTTGTTTTGTTGATGATTGTAACTATGGCAAAGTCCACCCCAAGACCACAACGCAAGCACCACCTCAACTGGGTGGCCTCAAAAATTCATTAAGATGATGACTGTAACTATGTCAACGTCTGCCCCAAGACCACAACGTGAGCACCACCTCAACCGCACAAAACGCTTCCACTACGATAGAAAGCGGCAGTCGCGCAGTGATTCCACCGCTTGCCGCGTCACATGTGAAAAGGCCACGCCGACTTTTTGGGACTTAAGCTTACTCACCATATCCCCAGAGTTAGATAAGTCTATACCCTTTTCATCTCTGTGCGTGCTGTAACTCTGTCTGACGCACCCACCTCTAGCCTAGCTTAGCATAAAGACTGGAAGTAAATGGCTCTAGCTAGCATACTGCTCCCAATAAGTGATGCAATCACTCCGCCCAAGTAGCAGTGCTTCGCCTTATGAGAATATTCCCAGTATGTATACGGTTAGAAGATGCATGTGTCTCATATGACCTTGTTATTTGTACAGACTGTGGATATACAAATCACAAAATATAAATAGGAAAATGTTGGCATTATTTTGTCACTTATTGGGAGTAGTATGCTAGCTGGAGCCATTTACTTCCAGTCTTTGTGCTAAGCTAGGCTAGCGGTGGGTGCGTCAGACAGAGTTACAGCACGCACGGAGATGAAAAGTGTATCTATGGACTTATTTAACTCTGGGGGATACGGTGAATAAGCTAAAGTCCCAAAAAGTCGGAGTGTTCATTAAAGTGATGACAACATTTTCATTTTTGGGTAAACTATCCCTTTAAGAATTCTTGTTAAAGACCAACCAAATGTGCACTAGTCCTAGATAAAGGGAACTATCTATGTAACAATCTTACACAAGCACCAGGGACCACCATTTGACTTAACATAATAAAAACAACATAACACATAAACACATTTTAACAAATGCACATTAAATATATGTACATACATTTTAATTTAGTAGATGCACAAGAAGCATACTATGCAAGTAATACGTGGTTCATAAGGAAACTGTAAAACAGAACACTTCACAAATTCCAAAATTGACCTGAAAAGAACAACGCAAAGTCTAACAACAACATTCATTAATCCACATAAAATGAATGAGAACACAAACACAAATGACCTTTCTTTACCCACAATTATCCTTATTATGCCAAATAAATGCATATACAACACACAGTACAAAGCCATAATAACACTTTAACATACAAAGACATTCAAATATGGAGACTTACAGCCATCATCTTGTAGTTTTCACAATTTCATTGCAGTAAAAATTATCAGACTAAACTCTAGGTTTAATTTTCAAAGGATGACAGTCAACTCATAACATGTGGGAGAAATTGCCAAAATTATTCGGATAAATTGAATTAAATTGATGTTATAAGATCATGATGAACATATTTGTGTCGAAGTGAAATGTTCCTCTAAACCTCTGGATGTTACTGCTGTGATCTGACCTGAGCGTACAGAGACTGCTCCTGAATCACCTTTGATTTGGTTCTTCTAGTGTTCAGAGGTTTCTGACCAAAACTAATGGCTGCGTAATTCATGCTGTCTTCATTCTAATATCAAGAGAAAAAAGACACTCCAATTATGAGAGGAAAATTATACATGATGTGGCAAAATATACACCAAAAGTTTTTAAAAATCCTGACAGAAAAATCGATTATCTAATATTAAATTGATAATACAGATACATTGATAAAGATCTCAAAAGGGAAGATAATTGTGTTCTTACTTGATTCTCGTGAGGTTTGAGCACTTTTAAGAAATGAAGAAATTAAGAAACAGTCTTGTCATTATACATGGCAGTTGTGTTATTCTTTTATATTGCATTACCATAATAAATTAATAATATTCAGAAAGTCTTACCCGTATTCTGACCCCTGCATAGCTTTATTCCCAGAAAAACAACAAGTGCCAAAGATATGATGTTTGTAATTCCAAGAGCAAGAAGAGTTGGATTCACATCTAAGATATTAAAATAAAACAAATGTATTTTTTTTTGCTTAGACTACATTTTTTACATTCATTAGATCAGTTTGGTATCATGTACTCTATTAATAAATGAAATTAATGAAATGCTCTTCTGGAGGAAAGATCAAACCATTGTTTCAATTATTGGAAACAGTTATTTCCCCCAAAATATGATTTAAATGGTTATAAACATCGGAATACCGGACAATGCTATTGAACTAGCGGGACGCCATTCACTCCGGGCGGATAGAACATTCGATGGCTCCGGTAAGACCAGAGGTGGTGGATTGTGCATTTACGTTAATAAAGCTTGGGGCACAAACTCTGCTATTGTTGGGAGACATTGTTCAGCTAACCTTGAGTTTATCATGGTCTAATCACACTCCCCTCATATACGGCTAGACTCTAATCTCCCTCCTCACACCTTCATTTGATATTTGCAATACTGGCATGTTAATTTGCACTGCAGACTGTTTATTACAGTAACAAGTGTTTACACATGCATCTTGCACTACTTTACCTTAAAGGTGTTATGCTTAATTGCACTGCCGACTGTTTATTTACAGTACCAACTGTTTATATGCATTTTGCAAATATCGTATTTTAACTAATATGCAATAACTTTTCACTGCACTCTTACTCGGATAGCTTGTGTCCATACTTTATTTGCACTACTTTAAATGTATTGTGATACTGCTCATCTTAGCCTTATTTATCATTGTATATATTTATCTGTAATTATGTTTATAGTAATAGTCATGTACCATTGTATATTCTGCACTTGCTGCTATTGCACTTCTGGTTAGACCTAAACTGCATTTCGTTGCCTTGTACCTGTACTTGAGTAATGACAATAAAGTTGAATCTAATCTAATCTAAAATGCTCCTGAGTGGCAAAAATAAATATGCCTCCCAAAACCTACCTTTAAAATTGAGTTGAGTTCCTTTTCCAAACAGTATCTCTCCACATGCGGCCACAGCGCAGTAGTAAATCCCAGTATCAGAGTCACTGGTGTTGCTCTTGAGGAGATTGTAGACACAGCTCTGTGTTTGAGACTCACTGCTGTTCTCACACTGACCATTTCTCTCTCCTTTGGTGTAAAGGACTCCTTGAGAGTCTCCCAAGCTTTGTCTGAACCAGTAGACGCTGTGTTCTCCAGCACAACTCTCACTGAAGACGCTGCACTGCAAACTCACAGAATCCCCTGGATGAAGCGTGTCTATCAAAGACTGCTGAACAGTTGTGTGTCCAGCTTGAAAAGTGACAAAAAAGGAACAGAATTAGTAAGGTCAAAAAAATTAAATAAAAATCAGATGCCATAAATCAAACAAAGCTAAAATAACAAGTAGTAAAACTTACCTTTAAAAAATAATCTAGTGCCTGAACCCATTCCAATGCTGTAATATGATGCGACGACACAGTAATATGTTGCTGAGTCTGAAGGCTTTGTCTGTAAAATGATCAGATTAAAATGATCATCTCCTTCGAAAACATTAAAACGACTTTTCTCAAAGTCCTTATTCCAGCTGGGCTGTTGATTTAAATATAAAGACACAATTTGTATGGATTTTCCATTGGACGTCCGTTTAAACCATGCTTTTGTCAATTGCAGAAACTTTGAAAAGCTGCAAGTAAGATTCACATCCTCTCCAGCTCGAACTACTTTTACATCTTCCTGAACAACATCCACATTAGAGGACACATCAGAGGAGCACACTGCAAAATCAAGCACACAATAGTAACTTTTAGAGTTGAAAGCGTTAATAAATAGGTGACTTGTTTAATGTTTAAAAAGACATTTAGGTAGGCTATATTTACATTTTGTCAAGGACAGCAAAAGAATGAAGTAATATTTCATGGTCAGTCGTCTTCCAAAATTATCCTCAGGCTTTGAATTCCCCTGAAAAAGCAAACGAATGAGCCACACCATCACAAACACTAAAGAATAAGGGTAGATCACTAGACTGTGTCCTTACCATGTGTCCATCTGTCTCTGCTTCAGTGAACTGAGGCACATGTGCACTTTCACCTTAACTTTTTTACTTTCACACACTGTCGCCACATCAAAATGTCTAACCTAACCATCTTTCCATTGCTCCAAAAAAACTCTCTTATTTATTTAGACAGGTGTTAATAATACTACTGCTTAGTCAATTGGCCTCTCTCTCAAAACTATGTGGGTAATATGTTGTTTTATTTATTGCTAATGCTTGATGTGGTTTGACAAAGGAAAAAAAAAGCAGGAAATAAGATGTTTCAAAGAAGCATGTAACCAGACATCCCTTTAAAGGGCCTCACATAAAAGTTATTTATTTATTTTTTTACCAATGATGAGCATCTAAATTTGAAACATTTAAATAATGTTTTGAATCAAGGGAATTGCAGATGATAGGGCATGATCAAGTTTAACTTTTCTGGACTGGTGTATACATGGTTATTAATTCCTAAATGGAGCAATCTTTGCAAGTTTAAACTAGCTTCATGTTAGAAATGTTTTTAAATAGCGTCATGTCAACAGTGCACGAGTGAATCACTAGCTGAGTTTACATGGACCCTTATAATCAGATTGATGGCTCAATCTGACTAAAAAACCTTCATGTAAACACCTTAATCAATATGATTGAGCTTGATCTGATTGGAATTTTGATCGGATTGAAAGGAGTGTTTTATTCCTTTTGTAATCCGATCGAGAGAACATGTAAACACGTGATCGGATTGAAAACCGAAACTGAAAGGATTGCGCATGTGCAATGACTTTGAAATAGCGTAATAACGTATGACTCACGGCTGTTCTTCCTGTTGAATAAAGTGTCATCTAAATGAGTGTCCCGTTATTCTAAAATTTTCATTCTCACTCAGCGTCTGTGAAGTGGAGCAGGACAACGTCCCCCCAGTAGGCCTACTTGTTGCAGACTCTCATCCACAGACGATTGGTGTTTACTGCGTGATAAATATAAGCAGCACGGCAAAACGGTTCATATACTCATTGTCTCCAAATCATGACCAGAGACAGATAAATATTAAGTCTGCTGTTTAAAACAAATAAAGAACCAATAGAGGAGAATAGTTATGCGCGAACAGCGGCAGTATATTCTTACAGTGTGCGCATGTCAAAAAATCAATTCCGATTGAAGCTTGTGAAACGCGCACATCAACCCGATTACTTTATTTATCGTTCATGTAAACACTGTGTTCGAACTCAACACGGCTAGCTAATGCTAGCATGGCTCTCGGGTACTTCATGACCCAGCCCAGTCTCATCCCAAGGCATCATCTAACTGACGCTTTTGACCATGTTTGACCATGGTCAACATGCCGACACACATGGCACCCTTTAAGCGTCAATATGAGACGCGCCTCCTAGTGGTCTAACCCTAACCCTACCCCAGACCTAAACCTACCCATAACGGAAGCGTCATCTAACTGACGCTAAAGGGTGCCATGTGCGTCGGATTTAGACGCATGGTCAAAAGCGTCAGTTAGATGACGCCCGAGGATGAGCATCTCATATTGCCACTTAAAGGGTGCCATGTGCGTCGGCATCTTGACGCATGGTCAAAAGCGTCAGTCAGATGACGCCTTGGGATGAGACTGTGTTGCAGCATGATCATATCTGTGCGTTACAGAACAAACATTCAGAAGCTTTCTTTGTGGTGGCAGGCGATTTTAATCATGTTACTTTGACGGATATTCTGCCCCCGGTTCCACCAGCACGTCTCCATAGGGAACAACCATTTGAAACAACATGCAGGACCGTGTGTATACCAACAGACGGGAAGCATACAGAGCATACAAAAAATCTAATATCAAGAAGTTAAAACCGGAGCAAGAACAATCTTTGCTTAGTGTTGTTGGTAGCCATGATGTTGTGGCCTTCCTCCCCACGGGGTTCGGGAAAAGTTTGACATATGAAATAAGTCACGACCAAACAAAGCCCTAAATGGTTTAGCTCCGCAGTACTTGAGCGAGCTCTTAACGCATTATAGTCCTTCACATTTATTGCGATCTCAAAATTCTGGCCAGTTGATAATACCTAGAATATCAAAATCGACTGCTGGTGGTAGATCCTTTTCCTATTTAGCACCAAAACTTTGGAACAATCTTCCTGTAGATTAGGGGCTCATTCCCCCTCAGAGTGTTTGTTTTGTTTGATTGCCATTTGTTTGATTTAAGACAGTAAATGAATTTGTATTTTGTGAAATTAAGTTATAGTTTTATTAAAAGGCTCAAGGTCAAACTGCAATCCTGACTCCTGGTCTCCTGTTTGTGCTTTGGTAAGGTGTTATCTTTCGATTTCAATCTTTGTTTTAATATAGTACAAGGTGCCATATGGAATGTTTCATAATTAAATGTATCTTATATTTAAATTTCTCAACATTCTTCTCACCACTGATAATGGGCTTTGGACTAAATGTCAGTGTTCCATTTTCTTTCATTTTGTACACTTCATACATTGAGAGACAGAACACCCTTTTTTGTAATGCTATATTTACTTATTTGGTATTTCTGGATTCAGCACAACCCCACCTTTCCAACAAGTCATCATATGTGTTTCTATGATAATCCCTGGCAAAGCAACCATAAAGTAAATGAAAACATTCTGCATGGATATTCAATTTGTGCAAGTCCGCTTATTTTAGGTATGTGTTTATATGTCTCTATTTATTCCATACATCAAGATATTCACATCCAGTCTTTTCTAGTAGTTAAAGCAACAGCCTGACTACAAACATGTCAAGTTTCAAAGCTCTCAGAGCTTGTGTGATTGATTTGTACTAGTTTATATGCCTTAACTCCAATACGGACAGGCTATATTTTAGTCCTTTTTGGTTTTGGGGTGTATAACAATATCTGTTAATTTAACAATCTTAGCAGTAAAATATTTTGAGCCAAGAATCCATTTCATATGGGAGACCTTAGAGATGAGGAAAAACATTGTTGGGTTTAGTTCTACCTCCGGTAGGGGTATCTCAATAACTAAAGCACTTTTTGACCATTTGTCACTAGCCTAGTAGCCAAGGCACACGTGGATAGAATATGAGGTCCCCTGAAAAAAAAAAACAACAACAACAACATATCTAATGATCTGTTTAGATGTTTGTGTTGAAGAGGGCTTTGCCCTTGCCTCTTGTCTCCTACTTTGTTGGGGGTTTAATCATGGCTGTTACGTGTGCAGGAGTAGGAGCATGTCTTACATGCTCTCAGCAATGTCTGTGAATGTATTGGCAGTAGCAAGTCTCGGTACTTGCTCTGGAGCAGCAGCAGCGTAGCAGATCTATTAAGCCAAGACCAAATACATTAACATTGCCAATCCATTACCATGCCAATCTCTATATCCATACCCGTCTCCCGAGAGTTGTCATGAGAGAACTTAACAGAACCAAACATATATGTTACAACATCACTGGTCCACATTCATGCAATGTAAGAAATGACGTACATCTGAGTGAACAAGACAGCCCAGAATCAGATCTCAATGATCTACAATCACCAGGTGGCAGTATTGAATAAGTGTTGAGTTCAGTGTAGGGTTTCCGGCCCATAAGCTCTTTATCAATTTTAAGTTTGGGGATAGATATTCAATAACTATTAATCTATGATCAACAAATTATTGAATACAGTTTGAACCGGGTCCTTACGTTAATAAATTCCCCACAAAGGGGTGTACAGCGTACCCGTCTGTTCAGGGTAAGTATAATAACAATTAAACACAACGAATTATGGTTAATTATTAATATACATCCTACACAGAGGAATGGCTGATCTTCAACAATACCAAAGCATTTGACCCCTCCTCGCTCATTCACACGTCCGCCGTGTATTTAGGCTAAAAGGGTACAAATGACTTATGGTCTATTTTAGCTTAAATTAACTGACAATGTTTTGTGCACTTAAACGATTATCAGATTGTAGCTAGGATCTTTTATATTAAAGAGGCTTTGTTATACGAGCAACAACCACAGAGTCAATAAAGCATAAAATGAGGTTTAATGAATGAACTAGACTACATGTAACAGGATATAGATTAAACAAAATGAAATAAAACAATAAGAAAAGAAAACACAAGGAAAATACAATTGCTAGCACAGTTTAGAGTAAACCCTTTAGAGACAGCCACAGGAGATATACTTTACAACGTCTAAATTTTGTATTGAACAAATTTTTGCATTCAGACCTGTACGTTTGGTGTGCGGAAGCACGTGTGGCGTGCCGGAGATGGAGGTCGGGTTTCTTTGGGTCCCAGCGTGGTTGGTTCGCGGGAGATTCAAACGCTCTGGCTTAGTTCTGTATGCGTGAAGAGAGTCTTTTCACCGGAGTGCTGGAAGACTTACGAAACGCACGTGGAGGTCTCAGTCGGGAGACGAGAACACTAAGAACAGACTAGCTATGCGCAAAATGAAACGAAGTTAAAGTAAAAACAGGAACATTAAAATAAAATACGAAGATTACAAAGAATACACAGGAACAGGATACACACGGACAGAGAGAGCGATTGTCTCTGTGTTGGAGAATTTAAAGATGAGCTGGGCACGCCTGGGTAAGGCGCGCCGGCCAATGATAGCATCCCATATTGAGGAGCGCGCACGCCCCCTGATTGGGGTGGAGATCAGCGGTAATATGAATTTATGACCAAGTAGAAAATTAAGCTTACTTTGGTAATAGCATATGCATGTAGTTATACATTTCACGATATGGATATACAGCTTAATAGATGGATCAGATTTGTAGGATTACAACGATATCAAACATTTCACATCACAGACGTACTATTACAGAGTTACATCTGGAGGCACACATTCAGGCACTCATAAGGATCGTACATTCCTGAAAACATTCGTAATACAAGTTTGCACACTCACAGTTCTTTTACATGTATTTAAAACAGCAAATATATTTTAGTAACGATTTACAGATAGGAAATCAGAGTTCATATGTATGTGCGTGTGTGCGGGGACGTGGGTGTGAACGCGTGTTGCGCTCGGCGGGAAACAGACAAAGGAGCATCTGTTTTTGCGCTTCTCCCCCCCGTTTCCGTCCGGGGTGGGGAGAAGAAGGCCTGTTTGTTGTCTCAAGTGAGAGGACCCGCTGTTTGGGGAGCATTTAAAACCATTTGTCAACTTAAAATGGCACCTTTAGGGTGTCCTTCTAGACTTTTAGACGCCAGTTCGGGAGATAGGGGTTCCTTGGCTGACCACATGGCCTTTTAGGAATGTTTGTTAAAGTTAGGGTCCTTTGTTCTGAATTTAAATTTGTTGCGAGTTCGTGATTCAATAAAAGAGAGTTCATGATGATTGCATCCAGGATCTCTACAGATTCCCCCCCTTTCGGGAGATGATGTCCCTGGGGGAAGATCGTCGGCCGACAATCATTGCATGGGAGGATGGAAGGTGAATCATGAATTCGGATAACAGGTGATTATCAGGGCTGAGGGCTTAGCTCAATGAGGTTACCGGCGGCTTCTTGCGTGTTATCCTCCTTTCGGGGGTTTCGTCGGAAGCCTCCGGACACGGCTTTGGAGAGCCTGACGGTAGATGCTCGTGTCTCGTTGAGTCTCCTGTACAGGATGAAAGCCAAGCCCAATGTTAGGACGTGACTGACTACCATAGAGAGGCAGAGCGCAGTGTCTGCTGCGGTCCAGGCTCGGGCAACAGGTGAAGCAGTCAAAGTGGGCTGTCGAGACAAAGCTTGTAGGGCGGAGTCAAGAGGAGCAATGTCAATTAGCTGTGACCCCCCTGTCTCAATTTCCAGTTCCAGCTCTGGACTCAGGGTGAAATTGTGGTCTTTGAAGAAGGAGGGAATTTCCAATTCTGTTTCGTACTCGTGGCTCGGAAGATGATACAATGCCAGATCGTCTACGTGGAGGATGGCACCTTTAGGTACTTGAATCCACATGCTCTGGTTGAGTAGGCTGACACGGGTAGCGGTGTCATGTTGGTCATAGGTGAGAGTGGCAGTGAGTACCGGAGTGTTGACAAGCCACCGGTCACCGATGATCTCCGCTCGGGTTTCTTCCACTTGTATGCGAGGCTTAGCTTCGGCAGGGCAGCGGTTGTCGCTGGACATGGTTTGCAGTCCGCAAATTCCATCAGTGTTGTCTCTAAGGAATGGTTTGCTAGGGCACAGATAATGAATGTCTTTCGTCAAGGTGCACATGTGCAGGTTTGGAGCCAGGTACAGCTGAGGATCGCTGTCGTGGTAGGCTACCACTTCAGGAGTGCGGATCTTGATGTGCGTGTTACCTTTCCAAAACCCGACGTTGACAATGTCTTTGAGTCTGTAGATTCGGCTTGACTCGATGATGGGTAAGTTCAGGAGGAATCCCATTTCTCTCTGCTCTGGGTCGACATAGAGTGGGATGGCGCTGCCCAGAGAGTAGGCCAGGTGTACTTGCAGCGGATCAGCTGGCGTGGTGATGGCGGAAGCCAGCACGTTCTGGACAAGGCTCAGAGGTATGAGGTAGGGTGGGATCCTACCCATGGCTAAGCTGTCAATAGATGAGCTCACCTCCCTTAACATGTCCGTCATCAGGACGGTGACCAGCTGAGTTTGGGCAAAGTCATTTTGGAAAACAGTGAACAGCTGTTTCATGGAATTCACAGTCTGGTTCAGCATGACGCTGTGGGTGTTGAGAATGACCACAGTTCCCTTTAAGGTCCTTCCGATGGTCTGCAGAGAAGCACTCTGCACGGTGAGCTGCTCTTTTAACTGGGGAATCTCTGTCTGGATTTCAGCCACATGTCGTCTCACGGTGGCTAGGTTAACAGCGTTGACGCTTGACATACCAATGTTGAACAGAGTTCCCACTGCAGCTGCGGCTCCCAGGAGGGCTCCAAGGAACCGTTTGGGGCGGCGGTTGTGTCCGCCTAATTCCGCTTGGGTGACGGTCATCTTTTCAAGTTGGTTTAGCATGTGTCTGACGTCGGCCTCGGCGTGGGCGATGGCATCCTCTGTCCACCGGGCTCCGGCCCAGCTGTACTGGGCTACTGCGCTGGGGTAATGTGCTCTGTACACGTTGCGGGGGTCGAGTCGAACGTACACCTTCTGGGTGTGGGTCCGACAGTTGGTGATCAGGAGGCCCGGTTGTTCTCTCAGCACGATGCCTGTCGACGGGCCGGGTGTGATGACGTCAGGTGGCGGTTGTCCTCTGGTCGACTGAAGGCAGAAGATTGCAAACCATAGCAGCATCCTATTAGAGGTGAAAGGGGAGATGTGGAGAGAGAGGGAGAGAGAGAGAGAAGCAGTGTGTCAGCGAGAGTTGTCCTTGGCGTTGGCAGGACAGTCGTTTCGCTCCTAGGATGGTAAGCAGGTTAGTTTGTATTGGCCCCTCCCCGCCTTTCTCTGCCAGCAGCAGAATGTCTCTTAATCTGGTTGCGGTGAACCCATTTGAGCACTGGGTCTTTCTGTCCCCGGCTCAATTGGATTCGGTACGCCACTGGGGACAGTTTGTCAACAATTTCATGAGGTCCTGTCCAGTGGGGAAGGAATTTCTTTGACAGCCGCTGGGAGGCTGTGCGTGGTGGCTGTGCGAAGCTGTAATACCAGACTCTGTCACCCACGGCCAGTTCCTGGTGTGACGCTTTCCGGTCATAGTAGGCTTTCTGGCCCTCTGCGCTCTTTTGAAGCTGTTGTTGGGCGAAAGCAAAGGTTGATTTCAAATGCTGGTGCAGCTCATCGAGGTACTGATGAGTGGTGCAGGCTGTGATGAGACTGGAGTCCCCTGGCTGATACAACAGGTGCAGTGGCAGTGTCATCTGTCGTCCAGTCATTAGTTCCAAGGGAGACACCTGAGTTGAGTCCTGGGGAGTGGCTCTGAGGGCCATTAACACCAGCGGGAGTTTCACATCCCAGTCCTTCTGGTTGGCAGCCACATACTTTCTCAGCATACTGACCACAGTCCTGTTAGAACGTTCAACTTGGCCAGATGAGATCGGTGAAAAACTGATATGTAGTTGAACGTGGACCCCCAGGAGTTTCCAGATCTGCTGCATAATCTCAGCTGTAAAGTGGGTACCTCTGTCTGAGTTGACACTCATTGGCAGTCCGAATCTGGAGAAGATGTGATTCATCAGAAGGTATGCCGTGGTCTGGGCGGTGTCATTGGCTGCTGGAAGACATTCTACCCATTTTGTGAACTGGCACACGACTGTGAGGAAGTACTTGTTGCCCCTTGTTGACCTTGGCAGAGGTCCTACCCAGTCGATTTGGAGGTCTGACCAGGGAATGTGACTCTTCTGCGTTGCAGTGGAGCTCTGTGATTCGGATTTGCAGGTTGGAACTGACAGCAAATTAGACAGTCTTTGACATATTCCGCCACGTGTTCTTGCATGCGGGGCCAATACGCTACTTGCTTCAGTGTCTTATAGGTGGCACGGGTACCGTGGTGTCCAGCACATGGCGCATCATGAGCATACATCAGCATCACCCCCCTTAGGCACTGAGGGATCACAAGCCTTGGCGCTGTGTTGTCCTCAGGTGCATACCACAGAATGTTGTGAATGACACGCAGCATGTGCTTGATGTCATGCAGCCGTCTGAGGCACGGGTCGTCAGTGAGATCAGACGGTGTGAGTGGGTGGTTGGAGGGGTCACAGAGGTGGTTTAGAAAAGTCTTTATGGACGTGTCAGAGGCTTGCATGTCTGCTATGTCGTTGTTTGACATCTGCGGAGTCAGAGTGAGAGGCTGGGAAGCAGGCAGTGCGGCCGGAAAAGTTCGTTTGCTGCGGGTTAGCACTGACACATCAAAGGCTGGTGGTTGGGCTGGAGGTGACCATATGTTACCGTGCAGTGCGCCAGTCTTGGCAAGGGCATCGGTTTGGTCATTTAGGTCCTTGTCGAGGCCCGGTTGCTTGGAGTGGCCTTTCACCTTCTTCCAGTAGACAATCATGTCATGTTGTCTAGTCAGGTCGTCACATGCCTGAAACAAGTGTTGGTGTTTGACAGGCTTGCTGTTTGACGTCTTAAAGCCATTTTGTTTCCACCCTGGAAGGTGGCATGTGAAACTTAGTCTGGCATAGTTCGAGTCTGTGCAGATAAGGAATTCTTTGATGTTATGTGTCGCTGCGATTTGCATAGTTATGAGAATCGCTGCCACCTCAGCATATTGTGATGACTGAGGCCCCAGCTTAAAGTGTTGTGGTGGGCATGGCAGATCATTTACCCATAACACACCCGCACCAGCTTGGCGGATGCCCTCTTGGTTGTAGGAACATCCATCGACGTAAGCTGTGGGCATACCTTGGCACGTGTTGTCATCGAAGTATCTGTGACATGTCTGCTGTTGTGGTTCTTCCACATTAGCCGTTACAGGTGGTGCGTTATCAGTGCAGTTCTGGCAGGCAGCCAGGCCGTTGCCTAGCGCAGATTTGTGGTTCTGGGCATACCGTGCTTCGACATTCCGCCCTTGGAGGGCCATTAACCACGTGGCGATGCGGGAATTGGTGACCACGCCATCGCGGATGCGTTGGCTGTTGAGGAACATGACAGGCTGATGACAAGTCTCTATGATAACTTTCTGAGCTCCAATGTAGTTGGAGAACCGTTGTATGGCCCACACAGTGCAAAGCAGCGCTTTTTCACAGTCTGAGAATTTAGTCTCTGGTGGAAGGAGTGTCTTGCTGGCATACGCTACAACTCTTTTGTCTTGATCGTGTCGTTGGTACAGACCAGCGCTGAGACAGTGGTTGGAGAATCCCGCTTCTAAGTAGAATTCTTTTTGTGGGTCAGGGTAGGCCAGGCATGGAGCTGTGCACAGATGACGTTTCAGCTCATTCATGGCATTGTCCTGGACGGGTGTCCAGACAAAAGGGCAGTCTTTTTTCAGCAGGGCAGTTAGTGGCTTTGCAATGTCTGAGTAGCTTTCTATGAACTGCCGTGAGTAGTTACACACCCCCAGAAAGCTTCGCAGTTCTGAAAGGTTGGTGGGTGGTTTGATGTTTTGAACAGCTTGTATGCGGCTGGACTGTGGTTCGATGCCTTGCGACCCGATCAGCAGTCCCACGTAGTTGACCTTGGTTCGACACCATTGACCTTTGTGGAGGGCGATCTTGGCGCCTGCAGCTGTTAACTGGTTCAAAACATAGTCTATTTCTGCCAGGTGCTCGGTAACTGTTGTGCTCTTCATCAGCACGTCGTCCACATAGATGAGATTTCCTCTCATTCTCGCATCAGGGCATGCTTTGTTCAGGAAGATGTTAAACTCAGCGGGTGAGTTGGCATAGCCGAAAGGGCACCTGGTGAAAGTGAATTGTCTGTTACCGAACGTGAAAGCTAGCTTGTGCTGGTCTTCTGGATGTACCGGCAGGGTCCAGAAACCTGAAGCTACGTCGAGCGTAGAGAAGATTGTGGCTCCTCTGATTCTGGGGATCTCCTGCTGCAATTGGGTCATCGGCCATCGTGACAGTGGTACCTGTCGATTCAACTTGCGGTAGTCGATCGTGGGGCGCCACCGGCCATTCGGTTTAATTACCGGCCAGATAGGAGCAGAATAGGTGCTATTGCATGGGCGAATTACACCTTTTTGAAACATAGAGTCAATAATTTCTTGCACCGGTTCATGTGATGCAATGGGGATCTTGTACTGTCTGACAAAGGTGGGAGGAGCGTCAGGGTGCGTTGGAATGCGCACGGTGTGAAGGTGAGTGAGACCACAGTCTAGAGAGTCTTTGGCAAATGACGCTTTGAATTTGTAAAGGACTTGTCTGAGTCTTTGTCGATCTGCATCCTCTTTGATTGCGTCGGCGTCCTTTAGAATTTGCTGAACTTGAGACTCAAATCCTGGATATGGCTCCTCTGTGGGTGAACCGCTCGTGGTGTTTGCAGGCGTGGGTGCAGCAGGTGTTTCAATCTGGCAGATAGGCTGTTTGGAAACTGTGTACACGGCAAGGTGTTGGTCCTCCGTCAGTTCCGTTCTGCAGACTTGATCTTTGTCCATCGGCATGACTGAGGCGATGGAGATGATTTTGAAGGGTGCTGTGTGCAGTGTGTCGCCTGTGCATCCTTCTGGTATCATTGAAGCTGGAATAGGCCCAATGACAGGTAAAGTCAGTTCAAAATCAGGAAAATCATAGCTCACGAGCCATCCTAGCCGATAGGCTTTTGGAATTGCAATGTCCACTGCTATGCAGTTGTTGAAAAGGATGTAGACTGCACGAGATGACAATTCAGTGAGGGGTGTGGCTTCAAGTGTGAGTCCAAGTTCAACGCATTCGGGTGAAGGTTGAAAGAAACCCAGTGTGTTGTTTAGGGTTTGGCCACGTCGTATGTTGAGCCGAACAGCGACCCCTTTGGTGTACGCAGGTACTACAGTTGCCTGTTCGCTGATTAGAGTGCAAACCTCTGGGATGGTTTGGCCTGACAGAAGATTGGGGCCCAAAGTACCTCATTAATAAAATCCACATGCGCCTGGAGGCGAATCAGAATGTCTGCTCCAATGTAAACATCGTGGGGCAGGTCCGGAAGGATCAAGAAGTAATGAGTCAGGCACCGACGGTTCCAGTTCAAGTTCAAAGCACAGATACCTTTTGCAGTCACCAGGTTTAATGGGCATGAGTTCAAAGGGAAACGTGTGCGTTTGCTTGCAGAAGGAAGGTCTGGTGTGACTTTAATTAGCTCGTTGAAAAGTGACAGGCTGATAGCACAATTGTCGGCCCATAGGGCGAGTACAATGTCAGTAGTGGTTACACCATTCAGCTGCAGGTCGGTGGTGACCTTGGGGCAGAAGGACTCAGAGTCTTTGGGGAGTTGAAAAGTGCAGAGTAACGAACTTGAATCTCGCTCAGGTGCAGAGCCTGTGTTCCCATGGCTGGCGGTGACAGTTCCCGTGACCTGACAGTCTGGCTCAGTTGACCTGGGTGGCTGACAGGGGAGAGGTTCTCGCACTTGAGCCCAAATCTTCAGTTGTCTGAAGTCCAGCAGGGGCTCGAAGCGATCTAGTAGATCTTTGCCGATGAGAAGGGGAAACGTGTTCATCTGTGAAATGTACACGGGGTGTATCAAGCTCATGTGACCAAGGGTTAAGTGAAGGGGAGCTATTTGTTCAAGCCGGATGTCAGTTTGGCTGTAAGATCGCACATTCAGCTCACAATTCTGAGATTTCAGAGTTCTGTTCTGTCTGTTAGCTTCAAAACTGAGTCTTTCAAAGAGTTCAGCTGATATCAAAGTGAGGTCCGATCCGGTGTCGACCAGAGCTTCGAGCCTCACCACATTTTCCAATGTGATAGAGAGATAAAGTTTGCGTGCTAGTCCTTTTTCGACCAGGTTCCCTAGGAGTTTTAATGTGGGGGCTTGTGTGGCGATCGATAAACAGTTAGGGTCAGTGTCTTGGGATTCGTTGGGGAGACACACGACCAGAACAGCACTTTCTGGTATCTCTGGGGTTTTCTCACTGGTATGCTGTGTTGGATTGTCCGCTTCTGGATGTGCGGTTGTTGACAGCAGTGAGTGGGTGTCACTGTCACTTGGTGTTATGACAGTTGGTTCTGTGGTCTGTGTCAGGAGAACAGTGTTCGTGGTGCTTGGTTCAGTAGGAGGGCTGTCAGGAAGGGTTTTAATCCTTACCCTTAGTCACGCAGAGTCTGGCTTGTCCTCTTTGTCAGTTTTCTTTTGAAGAAGCCCTTTTAGGATCTTCAGGATCTCTGCGGTCTCTGACGTGGACTCACTGTTTTCTTTTGCAGCAGGCTTGGATTTGGGCTTGGATCTGTTAGAGGCCTGCCGAGAGGGAGTTCGCTGCGGGCTGTCTGGACTGGACGTTCTTGTCGCTGGAGTCCGGCTCTGTCTGGGCCGTCGGCTGGTTTCCCAGGTGGCCCCCCCTTTTTGGGTGTGGGGGTGCCGTGGGCTGCTGTATGATCTTTCAGGGCGCTCGCCCTGATGCTTAGGACGAGCACCCTCGTAGCTGCGTCGCCCTCTGCTGGCCTGAAACGGTCTTGGCTCGTTATTAGAAAGTCTGTTAGGGTGGTGTCGTGTGGTGCCCTCTAGTGACAGCTCTGGATGCTGATCAGTGATAGGGCAGATAGAGGGAGTTTTTACAGTCTTTTCAGAAACAATTTTCTGCTTGATAAACGCCTGTGGGCGAGGTCCCTCAGTTGCTGGGTAGACATTGTGTGAGGACAGGCCAGGACCCCTAAGTGATGGCTCACAGTGGGATGCAGGTTGCGGAGAAACAAAGTTCTGAAGTTAAAGTCCTCCTCCATCCCGGGATCATTCCGTGCCCCGAAGTATGCTTGTCGGAGGCGAGTGTAAAAGGCCTGCGGCGTTTCCAGTCTTGCCTGCTTGAGGCTCATCGCGGTGATGAGTCCTTGATCGGTGTCTGGATCAGAGAATTCCCTGATGAACGCCTGTCGCAGCTGTTGGTAATCCGCTTTGACGGTATCTGGTTGGCGATCCAGAAAACTGCGTACATCCCGACTCGAAGTAATCCGAAGCAGGTATAATCTGTCCAACGGGGTAACATGGGGAACAGTGTATAAGTGGAAGTCAATGTCTTTCAAGTAGGCGTGCACATCGTGGCCTCCAGCAGGATTTGGCGTGAAAGTAGGAATGTTCCTAGCAAGCTTGTCAAGTTCTTTAAAGGCCATGCCGTGGTAAGTGGCAAGGGTTGGCTGTGACGCACCTCCTTTTCCTGAGGGCGAGGGCTCTTGCAGGCTGTCCATTGATGTCTGGGACGGTGGATGTCCGTCTTCTTTCACCGTTCTGTGTTCTTGGCTGAAGTGTGCAGACTGACCGGTCAGGGAGAACTTGGTAGTGTGCGTCTCCCTTTCCCGGTCACTCTGAAGTTTATAAGAGTGTTTTAACTCACGGTGGACAGCGTCGAGCTCATCTTTATAAAGTTCTTTTTGCTGGATAAGTTCATTAATTTCAGCTCTGGCCGCCTTTAAGTGTTTCTCACAGGCTTTGGCTTTGGCGTCTCTTTCTTTTAGTTCATTGTTTGCTCTCTCAAGGAGAGCTTCACCTTGTTGCAGTTTTTCGGTGAGTGTCTCTCTGGCTTTTCTCTCTTTCAGTTCCTTTTGGTCGGTGTCTAGACGAAGGTTTTCCAGAGCAGTTTGAAGTTCTTCTACTTCCTTCCGTGACTCTGGGTCCGTTTCCTCCTCGTCCTGCTCCTTGTTCTCGAGTAGTAGCTGGTCTAGCCGACTTTGGGTCTTTGCTTGGTCGCGCCGGGCCTCCTCCGCTTGGAGACGTAGAGTTGCCGTCTCCTGTTCCAGGTCGATGGCGTGTCTCTCGTGAAGGCGGGCTTGTGCGACGAGTGTGTGGGCCAGGTTTCCCACGATTCGGGCCCATTCTTTGTGGCTGTAGCTTTGTGTTGGGTCGTGCCTCATCAGCAGGTCCAGGTCGGTGTCCAGCTGCGCCTGGTTCCGGGGCTCGGAGTCGCCGGTATCCTCGGGCAGGACGGTGGCTGTCATGGCCTTCAGCCATGTCTCAAGGCTGTCCCAGTGGGCTGCGGGGCTGGGAGACCGGGACATGCTGGCTTACTGCAGGCGAGAGGAGCACAACACACACAAACACAAACAGACCAAATGCAAATTTGTTCTACAATTTATGCGCTTATACCCTTAATACGGCGATGCCGTTTACGGTACTTTGACTAACTGATGCAGACAGTTAGGTAGGGACAAATTGTTTAGGTCAGCGCAGGGCCTAAATCAAGATTTTGACAGGACCGGAGCCTAGTAGGTCACGGTTGGTGCTAACGGCTCGGCTGTCAGTCTGTTATTTAGCTCTCCTGGGGTGTCTCTGTAGGCTCTGTCTCTGGTGACCTGGAAGGCACAGTTCACACAGAACAGAGGGAAGTAACAGAAGAATAGCAAGAAAAACTTAAAGTGAGATTTAGACAATAGGAATTAATGGATCTGTTAAGATAGAGTAAACAATAGTACAGAAATGGTTACGGGGACTAAGAGGGCTTGAGCCGACTATGTGTGGTTTTCTGGGAAAAAGGGGTGGACACTCTTAAATGTCACGGGAGAATATCTAATATTCTTGTGGTTTATACTAAGTGGATGTCTTTGCTTTACCTTAATTTAGCTTGTCTGGGGTGACCTGAAATCACACTAGCGGGAGCCAGCGTCGAGGACAATCTTTCCGTCGCTCCAAGCACTTAACCGAGATGTCCACGGCCTCTCCTGTGCGTCAACCACCGTGCGCCCTCTCAAACAACATAGACTTTAACACAACTGGCACGCCCGGGAGGTCACCTGCTTACGACACTGCAAAGGGGACTTTTCCCCAGAACCCTCTTTCGAGTGGCCCCCTATTAGGCCCTGGTTTGTGTACTAGGTCCGAAATTGCCTTGTGTCTTATCGCGTGGTGAGCCTCCCCTTATTGGGAGCGCCAAATTGCTGATGTCTTATTGCGTGCCGCACCAATGGAGAGACAGGGAGGTCCGCGACTCACCCACAGCAAGCGTTGGTTACGCCGGTCAGACGACCCCGCCCACTGGACACCAACCAGATATGACGGTCAGATCACACCAGCGCAAGAGAAATCTACCTGTAGATAACAAATGTGATAGAGAAAGGTGACTCTAGAATTACTTCAAAGCTTACTTTGTCTAAAACAAAATTGAGTATCTGTATGTGTAGAAAATACAAAACCTTGTTACCTAATGGAGAGAGAGAAGCAGAGAGGGAATTGTGACACTGTTAGTTGTCAGAATAACCTACGGAGAAGGGTCAGTGAGTAAGGCAGGATAAACACAGGAGTAAGTAGGCTGTAGTGGCGGTTTTGGGCCACAAGAGGGGGTACTTTCCAGTGGTTAGCCGGCTAGGGAAACAACTTAATTGGAATTGTAAGTCAACTGGTTTGAATTCAATTCAAATAAGCATAGACGGTGATGTTGAATAACACCTAAGATAGTGTGGGTACCGTCGTGATAGAAATATCACTTAAGAGACGGCAGGGTTGAGTGCGAGAAAGAGAGAGAAAAAAAAAAATTAATAAAAAAAAAAAAAATTATATATATTTTTTTTTTTTGGAAGAGAAAAATTAAATTTTTTTTTTTTTTTTTTTTTTTTAAAAATTAAATAAAAAAAAATTAATAAAAAAAAAATTAATTAATTTTTTTGGAAAGACGATTAATAAGAGTTATCAATTTATTAAAACAAATTATCAAACTCATTAATTTATCGAGAAGGAAAAAGGTAAAGAATTTAATAAGATTTATTGATTTATCTGAGGGACAATCAATAACCTTATCCGGACAGAAAACGAAATCAAGTAGAATTATTCGTAACCTAATTCATAAAGTGAAGTGAGAATTTAATTCAGTTTTACCTTCAAAGTTTTTCTTTAGACCAATCTGAATGAGACTCTGGAAATTAACGGATGGATTACTTCTAATGCTAATCACGACTGCTGTAAAGTAATCAGTGACAGCCTTAGAACAACCCAACTGAAAATAGGCTGGAATCTCAAACAGAAATCGAGAATTACAAAGAGCTGACTCAGCGTTGAAGGCCACAAGGGGGCGTTCCCCGTGAGTCACTTCCTGTGAGGAACTACAACTGACTTAGAAAGGAAAAATTCAGGAGAGAGTGACCTTATCTGGAGCGTCCACACGGTGGCGCTGTTACGCTCACGTCGAAGAAGAGGGTGTGGCGGTGATTTGAGACTGAGGCGCAAGGCTGCGCTCTAGTGTTCAGCAACAGAATCACAACCACACGCTTCAATTGTACCTTTTCAGGGCACGCGCAGAATCCTATATACTGCAAATAATTTAGATTCAGGCGGATTTACAGTGCTATGTTCCACGGGTTTAGTAAAGCAGATTTAATTCACTGCACTTACATAACAATACCAACAGGAATTGACGTCTGTGGTTTAACTCTCAATACATTTATCATTTAGCACTTTAATGATTTAAAATGTTTTGGTTTAACGTTTGGTTAGCTCAGCCAAAGTTGAAACCAGGAGTTTTCGTTAATCTAACGATTATATATATCAGGCCTTTCAGGTTGAAACAGGAGCATCGCTGTATTCAATTCCTCTATCGCACTGCTCAAAAGATTCTCGTTTTGAAAACAGGCTGATCAAAGAAAATATCTTAACATGTAAACGTCTTTACAGAGGTAATATCTCTTTTGTTGCGAACTACAGTTTACATTCAATACTTTAACCGTGAATATCAGTATTACGAACTGTAATTCATTTTAGCAATTACAACGATTACACGCTTAGGTGAATTTAGCAGTTTGTAATGTGCTCGGCTGAAACTTGGCTTTCAGCTTGCAACATGCGCGGCGCGCGGCGCGCTCGCGTTTCTTAATAAAACACAGCAAAAACACAATATTGCCACTGCATTAATTGCTCACACAACAAAGCTTAAAATATTGCCCGCATTCTCCACCAAAATTCTGTAGGGTTTCCGGCCCATAAGCTCTTTATCAATTTTAAGTTTGGGGATAGATATTCAATAACTATTAATCTATGATCAACAAATTATTGAATACAGTTTGAACCGGGTCCTTACGTTAATAAATTCCCCACAAAGGGGTGTACAGCGTACCCGTCTGTTCAGGGTAAGTATATAACAATTAAACACAACGAATTATGGTTAATTATTAATATACATCCTACACAGAGGAATGGCTGATCTTCAACAATACCAAAGCATTTGACCCCTCCTCGCTCATTCACACGTCCGCCATGTATTTAGGCTAAAAGGGTACAAATGACTTATGGTCTATTTTAGCTTAAATTAACTGACAATGTTTTGTGCACTTAAACGATTATCAGATTGTAGCTAGGATCTTTTATATTAAAGAGGCTTTGTTATACGAGCAACAACCACAGAGTCAATAAAGCATAAAATGAGGTTTAATGAATGAACTAGACTACATGTAACAGGATATAGATTAAACAAAATGAAATAAAACAATAAGAAAAGAAAACACAAGGAAAATACAATTGCTAGCACAGTTTAGAGTAAACCCTTTAGAGACAGCCACAGGAGATATACTTTACAACGTCTAAATTTTGTATTGAACAAATTTTTGCATTCAGACCTGTACGTTTGGTGTGCGGAAGCACGTGTGGCGTGCCGGAGATGGAGGTCGGGTTTCTTTGGGTCCCAGCGTGGTTGGTTCGCGGGAGATTCAAACGCTCTGGCTTAGTTCTGTATGCGTGAAGAGAGTCTTTTCACCGGAGTGCTGGAAGACTTACGAAACGCACGTGGAGGTCTCAGTCGGGAGACGAGAACACTAAGAACAGACTAGCTATGCGCAAAATGAAACGAAGTTAAAGTAAAAACAGGAACATTAAAATAAAATACGAAGATTACAAAGAATACACAGGAACAGGATACACACGGACAGAGAGAGCGATTGTCTCTGTGTTGGAGAATTTAAAGATGAGCTGGGCACGCCTGGGTAAGGCGCGCCGGCCAATGATAGCATCCCATATCGAGGAGCGCGCACGCCCCCTGATTGGGGTGGAGATCAGCGGTAATATGAATTTATGACCAAGTAGAAAATTAAGCTTACTTTGGTAATAGCATATGCATGTAGTTATACATTTCACGATATGGATATACAGCTTAATAGATGGATCAGATTTGTAGGATTACAACGATATCAAACATTTCACATCACAGACGTACTATTACAGAGTTACATCTGGAGGCACACATTCAGGCACTCATAAGGATCGTACATTCCTGAAAACATTCGTAATACAAGTTTGCACACTCACAGTTCTTTTACATGTATTTAAAACAGCAAATATATTTTAGTAACGATTTACAGATAGGAAATCAGAGTTCATATGTATGTGCGTGTGTGCGGGGACGTGGGTGTGAACGCGTGTTGCGCTCGGCGGGAAACAGACAAAGGAGCATCTGTTTTTGCGCTTCTCCCCCCGTTTCCGTCCGGGGTGGGGAGAAGAAGGCCTGTTTGTTGTCTCAAGTGAGAGGACCCGCTGTTTGGGGAGCATTTAAAACCATTTGTCAACTTAAAATGGCACCTTTAGGGTGTCCTTCTAGACTTTTAGACGCCAGTTCGGGAGATAGGGGTTCCTTGGCTGACCACATGGCCTTTTAGGAATGTTTGTTAAAGTTAGGGTCCTTTGTTCTGAATTTAAATTTGTTGCGAGTTCGTGATTCAATAAAAGAGAGTTCATGATGATTGCATCCAGGATCTCTACATCAGCATTCAGCAAGATCCTCTTTAAAGAAAGAGTCTTTCTTGTTAAAGACTAACTAAATGCTAACTAATACTTTTCCAGGGAACTATACCTTATACATGCACCAGGATCCATCATTTGAGTTAACAATAAAAACAATGGGTAACACTCAATAACAGGGCATGAATCAGTGGCGGAGGCAGAAAGTAGATGACGGGTGGGCCTCTAAAAATGTGGGTGGACCGGAATAATTCGCATCATCCAATGTTTTTCAACTGGCTTAATTTGGGAGAAAAAAAAATATGGACCGTCCCTCAGTGGTGCCAATTCACTAATAGTCAAGGTAGGGCAAGTTCAAATTATGTTATTTAATCTAACAATATTATGTGGCAATATCAATTAGAGTAAGTCGAAAAAAAAAAAGGGTGAAATAGAGATCTCATAAATTAGTGAATTCGTTTGGTTTAAAAGCCACTGCATAGGCCTGCGTCGCTTAGCAAACAATGTATTTTATCTGTTTAAAGTTTATTTACCCCATCACTATTTTTCTGTGACTGCCTTTGGGACAGTTCACACAAAAATGAAAATTCAGTAATTATTTGTGTCTATTAATTCAGGTATTAATGGGTATTTCTGCAACTACGGGCACTTTTGACTATCCCATTTTAAAAAAAATCATGATGGACCGTCCCTCAGTGGGGGCAATTCACTAAAAGTCAAGGTATGGCAAGTTCAAATGACGTTATTTAATCTAACAATATTACGTGACAATATAAATTAAAGTAAGTCGAAAACGACAGATAAGAACAAGAAACAACTGCAGTTACAATATTAACTAACAACACCAACCGATTTAAAAACCAAAAAAAAAAAAAAATTCACATATTTGGACATAACCTGGTAACAGGCAGCTATATGAATGAATAAAAATTCCCTTGCAATAAAAAAAAAGGGTGAAATAGAGATCTCATAAATTAGTGAATTCGGTTGGTTTAAAAACCACTGCATATGCCTACGTCGCTTAGCAAACAATGTATTTTATCTGTTTAAAGTTTATTTACCCCGTCACTATTTTTCTATGACTGTCTTTGGGACAGTTCACACAAAAATGGAAATTCAGTAATTATACTTAAAACGTCTCGGTTACGTATGTAACCCTCGTTCCCTGAGTGAGGGAACGGAGACGTTCCGTCGGATGACGACAAATGGGGTTTCGCTTAGAAAGCCTATCGACTTCGAGTATACAAAACGAGCCAATGGCAAAGAAATGCCATGGGTCTGCGGAATTTGCATGACGTAACTCCGCCCCACCTCGTGGGTATATAAGGAGGAAGTCCTGCAGCAAGCAGATATGTTTCTTCGCTGAGGAGCCAAGACTGAACTCAGGCGATCCCCGCGGTATACAGCGGAAGTGGCAAGAAGACGGAACGTCTCCGTTCCCTCACTCAGGGAACGAGGGTTACATACGTAACCGAGACGTACCCTTTCGTTCGTCACTCCGAGTTCCGTCGGATGACGATGAATGGGGTTACCAGTCTAATCACGCCACCTTCACAGCTGTCTTCCAGTGCCCTGCGTAAATCAGAGATCCCTGTCATACTGGACAAGTGGGACTCCTATTTAACACAGGAATACCAAGGTACACTGGGGAGCATATCCCAAGATATAGAGGAGTATGCAGGATATACCCAGCCCCAACGGGGGGGGGGGGGGGGGGGGGGGGGGATTTAGAATACACATATGACCCGAAGGAAGCATATGGGGAATACACTGGGGTATCCAGCCGCAGGTGGAAAAGTTTTAAACCCCAGGGAGTGGCAAGGTGGCTTGCCAAGGGAAGACACATGCTCAGAGAGGCTTACAGTGGGAAAACACATGTGGGGGTAGCTCCGTAGAGGGACCATGCACACGGGAGGCACCTAGCCGACGCACAGGTACAAAGACACTGGGTCGACGTCATGAGTGCAGGAGGAACTCAGGACTTTCGGAGAAGCTCACCTGAGGAAAATATCGCACGTATCCAGTCCGTGGAGTGGAATGGCGAGCAAGCGAAGACACCTGAGCGGGTCCTAGTACCGGCTGGTTGAAGCGAGTACACGAGAGGACACAGGCTCCACTCTGAGATTATAAAATCTGGCGAATGTGTTGGGTGTCGCCCAGCCTGCAGCTCTGCAGATGTCTGTTAGCGAGGCGCCATGCGCTAACGCCCAAGAGGATGCCACACTCCGGGTGGAGTGGGCCGTCACACCAAGGGGGCACGGTCGGCCTTGCTGCTGGTATGCCAAAGCAATGGTGTCCACTATCCAGTGAGACAACCTCTGCTTGGAGAGAGCTCTTCCCTTCAGCTTCCCACCATAATAGACAAAGATCTGGTCTGAGGTCCTGAAACACTGCGTCCTGTCTACATAGGTGCGGAGAGCACGTACTGGACAGAGCAGTGCCAAGGCTGGGTCTGCCTCCTCCGGGGGCAGCGCTTGCAGGTTCACCACCTGGTCCCGAAAGGGAGTGGTAGGAACCTTGGGCACATATCCAGGCCGGGGTCTCAGGATCACATGAGAGTAAGCCGGCCCGAATTCCAGGCACGCTTCGTCAACGGAGAATGCGTGCAGGTCCCCTACCCTCTTAATAGAGGCCAATGCAACCAGGAGCACTGTCTTCATTGACAGGAGCTTGAGCTCCACTGTTTGCAAAGGCTCAAAGGGAGCCTGCTGCAGGGCAGTTAGAACCACTGCGAGGTCCCAGGAGGGAACGAGAGGAGGGCGAGGAGGATGTAATCTCCTGGCTCCTCTAAGGAACCTGATGACCAGGTCGTGCTTTCCCACAGACTTACCTTCTATGAAGTCATGGTGTGCGGCGATAGCGGCAACATAGACTTTCAGGGTGGAGGGAGACAGCCTTCGCTGACGAAGAGGTTCCACTTCAATGCATAGAGGTGTCTCGTGGACGACGCTCTAGCGGAAGTGATGGTAGCCACCACCGGAGGTGGTAGGGTACTCAAACCTACCTGGTCCCGTCCAGGGGCCACACGTGGAGGCTCCACAGGCTGGAGTAACTGGTACTCGAAGGTGCCGCGAGCCAGGTCGATCGCTGCAAACCAATCCTGGGGCCGCACGCATTCGAAAATGCGTTTGGCAGTGAGCATCTTGAACGGCATCCTGTGTAAGGAGCGATTCAGCACGTGCAAGTCCAGGATCGGTCGTAACCCACCGGTTTTCTTGGGGACAATGAAGTAAGGGCTGTAGAAGCCGGACCTCATCTCGGCTGGAGGGACAGTCTCGATTGCACCCTTCGCCAGCAGGGCGGCAATCTCGGCTCTCATGATAGGGGCATAGCCACCGACCAGAGTGGAGCGGACTCCCCTGAAGCGGGGAGGAGACCGTGCGAACTGAATCGCATAGCCGAACCTGATGGTGCAGGCGACCCGGCGGACAGACGGGGAAGCTCTACCACAGGCGTCCCCCCGGAGGGGCAGCGAAGCGGAGTAACTGGCCCGGACGTGGGTGGCATAGCGGCCCGGTGTGGGGGCACAGTTAGGCTCCGCGCCCGGACAGAGGAGGCCAGGGAAGGACCAGCGTTCCACGGGGCGGGGCTCTGTCGGGGGTCTGGCGACAGAGGGGGACAGGGCTGAGGCGGTCCGTGGACGACCCGCCGTGTCAACCGCCTCTGGGACAGAGGGGGACGAGGAGAGCGTGGCTTGTGGGCGGCACTCTGTGTCGTCCGAGAACTCTGTATGCTCAGAGACGAGAAGTCAGTTCTTGTTGAGTGAGGATTCTTCCCCAGCCCTCCACCGGGGAAAGGAGTGGCCCTGCTACCAACTCCTGGAAGAACTGAGACTTATCTCCGAGCAGCCCATCTCAAAAGCGCCGCTTAACCTGGCATTTAGCGGGGGGGCGGGGCTGGCGAGGGCTGTGGCACCTTCCCTACGGTCTTCCAGAGCCAGCCCATTACTGGCGAACGGGGGGGTTGGAACCATGGGAGGGCGCCTTCGGCGGTGGGCAAACTGAGGGATCTGAGCGGACGGCGGGGCCGTCGGGCAGAATAACGTCAGTCTGCTCATGGGCGGTTGAGAACTGTTGGGCGAAAGCACTCAACCGCACCGCCGAGGAGGCCGACCTGGGATATAGAGGTGTCGAGGCAGACGGATCTGCCGACATCCTGTACATCAGACCGGTCAGCCCCCAAAGGTAAGCATCACCTGACACCGAGAGCGTACGGCCACTTTCGTCGCTCGGAGAGCAAGGTCAGTGGCGGCGCGCGGCTCATTGAAGAGCCTCGGGTCAGTCCCGCCCTCATGCATGTCCGTGAGCATCTGGGTCACGTAGACCAGCAGAATGGTCATGGATGCAGTGAGGCGGCTGCCTGTCCTATGGCGCTATAGCATTTCACCACAGATTAGTGTAGACGAAAAAACTACAGGCTCCGGACGGGTGCTTAGGATTGCGCCGGGAAGCACTCTGAGGACACAGCAGCATCGCAACAGAGCGTTCAACCGGGGGGACCCCAGTGTACCCATGGGCAGCTGCCAGTGAGGGGAGGAAAGGCGAGTGAGACCAACGAGCGGTCCCGAGAAGACCAGGGGGTCTACCAGGACTTCGAGATCTCATCATGCACGTCCGGGAGGAAAGATATTGGGGTTTGCCGTGGACGCGGGTCGGCGGCCTCTCCCAAAATCAATCGTCCCAGGAAAGCATGGCCGCCTAGTGATGCTGCTGCAGACACAGCATCATCCTCTGTAGCTTCAAATGAAAACGCACGGGCCACCCAGGGTAGACTCGTGGAATCATCAGTTCACTAGCGGGCACCGTCATAGAAGAGGGGGGCTGGGGTCGTGGACTCTTTTTACAGAGTCGGCGTCCTTGTTCCAGACCAACACCCTCAGGTCACCCTGGCCACCAGCCGAAAAGACGGGGGGTGGAAGAGGGGACTCTCACTCTTGCGAGTTCACCGAGTCTCGACCTATATGACGCGATGATCACGTTCCCAGAGAGAACATGAGTCACCCACGAGCGCTGTTCAAGCATGATCAATAGCCCAACACACTAGACAGCGCTCGTGCCCATCAGAGTCCGATACCAGTCCGCTGCAACCTATTTTTAGAAATGCACGGGCGAACCGTGTTTAAAAAGACATGCCGCGTGCGAGCTCTTTTGTGAGAGGAGAGAAAACTCTGCGATGTTGAAGCGGGCGGGGAGACACACACACACTGGCAGATCACTGCACAGAACAGCAGGCACTGTGAACTCGCCGCAGATCGCCGTCACACCAACACCGGAGAGAAAGGCTCGTCTCGTAGAGTGAAGTCAGAAATGACTGTGGAGTGAAGAAATACTCTTGGCTCCGAAGCGAAAACATATCTGCTTGCTGCAGGACTTCCTCCTTATATACCCACAAGGTGGGGCGGAGTTACGTCATGCAAATTCCGCAGACCCATGGCATTTCTTTGCCATTGGCTCGTTTTGTATACTCGAAGTCGATAGGCTTTCTAAGCGAAACCCCATTCGTCGTCATCCGACGGGACTCAGAGTGACGAACGAAAGGGAACTATTAATTCAGGTATTAATACGTGATTATTCATGCCCTGTTATTGTAAAGTGTTACCAAACAATGCAATGCAACATAACAAAAAACACATTTGATCAAATGCACATAAACAGGCTATTCATTTACTAGATGCAAATTAAGCATGCCTACACACAAGTGATTCATACGGAAACTGTTTAACGGAAAATCGAAAGCTGCTCAAAATGAACACAGAGTCTAACAACATACATTCATTAATTCATTAACAAAAATATAAATGAGCATACAAACACACTACTATTCTTTTACAATTATCCTCATCATTATGTATAACGGGTGTTATATCATATATATCTATTTAACAATACATAACAAAGCCAAAATAACACAAACATATAACAAAAATATAAATGAGCATACAAACACACTACATTCTTTTACAATTATCCTTATTATTACTGTTACAGATTACAAAGCCAAAAATAACACTTTAACACATAAATGCATTAAATATGGCTACTAACAGCCATCATCTTGCAATCCATATTTTGATGACATTGTTAGACACTGTTATTTGAGGTTACATTTTCAGAGCATTTAACAATTAACTAACACTTAAATGATTGAAATAAATGACAGGCATTATAGATTCAAGTTCAAGTTCAATTTATTTTATTTAGTTTATAAATCACATTAAAAACAGCAACAAGGCTGACTAAAGTGCTGTACAGTTCAAGGGCAAAAATAGTTCATAAAACAGACTTCAAAACATAAAAACATGAAGAAAATCACTAAACCAATAAAACAATGACCAAAATTATTCAAACTAATTAAATGTATTGACTTTAAATATGTTGTTATAAGATCATGATGAAAATATTGAAGTGAAATGCTCCTCTAAACCTCTGGATGTTGCTGTGATCTGACCTGAGCGTACAGAGACTGCTCCTGAATCACCTTTGATTTGGTTCTTCTAGTGTTCAGAGGTTTCTGACCAAAACTAATGGCTGCGTAATTCATGCTGTCTTCATTCTAATATAAAGAGAGAAAAGACACTCCACTTATGAGAGGAAAATTACAAATGATGTGGCATTATATAAAACAAAAGTTTTTAAAAATCCTGACAGAAAAATCTATTATCTAATATTAAATTGATAATACAGATACATTGATAAATGTGTTCTTACTTGATTCTCCTGAGGTTTGAGCACTTTGGGAAATTAAGAAACAAGCATTGTCATTATACATGGCAGTTGTGTTATTCTAAATTGTATATTGCATTGCCATAATAAATTAATCATTTTCAGAAAGTCTTACCCTTATTCTGACCCAAGCATAACTTTATTCCCAGAAAAACAACAAGAGCCAAAAATATGATGTTTGTAATTCCAAGAGCAAGAAGAGTTGGATTCACATCTAAGATATTAAAATGAAACAAATGTAATTTTTGTTGTTGTTGTTGGTTAGACTAAATTTTTTACATTCATTAGATCAGTTTGGTATCATGTACTCCTGTAAATTAATGAAATGCTTTTCCAGAGACGAAAGATCAAACCATTGTTTAAATTATTGGAAACAGTTATTTCCCCCAAAATATGATTTAAATGCTCCTCCTGAGGGGTAAAATTAAATATGTCTCCCAAAACTTTACCTTTAAAATTGAGTTGAGTTCCTTTTCCAAACAGTATCTCTCCACATGCGGCCACAGCGCAGTAGTAAATCCCAGTATCAGAGTCACTGGTGTTGCTCTTGAGGAGATTGTAGACGCAGCTCTGTGTTTGAGACTCACTGCTGTTCTCACACTGACCATTTCTCTCTCCTTTGGTGTAAAGGACTCCTTGAGAGTCTCCCAAGCTTTGTCTGAACCAGTAGACGCTGTGTTCTCCAGCACAACTCTTACTGAAGACGCTGCACTGCAAACTCACAGAATCCCCTGGATGAAGCGTGTCTATCAAAGACTGCTGAACAGTTGTGTGTGCTACGGCTGCGTCTTGACAAAGGAACATAAAAGGTACAGTTGATAGAAAAAGCAAGGCCAATAGTCATCCAACACAATCCCCACAAAGTATAAATAACAAGCAAAAAAATACCTCTGACAAGTAATCGAGTGCCGGGACCCATTCCAATCTTCCAATTTGATGCGATGACACAGTAATATGTTGCAGAGTCTGAAGGCTTTGTCTTTAAAATGATCAGATTAAAATGATAATCTCCTTTGAAAACATTAAAAGGACTTGTGTTCTCAAAGTCCTTATTCCAATTGGGTTGTTTATAGTGTAAAGACACAATCTTTGAAGATTTTCCTTCAGACGTCTGTTTAAACCATGCTGTTGATTCCAGAAACTCTGAAAAGTGGCAGGTTAATTTCACATCCTCTCCAGGCTGAACTATTTTTAAATCTTGCTGAACAACATTCACGTCAGAAGCGCAGACTGCAAAATGAAGCACACATTACATACTTTAGAGTTGAATGTGTTATTAAGTGTTAAATAGGTGAGTTGCTTATATGTTTAAAAAGACATTTAGGTATATTTACATATTGTTGAGGAAAGCAAAAGAGTGAAGTAATAACTCATGATCAGTCGTCTTCCAAAATTATCCTCAGGCTTTGAATTACCCTGAAAAAGCAAACGAATGAGCCACACCATCACACACACTAAAGAATAAGGGTAGATCACTAGACTGTGTCCTTACCATGTGTCCATCTGTCTCTGCTTCAGTGAACTGAGGCACATGTGCACTTTCACCTTAACTTTTCTGCTGTCACACACTGTCGCCACATCAAAATGGCCAATTTCTTTTTTTAACTCAAGCATTTTTCCTTTCCGTTGCTCCAAAAACCCTCTTTCATTTGTTAGGAAATGTATTTGAAATACTATTGCTTAATAACCCAGTTTTTAGCAACTAAAAAACTATCTGAAAACCCTGGCTAATATGTTTTGTATTGCTACTAAAAATGCATTTTGTGGTTTGACACAGAAAAAAAGCAGGAAATAAGATGTTTCAAAGAAGCAAGTAACCCAAAAACAATCCTTTTCAGGGCATCATAAAAAACTCAATGTTTTATAGGCCTACCAATGATGAGCGTCCAAGATATTTTAAATTTAATTTAATTTAATTTAAAATAAATTAAAAATAATTAAATTAAATTTATGTTTTGAATCAAGGGGATGGCCGGGCACTATCTAGTTTAAAGGTATTATGCCCTTTTACAATGTCTTGATTTTGTTTTGGAGGTGTACTAGAAAATGCTTTCATGCTTGATTGTTCAAAAAACACATTCTTTTTCACATATTTTACATTATTACAGCACTCTCCCCAGTCTGGCTCGAACGTGACATTTATGGCGCTTTTCCACTGCATGGTACGGCTCGGCACGGCTCGGCTCGCTTTAGCTCGGTTTGCTTTTCCACTGCATGGTACGACTCGGCACGGCACGGCACGTCTCGGCTCGCTTTAGCTCGGTTTGCTTTTCCACTGCGTGGTACGACCATAGACTGTAAAAAATATGGACAAAGCGTCTGTGACGTCACCCATAGACTTTCCGAATAACGGTCCTGAAGCCGTTTATGGGGGGTATGGACAGCGCCATCTTTGAAAATCTTGGGAAAGCCTAACCCCGCCCACCTTCTGGCCAATCCATATATGGGTAAAAGGGCGGGCTTTGTGTGAGACTGAGCCGGCCGGTGGACTCGCCTCTTCATCCAAGCAGCCACAGCTATCTGTAACATTACTATTGCGAGTGTACCCAAATATAAGTAAAAACTTTGCAGATTGAATGTCCTCTATGAACAAAATGACAGAGTATGTTTTTATGTTTCCACTGTTCGATCGCACCCACGCAACACACACACAGACACACACAGAGTTCAATCGTGCCTCTCTCTCTCTCTCTCTCTCTCTCTCTCTCTCTCTCTCTCTCTCTCTCTCCTCTCTCTCTCTCTCTCTCTCTCTCTCTCTCTCTCTCTCTCTCTCTCTCTCTCTCTCTATCTCTCTCTCTCTCTCTCTCTCTCACACACACACACACACATGTGTGTTATGTAACAGTTAATGCTAACTGTTGCAGTGCCACTGCCCACAAACATTGATGCTAAATACAAATACTGCTAACTACGTGAAATAGTAGTGGAATTTCACTTACCGGAAAAAATGGAGCGAAGTAACTTACTCCTACAGTGTCGGTTAGTGCAGTTTATAGCAGAGCAACCCATTTTATGTACGATATTTCAATACAAATGTTCAGAGAGAATACAGAGGTTGTGTGATGTGTTGTGTCAGATCATGGCCGAGACGTCAAATTTCAGGAATTCCACTCGGCGCAGCCCGTTATCAGCTGTCAATCACGCTGTCAATCAAAGTTAACCACGCCCTTATTTGTCATACATTTTATATCTAAATACGATCTAAACTAACGAGTTAGCAAAAAATTCACCCCCCTCACAGTTGTCAGGCACTCAGGACCTATCGAAAAATACAATAAAAGTCCATGGGACCAACCTGTAAAATCATGAATTTATGCTGTGAAAACGGACATTTTAACATGGGGTCTATGGACATTTGCTCCCTTTTGGACCCTGCCCCTAGCGGATTTTCGATGTATTGCAGTTTTTCGCACTTCCGGGTAGGCTTCATTTATCAGATTAGAATGTTGCCGCTTGGGTACGACTCGGCACGGCACGGCTCGCTTTAGCTCGGTTTGCTTTTCCACTGCAGTTAGTACCGCTTCAAAGTGGGTGGGATTATAGACTGATCGCTATAGTTTATCCGCTCCTCGGCCACCAACGAGATGAACGTCTGCACTTCGTCCACTGACCACGATTCAGCCATTTCTTTTTTGGACGTTTTTTTTCCTTTTCATTTTTCTTCAAGCAAGTAGTTTTAAAACAGGTGCTACAGCGGTGGCTGTTACTGGCTATTTAAATATAGCGGGTTTGATGTCTCGCAAATACAATGACGCTGGTAGTGACGATTCTGTCTGACCAATCAGTGATCTGCATTGTTTTCACGTCACAGTTTAGTATCGGTACGGTACGCTTGGAACCTCAACAGAGGTGGTACCATTTAAAGCGAGCCGAACCGAGCCGTATCGTACCGTTCCATGCAGTGGAAAAGCGCCATTAGTTCCTTTTCCGATGAAGCCCCTCCTTCCAAATTATGAAATGTGCCAGGATCGGTTAGCTGGCCCAGTGTAATCTGATTGGCACCGCTTAGCGCATGTTCTAGAAAGTCATGCTCCTTACCATAACAGCGAACTCTACTCAGATGTAAATATTAAGGATGGCGTCAATTTCAAACCAATTCAAGCCTGATTCAGACTTAAGAATGTTAACAAACAAGAGGATCGTCCAGAACGGATTTCATGCACGAACTTTGCAAGCACAGATTTCATAGGACGTTTCAGTCTGGCATCATTTTTTTGTAATTTTCGTATACATTTTAGATACGATGTAATACACCATTTAATGATGATATTTCTTGGAAATCTATGGTAATACAAACAGTAATCGATCACAAAACCATGGTTCATTTTCCTAAGGGACGGTGAACAGCCGTACAAAAGTGAGAGTTTACAAAATCTACAGTAAACAGTAGCACTATATCAAGTGTACCGTTGTCTAGCAGGCTCGTGGAGGCAAAGCTTTACTCTTTGTTCTTACATCTCTTGCCAGCAGAGGCACCAGTTGCTTCAGTGTTTGTACGCTGGTGGTGGTAGTGACTCACCTAAAAGTCCTTCCACCATAGCTATCCATGAAGTCCTTCTCTGTGAACAACGGATTTCAAATGTGTGTTTTAAAAAAAATAATATTCCATAACCTGCAATACGTGCACATGAGAAAATGATAGGGACAGTCTGCAGGAAGTCATGGGGTTAATATGTGATGACCCTGAGTCATCCTGATCACGAGGGACTTAGTTTCTATTAGACCCGACCTGTGTATTTGCAATGAGAGATAACATCCAGTGTGAAGCACTGCTTCCCGAAGAACATGAATCCGGAAAAACAAAATAGAACACCTCATATACTGTTAATTTTTATTGTTTACATAAATTACGTACATAAAAGTTGAATTATGCAAAGACATATCTGAAAGACATCACCAGGTAAAAATAGATTGCATGAACCTATCGGGATTATTTGTTTATACACTGATGAAGTCTGCACAGTATCTGGAGTAAGTGAGTAAAAACTGTACATAGAAATAAATGAGAATGAAAATAAGTTATTTATTTATTTGGGCACCTGTTACACCAGCAGGCTTTGCTGGCTGTGAGAATTTCCCACTATAAAAACAGCATGTATTTCGAATCCATACATGGATGTGCTTTAATATCTCGGCAGGCCTTTATTTCTTGGAGATGAGTTTAACATAGAGATATTTCATATGCGTAATGGTTTTTATACTGAGAGCTAATGACAGATTCTTGGCCCTAACCGTAAACCTTCCCATCACAGAAAACTTTCAGCATTTTTACATTTTCAAGAGACATAATTAGGCATATGATTTATATAGAGAATATGACTTTACGTTAGTTGTCTACAGTAATATCTTTGAAAAAAAAGTGACTGTACGTTTTTTTGCATTTCAAAAATATGTAAGTACTCTAGCAAAAAGTCAATAAAAAATAAAACAAATATGTTATGCAATCAACAGAGAACACATAAGTAGTTTTAATGTCAGTTTGTGTTTTAGTTAAATGTGTTTGTGGAATGTTTAAATGAAATTGCATTTTCGCTAAAGGAAGAATCTGTTTGATAAATGTGTTACATTGTCACAAAAGAGACATACAGCAAGATACAGTAACAATAATGAATAAAGCAAACTTTTTGTTTTAGTTATTTACTTGCACAACATAAACGTGAAGCCTATATTACTGTACATTGTTACATTTTTTGGGGGAATATTAAAGCCATGTATTTAGATATCACAGAACATGCATCATTTTACACATAACACCATTTATGAAAAATTACTTTTTAAGCTAAAAATCATGTTTTACATTTGCACTACAAACAAGGAATTTGTGGCAGGTGCTTTGAAAAATTATCATCTTGATTTAGATACTTTCAAGTATCAAAAACACAAGTACAATTTAAGTTACAGTTTTTCTCAATTGCTTAAACACTATAACCAGGCTTTTGAACTAAAATTTCAAAACCATAATGCCATTTATCAAAAAGCACACCCATTTCACTAAACTATAAACACTATTCCCTGTTTTGACACTTGAGTCAGAATTGTTGAACTGTCACTGCAAAACTCTACACACAAATCCCTTAATATTTCATTGCCTAGACCATGTGGTCATTTAGAAAGCACTAGCATTCAATATTGTTCACTCAAGTCAGCATAGTTTCAGCTCAAATAGCACACAATTACCCAGGTGAAAACACTAAGAGTCACAATTTAACACACATCAATCAGAACTTTCAAGATACATAAAAGTGCCAGAGTCAGTTCATTTGAGTTTTGGAACAATGGATCCACAAAGAAATCAAGGAAGAGGTCGAGGAGGGAGCAGAAGAGGACATGGTGAAGGAGGAGGAAGAGGATGTGGTGAAGGCGGAGGGAGAGGAGGAGGAAAAAGAGGAAGAGGAGGACGTGTACATGTCCTTGTCCATGGCATGACTATGAGGGAGGCTGGGCAACGAGTACAGCCTAATTTGAGTCGCTTCACCATCGCCAACAGGTAGGTGTACTTACAGTAAGACTGCTCTGTACAGTAACTTGTGCTGTACTCTGTGCTTTGACATCACATCTACTGTTGCACTATGTAATATGTACTACTGTAATAAAGAAATGCATCAAATTGCCTCGCATACAGATATTTTCAGTATGTTTCCATTTTTTCCTGTAAAAAGGATGTGTGAGAGTAAAGTACTTTTTTTTTTTTTTTTTTTTGTACTGTGTAGTACATGAATGAATAAAAATGTGCCAATGTATCCATTGGTTGTATCTTTTGTTCATCATTTGAAAAGGTTTGTGAGGAGGGGAACCACAAGTAACAACTTTCAGTTTTGGAAATGTTGTTTTGAATTTATTGCACCAGTGTGTTAGACTATGTTGTAGTGTGTGTTATTTTGAGGGCTTGTGTGTCCTGTCTGAGGGCAAAGTTTGGTTTTTCAGCAAGAGTGAATGGTTTTGAGTGTAGAGCTTCATTTTGACCTAGAAATAGGTTGTTTGGGAAACTGGGTGAGACGTTATGGATTTGTGTTTACTGTTTTGAGAATACGAGGCATAGTTTCAAGAAACGTGTTTAAGCAATCGAGAAAAACTGTAATATACAGACAAAAAATATCTGGTTTCTGTTCTATATAAATTGACATATGTACATGCAACCAGCTCAAATAACACGATAAAAAAGTCTTGGAAATACGGAACAATATGAAAAAGATTTGCGACGTGACATTATTGTTGCAAATCTGGTATGTATACACACTGTTACAAAGCAGTACTGAAAATATACAGTAAAACATGTTTTACCTCATAAACTAGGCTTGAATTGGAAACTGTTATTTCTATTGTGTGATTATAGGCATTCTTTCACTATACATGCTGTATGTCACAAGGAAATGTTCTTGAGTAATCTTTACTTTGAGTCCATTTGCTATAAAAGAATTGTGAGCTGCATAACTCAGAATGTCTTCACCCTACAATAATGCGGGAAAAGAAACAAACATCAAAGACATTGTCACATAAAATGAGGATAAAAGTCAAATATTTTAAGGAGACCCACTAGCATAATCATTTGTATGCGATAAGACTTACTTTATGATTATAATGAAAAAATATATGATTTGAATCTCAAACATGAAGCTAGAAACTTACTTGACTCTCTTGAGGTTTGTGGATTGTGGGTGAATAAGAAAAACATTTAATTATTATTTATCTAATAATACTTCTGTAGTGGCAATTGTTGTATTTTCATAAACCTGTGTTAATATAAATACTGTATATGTGTTATCAGTGTGTGCTAAAAAGAAACCTAACCTTGATTCCGATTCTTGCATAGTTTTATAGCAAGAAAAACAGCTAAAGTAAAAAATATGAAGTTTGAAATCCCAAGAACAAGCAGGGTTGTATTCACACCACTGTCTGAAAAGACATAATTCATATTACTGATAACAGATCAGTGCATTATTTTCCCCAATATATGATTTAAATGCTCCTCCTGAGGGGCAAAATTAAATATGTCTCCCAAAACCTTACCTCTAAAATTGAGTTGAGTTCCTTTTCCAAACAGTATCTCTCCACATGCGGCCACAGCGCAGTAATAAATCCCAGTATCAGAGTCACTGGTGTTGCTCTTGAGGAGATTGTAGACGCAGCTCTGTGTTTGAGACTCACTGCTGTTCTCACACTGACCATTTCTCTCTCCTTTGGTGTAAAGGACTCCTTGAGAGTCTCCCAAGCTTTGTCTGAACCAGTAGACGCTGTGTTCTCCAGCACAACTCTCACTGAAGACGCTGCACTGCAAACTCACAGAATCCCCTGGATGAAGCGTGTCTATCAAAGACTGCTGAACAGTTGTGTGTGCTACGGCTGCGTCTTGACAAAGGAACATAAAAGGTACAGTTGATAGAAAAAGCAAGGCCAATAGTCATCCAACACAATCCCCACAAAGTATAAATAACTAGCAAGAAAATATACCTCTGACAAGTAATCGAGTGCCGGGACCCATTCCAATCTTCCAATTTGATGAGACGACACAGTAATATGTTGCTGAGTCTGAAGGCTTTGTCTTTAAAATGATCAGATTAAAATGATCATCACCTTTGGTAACATTAAAACGACTCGTTTTCTCGAAGTCCTTATTCCAATTGGGTTGTTTATAGTGTAAAGACACAATCTTTGAAGATTTTCCTTCAGACGTCTGTTTAAACCATGCTGTTGATTCCAGAAACTCTGAAAAGTGGCAGGTTAATTTCACATCCTCTCCAGGCTGAACTATTTTTAAATCTTGCTGAACAACATTCACGTCAGAAGTGCAGACTGCAAAATGAAGCACACATTATATACTTTAGAGTTGAATGTGTTATTAAGTGTTAAATAGGTGAGTTGCTTATATGTTTAAAAAGACATTTAGGTATATTTACATATTGTTGATGAAAGCAAAAGAATGAAGTAAAATCTCATGATCAGTCGTCTTCCAAAATTATCCTCAGTCTTTGAATTCCCCTGAAAAAGCAAACGAATGAGCCACACCATCACACACACTAAAGAATAAGGGTAGATCACTAGACTGTGTCCTTACCATGTGTCCATCTGTCTCTGCTTCAGTGAACTGAGGCACATGTGCACTTTCACCTTAACTTTTCTGCTTTCACACACTGTCGCCACATCAAAATGGCCAATTTCTTTTTTTAACTCAAGCATTTTTCCTTTCCGTTGCTCCAAAAACCCTCTTTCATTTGTTAGGAAATGTATTTGAAATACTATTGCTTAATAACCCAGTTTTCAGCAACTAAAAATCTATCTGAAAACCCTGGTTAATATGTTTTGTATTTCTACTAAAAATGCATTTTGTGGTTTGACACAGAAAAAAAGCAGGAAATAAGATGTTTCAAAGAAGCAAGTAACCCAAAAACAATCCTTTTCAGGGCATCATAAAAAAACTCAATGTTTTAGTAGGCCTACCAATTATTAGCGTCCAAGATATTTTAAATTTAATTTAATTTAATTTAAAATAAATAAAAAATAATTAAATTAAATTTATGTTTTGAATCAAGGGGATGGCCGGGCACAATCTAGTTTAAAGGTATTATGCCCTTTTACAATGTCTTGATTTTGTTTTGGAGGTGTACTAGAAAATGCTTTCATGCTTGATTGTTCAAAAAACACATTATTTTTCACATATTTTACATTATTACAGCACTTCTCTCCCCAGTCTGGCTCGAACGTGACATTTATGGCGCTTTTTCCACTGCATGGTACGGCTCGGTAAGGCTCAGTACGGTTCGGCTCGGTGCGGCACGATTCGGCTCGCTTCGCTTTTCCACTGCGTGGTACGACTCGGCACGTCACGGCTCGGCTCGCTTTAGCTCGGTTTGCTTTTCCACTGCGTGGTACGACCATAGACTGTAAAAAATATGGACAAAGCGTCTGTGACGTCACCCATAGACTTTCCGAATAACGGTCCTGAAGCCTTTTATGGGGGTATAGAAAGGGCGGGCTTTGTGTGAGACTGAGCCGGCCGGTGGACGCGCCTCTTCATCCAAGCAGCCTCAGCTATCTGTAACATTACTATTGCGAGTGTACCCAAATATAAGTAAAAACTTTGCAGATTGAATGTCCTGTATGAACAAAATGACGGAGTATGTTTTTATGTTTCCACTGTTCGAACGCACCCGCGCAACACACACACAGACACACACAGAGTTCAATCGTGCCTCTCTCTCTCTCTCTCTCTCTCTCTCTCTCTCTCTCTCTCTCTCTCTCTCTCTCTCTCTCTCACACACACACACACACACACACACACACACACACACACACACACACACAGTTCAATCGCACCTCTCTCTGAGGCGATTTAATGCTAACTGTTGCAGTGCCACTGCCCACAAACATTGATGCTAAATACAAATACTGCTAACTACGTGAAATAGTAGTGGAATTTCACTTACCGGAAAAAATGGAGCGAAGTAACTTACTCCTACAGTGTCGGTTAGTGCAGTTTATAGCAGAGCAACCCATTTTATGTACGATATTTCAATACAAATGTTCAGAGAGAATACAGAGGTTGTGTGATGTGTTGTGTCAGATCATGGCCGAGACGTCAAATTTCAGGAATTCCACTCGGCGCAGCCCGTTATCAGCTGTCAATCACGCTGTCAATCAAAGTTAACCACGCCCTTATTTGTCATACATTTTATATCTAAATACGATCTAAACTAACGAGTTAGCAAAAAATTCACCCCCCTCACAGTTGTCAGGCACTCGGAACCTATCGAAAAATACAATAAACGTCCATGGGACCAACCTGTAAAATCATGAATGCTGTGAAAACGGACATTTTAACATGGGGTCTATGGACATTTGCTCCCTTTTGGGACCTGCCCCTAGCGGATTTTCGATGTATTGCAGTTTTTTCGCACTTCCGGGTAGGCTTCATTTATCAGATTAGAATGTTGCCGCTTTTACGACTCGGCACGACACGGCTCGGCTCGCTTTAGCTCGGTTTGCTTTTCCACTGCAGTTAGTACCGCTTCAAAGTGGGTGGGATTATAGACTGATCGCTATAGTTTATCCGCTCCTCGGCAACCAACGAGATGAACGTCTGCACTTCGTCCACTGACCACGATTCAGCCATTTCTTTTTTGGACCTTTTTTTTCCTTTTCATTTTTCTTCAAGCAAGTAGTTTTAAAACAGGTTTACAGTGGTGGCTGTTACTGGCTATTTAAATATAGCGGGTTTGATGTCTTGCAAATACAATGACGCTGGTAGTAACGATTCTGTCTGACCAATCAGTGATCTGCAGTGTTTTCACGTCACAGTTTAGTATCGGTACGCAACGCGTTCTCACCCCAAGGCGTCATCTAACTGACAATTTTGACCATGCTTCAATATTCGACGCTAAAGGCACCCTTTAGCGTCAGTTAGTTGACGCGGATCCCAGGGCGTCATCTAACTGACGCGTTACCTTTAGCGTCAGTTAGATGACGCGGGTAGGTTTAGGTCTGGGTAGGAGGGCGTCATCTAACTGACGCTAAGGGTAACGCGTCAGTTAGATGACGCCCTCGGATCGCATCAACTAACTGACGCTAAAGGGTGCCTTTAGCGTCGAATATTGAAGCATGGTCAAACTGATTCCCAAGGCGTCAGTTAGATGACGCCTTGGGGTGAGAATGGGCTGCGGTACGGTACGCTTGGAACCTCAACAGAGGTGGTACCATTTAAAGCGAGCAGAACTGAGCCGTATCGTACCGTTCCATGCAGTGGAAAAGCACCATTAGTTCCTGTTCCGATGAAGCCCCTCCTTCCAAATTATGAAATGTGCCGTGATTGGTTAGCTGGCCCAGTGTGTTCTGATTGGCACCGCTTAGCGCTTGTTCTAGAAAGTCATGCTCCTTACCATAACAGCGAACTCTACTCAGATGTAAATATTAAGGATGGCGTCAATTTCAAACCAATTCAAGCCTGATTCAGACTTAAGAATGTTAACAAACAAGAGGATCCTCCAGAACGGATTTCATGCACGAACTTTGCAAGCACAGATTTCATAGGACGTTTGTCAGAAATGAAAAGACTTCCAACCGTCCCTTTTTCTCTCCGTCCCTTTATTAGGTTGTGAATGAATAATAAAAGACCAGCGCTGGGAAACCATTCAGAGAATAGCTTAGTTTGTACTTTCGGGGTCCCGTAATATATAGTGAAATATCAAGAGGAGTAACATACATCTAACCAATAGAAACATACATTCCTTCATCCCATATAACAATCCCATAAATGGTAAAGAAAAGTTAGGTCTCCTCTGGAACCTAGAGATCCAGAAGGCCTTCTACCATACATACTGCACATCTTCTATAGGACACACACACACATAACTGTAAAAGGAGAGGGCTCTTCAGCTCCTTCCTTAATGTGACAGATGTTTAACTTACATGCAAACATAGAATGTGTGTAGACTAAACATTAACTCTGGACAGAGCTGAGGAGGAGAAAATATAATTCCTTACAATGCCCCCTTTGATAATGAGAGTTATCCTATAACATAATTATCACAGTACATTATTCTCAGCATGTCCATTATAACAGAGTAATACATGATAACATACTTCAATCAACCATTTTTCTTCAAAATCATTAGCATTTGATAGTTCTGTTTGCTAAAGAATACTGAGAGGATACAAAAGTATTCATAGAACGATAAATCAACATCCTAATGAATGGAATAATACAGCAAACAATAAATGCAAGGATTAACAGTATAACTCCTATCGGAATTAACGCAGATACAAGCATTTGTCTCCAGTTTGCAAACCAGTCTCCAAAACCACTTCTATCACTCACTTCTCTTCTCTGTAATTCATCAGCAATTCTTGTCATATTGTTTATTTCTCTTCCTCGTTCTCCTTTCGATCAATGTTGGATGTCCACCTCCGCATAGGCTTATGTGTTCCCCGGGGTTGGAGCTAACTTCACCCTGCTAGCATGGATCCATTGTGGCTGGAGGTCAGTCAGAACACCTGTCCTCGTCACAGCGATGACTGTAGCAGGCCCCAGATAGTTGGGTTCCCCAAGTTTCGTGGGCTTCAGACACCTTATCAACACCGATTGTCCTGGAATGAAAGGGTGAGTTGGCTTTTCTGAGGGAAGAGGGAGAGAGAGAGAGACATCACCATTTATGCCATTCAACGTTCTAACTAGGGAATCCACGTAATCCGCGATGATCACCTCCGTGTCACCTGTGGAAAGATTGCCAGCGCGACCTCTGACCCAAGGGGTCGGAAACGGACGGCCCAAGAGAATTTCAAAGGGAGACATTTTTGTAGTGGCAGATGGAGACATTCTCATCTCAGTCAGTACGGCAGGCAACAAATCAACCCAATTTCTGCCCGTATCTAGACATGCTTTATTGAGACGTTCTTTTATCGTCTTATTCGTCCGTTCCACGTTGCCGGACGATTGCGGTGCGTAGGGAATATGGAAGTGCCAATTAATACTAAGCTCTTTGGCTAATAGTTGTGTCACTTTTGAAGCAAACGGAGTTCCATTGTCACTTGCTATAACGGTTGGAATACCGAAGCGCGGTATAATTTCTTTGGCAAGAACCTTTACTACCGTCTTTGCATTTTCTTTGGCACACGGAAAAGCTTCTGGCCACTTAGAAAATCGATCGATAATCACGAGCAGGTATTTGTTATTTCCACATGGTGCATGTGTGTAAAATCAATCTGTAAATATTGGAAAGGAAGTTCAGGATGCGGTAAAGCATCATGGGCGATTGCCTTGTGCCTGTTTGTTTGTGCACATATCAAGCAAGCATCCAATATCAACAAAGTATTTCTTCGAACATTTGCTATGCAGTATGATTGATTCAAATTTTGTATCACTTTCTCTTTTGATACATGCGATACACCATGATAATGCCTACACAGCATTACAACGGTGGATGCTGGTAGCGCGATTCTACCTTGTTTGTCTCTTAAGATACCAGCTTGATCTGGTTTTACTTCATTGGCTGCCCAGTGATTCAAATCGTTTTGAGTAGGATTAGCTTGCAGTATTTTAATGTCCAAATCATTAATCAGCGACGAACTCATCATTGGCACTTCGGTGCTCTTTTCATTTACATGTGGACTACGTATCGCTTCTTTTGCTGCCCATTTCGCTACTTCATCTGCAAATCTGTTTCCTTTGGCTTCATCAGATTCACCTGTTCTATGACCAGCTACCTTAATAACAGCAAGCTTCAATGGTTGCTGTGCTGCATTAATCAGCTCAGCCACAATGCTATGATGCGAAATTGGCTTTCCATCGGAGGTTTTGAAATTTCTTTCCTCCCACAATTTAGCAAAATCATGGACTACACCGTACGCATATTTGGAGTCAGTATATATATATTGATGCACTGACCTTTTGCCAATTGACAAGCTCTCGTTAAAGCAATTAATTCTGCAACTTGTGCTGATTTATATGGCAGCGAATACGCTTCAATTACTTTATCAGGCAACTCAACAATAGCATAACCACAAAAATATGTACTATCATTTGGTTTAAAGCAGGATCCGTCGATGTACCACTCATTCCCCTCCTCCAGAACAGATGAAAAAACATCTGGTCTGCAGGCAGTCGAAGTTTGGATCCTGGTCAGGCAGTCATGGTCGTCACTCTCGAATTCACCTTGTGTCAGCAACCTGTGTAGATGTACAGTAGGGCCATGAATAACAGAAGTTACTTTCAACGTTAAATTAGCAGTAGCTAACAATATAGCCTCATAGCCTGAACGGCGCTGAGCAGTCATATGTTGAGTAGAAATATTATGCATTATAGCTCCGACCTGATGAGAAACATGTACAATGAGTGTATGCGATAAAACAACCTTTTCAGCATCCTGTATCATGATAGCTGTCGCAGCCACTGCGCGCAAACAGGCAGGGAGTCCCCTAGCCACTGAATCAAGGGTTTTAGATAAATAAGCTACTGGACGGAAAGTGCCCCCATGCTCTTGGGCCAGGATTGCCGCGGCTGTGCCTCCACTCTCGTGCACGTACAAATGAAAGTCTTGGGTGTAACAAGGTAGGCCGAGGGCAGGCGGCCTTAAGAGTGATGATTTCAAATGTCTGAATGCTTGATTCATCTCACTTGTCCATGCAATGTCCTCTGTATCACCCAGCGTAGCTTCTCGCAGGATTTTGTCATACATTGAACAGTTCGGCACCCACAGTCGACAGTAATTGACCAGTCCCAGAAAGCTTTGCATTTGCTTTCTTGTGGATGGATGCTTGAATGTAGCAATGGCTTTGACCCTGCCCACAGACAGACGAACTTGGCCTTGTGACAGTTCATGGCCTAAGTAGGTGACTTTTCTCTGCACCCACTGAAGTTTCTCCTTAGATGCCTTGAAACCAGCTTCAGCTAGAATGTTGCAGACAATTGTAGAGGCAGCAGCACACATCTCAGCAGAGGCACCAGTGACCAGGATGTCGTCAGCATACTGGAGAAGGCAGGTGTCTGGAGGAAGTTTGACATCCTTCAAAGTATCATGCACGATAGCAGAAAAAACAGCCGGGAATCGCGGAATCCTTGCGGGAGTCTAGTCCATTGATACTGACAGTTCTGGAAACAAAACGCAAACAGTGGCTGAGTATCATGATCAACAGGCACACTGAAAAAGGCGGAGCTCAAATCAATAACAGAAAAAAATGCATGTTCTGAAGGGATAGAATTAATTGTAGTTTGTACATCTGGTACAATGGGTGCAAGTGGTTTTATCAAATCATTAATTTTTCTGAGGTCTTGCGTTAAACGCCAAGAACCATTTGCTTTCTTAATTGGATTGATTGGTGTGTTATAAGGTGAATGAGTTCGAACCAGAATGCCTTGTTCCAGAAATTTATGAATGAGAGGCTTAATTCCCTCCTCTTTGTCCTTTGAAAGCGGGTATTGTTTTTGAAACACAGGCCTAGTAGTTATCAGATTCGCCCTATAGGGCTGGACATCTATTAACCCTACGTCATCCTTGTGTTCCGCCCACAATTGAGGGTTGACACCTGAAATTTCCGGTGTTGGTACAGTTGCAGACGAATCTTCAACAAGAGCACTTCCTGTGTCGGTTGTAATGGAAAAGGCTGCAGGAAACAGAAGTGTCAGAGAGTCAGATTCAAAATTCAATTTCATACCAAGCTTATGCATCAAATCTCTACCTAATAGGCAGAATGGTGAATGCGGTATGATTGCAAAATCATGCATTTTAAATAATGACGGCACGTCATTAGAAGTAACTGGTAACTTTGGCGTCAATTCGCATTTCACAGGAACGTTATTTATCCCGACAGAGTTAAGTGTTTTTCCTGTAATTGAACCCGAGTACATTTTTGAACTTAACGAAGAGATGGAAGTTCCGCTGTCGATTAAAAACGTGTATGGTTTATGGTCAACATTTAATTCAATAAATGGCAAAACATGTGATTTATTTGGATATTGAATCGAAAGTAGTGAAAACTCAGGCTCTTGGCTCTGCGGGCAGCGTCAGGCGCGTCTCCATGCAGTCCGGAATCTATCTGCCCCTGTCACTCCCTGCTTCTGGCTAGGAGAAAACGAAGGAGGGGGCTTTGGCCCATAGCCATCAGAGCGTCTACGCATCTGGTACCTATTAGACTGCTGTTCTGCTCTCTGTCTGCAAAACTTGGCCGTATGCCCAGAGCGGCCACAGCAATAACATGTAATAGGTTTCGTCTTGTTAAAGAAAGGACGGTTCTGAGCCGCAGCATCCACCTGTAACATCATCAGAGTTTTTCCTTTGGAGGAAGCAAAGGCTCCAGCAGAGGAAAGCTCACGTAAACGCTTGCCAAGGTCATCAATCGACATCGTTAAAAAATTATTCGTAGTGATACGAATCAATTGTGCAGTCTCGTCATGCATGTTGTTCAGAAACGTGTTCACAAACAACTGACAATTATCATCATCAACCGGAATAGCAGATTCTTCAATCCATGCACGTTTAAATCTGTTGAAAAAAGCAACGGGACTCTCCCCAGCTTTTTGTTTTGTATTGGCTGCATGGGAGATGTCTTGTTTAGTAGATGATAACTTCAGCAAAAATGCCATTAATTGTTTAAAAAAAAGTTTAAGTTTATCCGAATTGGCCCAAACCCAATCCACATCATAATCGTCATCATCATCATCAACAACCCGAACGCCACGGCAATGTTTAGACAAATCAACAGGCTCTGCTGCACCTTTTATCAAAATACTACGAGCCGGAGGCGCATCATAAATTGGGCTTAACAGATCAATTTCCTCAATTAATTCTTCCTCCGTAGTTTCAGCTGGGAGTGTTTTAGTTAATATGAAACGGTAATCACGCCCTGTTAATTGACTGTAAGCTGTCAATCGCTTCAAAACCGAAACATACTGATGAGGTGTTTTAGCCGGGTCTGGCAGTTCTTTCGAAATGGCTACAACGTCAGCAAGAGGGAGCAGGTGAACCTTGAATCCTTCTGACGTTTCCACGAAAGGAAATGTTGTCGCAGCCTTTAAATCAGGATACAGTTTATTTTTTACTGGTTCAGACACCGCAGAAGTCTGAATGGACTCATATCTAGGAGGATGGGGGACGCTGACGACAGCAGTGTGAGAGAAGCTTTTTTCCATCTCACTCTGTGTGTCTGAGTTTTGGGCTGTCTTTTTCTCCCTCACACTCACAGGGTGTGAGACTGAGACAGAACTGGCAGGCACATTCTCCCCTCTCTCAGACTGTGCAGCTGGAGGGAGAGAAAATGTTCGATCTTTATTTATCTCTGCATTTTTATTCATTTCTGGTTCGCGATTCCAGTACTTTTTCATAATTTCCCAAGTTTTATAGGATCGTTTCATATAATTTAAATCCCAATTTGGATCTCCCCAATTTCCAAAAATCATGCCTTTCGCTGCGGACATGTCAGTATTTTTAAAAGAACCATCACGCGGGAACGGATCCAGCTGTGTTTTATCAGCTGACCAGCCAGCTAGATTTGATAGATACGGTTCAGTAAAAAATGCTTGATCATTCCGAATCATAAAATATTTAGGAGTTTCATCAATTAATGGCGGACTTATTTTATATCCCATTTTAAGCCACACAAAAATTTCTCCTCTAATTCAGAATAAACAAATTTCAGATAATCAAATAGAAAACAAAAGGGAAGAAAAAAAAATCTGCAGTTTCAAGTGTTAGTAAAGTATTTTCGTCAAGAAAACAAAGAGACAAGAAGAATAGAGAAAAAAGGAAGAAGAAAAAAAAAAATCAAATAACCATTCTATTCATTCACAAACCCAAAAGAACGACGGAGCTTTATGAAATATCTTGCAACAATATTTCCTTCTTACAAAAGTAAGGATATCACAAAAAAACGAAGAAAATTGATCACTTTTTTCTTACGTCGTCCCGCATTAATACACGAGGTAAACACAAAAATAACAACAAAAGAGGGAGCTCAAATCTCTTTTGTGTTCTTCCCGCATCTCTTATTAGAAACACGAGGATAACCTTCCCGCAATTATCAAATTACGAGGTACCACAAAGACAGACTGATCAGGTCTCCTTTGTCGGTCTTCCCGCATTAATTAAAACACGAGGATTGTCACCAAATCTGGCAACCTTTAGCTACGGCACGCATCAAAATATGTCTCAGCAGATAGGAAGATCTTTATCAAAAAGTTCTTCTTACCTGGAGAATCCCGGACGAGCGACCAATTGTCAGAAATGAAAAGACTTCCAACCGTGCCTTTTTCTCTCCGTCCCTTTATTAGGTTGTGAATGAATAATAAAAGACCAGAGCTGGGAAACCATTCAGAGAATAGCTTAGTTTGTACTTTCGGGGTCCCGTAATATATAGTGAAATATCAAGAGGAGTATCATACATCTAACCAATAGAAACATACATTCCTTCATCCCATATAACAATCCCATAAATGGTAAAGAAAAGTTAGGTCTCCTCTGGAACCTAGAGATCCAGAAGGCCTTCTACCATACATACTGCACATCTTCTATAGGACACACACACACATAACTGTAAAAGGAGAGGGCTCTTCAGCTCCTTCCTTAATGTGACAGATGTTTAACTTACATGCAAACATAGAATGTGTGTAGACTAAACATTAACTCTGGACAGAGCTGAGGAGGAGAAAATATAATTCCTTACAACGTTTCAGTCTGGCATCATTTTTTGTAATTTTCGTATACATTTTAGATACGATGTAATACACCATTTAATGATGATATTTCTTGGAAATCTATGGTAATACAAACAGTAATCGATCACAAAACCATGGTTCATTTTCCTAAGGGACGGTGAACAGCCGTACAAAAGTGAGAGTTTACAAAAGCTACAGTAAACAGCACTATATCAAGTGTACCGTTGTCTAGCAGGCTCGCGGAGGCAAAGCTTTGCTCTTTGTTCTTACATCTCTTGCCAGCAGAGGCACCAGTTGCTTCAGTGTTTGTACGCTGTTGGTCGTAGTGACTCACCTAAAAGTCCTTCCACCATAGCTATCCATGAAGTCCTTCTCTGTGAAGCAAGGATTTCAAATGTGTGTTTTAAAAAAAATATTATTCCGTAACCTGCAATACGTGCACATGAGAAAATGATAGGGACAGTCAACAGGAAGTCATGGGGTTAATATGTGATGACCCTGAGTCATCCTGGTCACGAGGGACTTTGTTTCTATTAGACCCGACCTGTGTATTTGCAATGAGAGATAACATCCAGTGTGAAGCACTGCTTCCCGAAGAACATGAATCCGGAAAAACAAAATAGAACACCTTTTTTTTTAAATAGAACACCACAAACATATACTGTTTATTTTAATTATTTGCATAAATTACGTACATAAAAGTTGAATTATGCAAAGACATATCTGAAAGACATCACTAGGTTAAAAAAGATTGGATGAACCTATCGGGATTATTTGTTTATACACTGAAGTCTGCACAGTATCTGGAGTAAGTGCGTAAATACTGTAAATAGAAATAAATGAGAATGAAAATAAGTTATTTATTTATTTGGGCACCTGTTACACCAGCAGGCTTTGCTGGCTGTGAGAATTTCCACCTATAAAAAACAGCATGTATTTCAAATCCATACATGGATGTGCTTTAATACCTCGGCAGACCTTTATTTCTTGGAGATGAGTTTAACATAGAGACATTTCATAAGCGTAATGGTTTTTATACTGAGAGCTAATAACAGTTTCTTGGCCCTAACCGTAAACCTTCCCATCACAGAAAACTTTCAGCATTTTTACATTTTCAAGAGACATAATTAGGCATATGATTTATATAGAGAATATGACTTCACGTTAGTTGTCTACAGTAATATCTTTGAAAAAAAAGTTACTACATTTTTTGCATTTCAAAAATATGTAAGTACTCTAGCAAAAAGTCAATAAAAAATAAAACAAATATGTTATGCAATCAACAGAGAACACATAAGTAGTTTTAATGTCAGTTTGTGTTTTAGTTAAATGTGTTCGTGAATGTTTTAATGAAATTGCATTTTCGCTAAAGGAAGAATCTGTTTGATAAATGTGTAACATTGTCACAGAAGAGACATACAGCAAGATACAGTAATAATAGTGGATAAAGCAGACTTTGTTTTAGTTATTTACTTGCACAACATAAACGTGAAGCCTATATTACATTGTATTTAGATATCACAGAACATGCATAATTTTACACATAACACCATTTATGAAAAATTACTTTGTAAGCTAAAAATCATGTTTTACATTTGCACTACAAACAAGGAATTTGTGGCAGGTGCTTTGAAAAATTATCATCTTGATTTAGATACTTTCAAGTATCAAAAACACAATATTATTTAAGTACAATTTAAGTTAATATACAGACAAAAAATATCTGGTTTCTGTTCTATATAAATTGACATATGTACATGCAACCAGCTCAAATAACACGATAAAAAAGTCTTGGAAATATGGAACAATATGAAAAAGATTTGGGACTTGACATTATTGTTGCAAATCTGGTACACACTGTTACAAAGCAGTACTGAAAATATACAGTAAAACATGTTTTACCTCATAAACTAGGCTTGAATGGGAAACTGTTACTTCTGTTGTGTGATTATAGGCATTCTTTCACTATACATGCTGTATGTCACAAGAGAGTGTTCTTGAGTAATCTTTACTTTGAGTCCATTTGCTATGAAAGAATTGTGAGCTGCATAACTCAGAATGTCTTCACCCTACAATAATGCGGTAAAAAGAAACAAACATCAAAGACATTGTCACATAAAATGAGGATAAAAGTCAAATCTTTTAAGGAGACCCACTAGCATAATCATTTGCATGTGATAAGACTAACTTTATGATTCTTATTAATAAATATATGATTTGAATCTCAAACATAAAACTAGAAACTTACTTGACTCTCATGAGGTTTGTGGATTGTGGGTGAATAAGAAAAACATTTAATTATTATTTAATTAATAATATTTCTGTAGTGGCAATTGTTGTAATTTCATAAACATGTGTTAATATAAATGTATATGTGTTATCAGTGTGTGCTAAAAAGAAACCTTACCTTGATTCTGATTCTGGCATAGTTTTATAGCAAGAAAAACAGCTAAAGTAAAAAATATGAAGTTTGAAATCCCAAGAACAAGCAGGGTTGTATTCACATCACTCTCTGAAAAGACATAATTCATATTACTGATAACAGATCAGTGCATTATTTTCCCCCAATATATGATTTAAATGCTCCTCCTGAGGGGCAAAATTAAATGTCTCCCAAAAACTTTACCTTTAAAATTGAGTTGAGTTCCTTTTCCAAACAGTATCTCTCCACATGCGGCCACAGCGCAGTAGTAAATCCCAGTATCAGAGTCACTGGTGTTGCTCTTGAGGAGATTGTAGACGCAGCTCTGTGTTTGAGACTCACTGCTGTTCTCACACTGACCATTTCTCTCTCCTTTGGTGTAAAGGACTCCTTGAGAGTCTCCCAAGCTTTGGGAGAACCAGTAGACGCTGTGTTCTCCAGCACAACACTCACTGAAGACGCTGCACTGCAAACTCACAGAATCCCCTGGATGAAGCGTGTCTATCAAAGACTGCTGAACAGTTGTGTGTGCAGCTTGAAAAGTGACAAAAAAGGAACAGAATTAGTAAGGACAAAAAAAAATCAGATGCCAATCAAACAAAGCTAAAATAACAAGTAGTAAAACTTACCTTTAAAAAATAATCTAGTGCCTGGACCCATTCCAATGCTGTAATGTGATGCGACGACACAGTAATATGTTGCTGAGTCTGAAGGCTTTGTCTGTAAAATGATCAGATTAAAATGATCATCTCTTTCGAAAACATTAAAACGACTCGTTTTCTCAAAGTCCTTATTCCAGCTGGGTTGTTGATTTAAATATAAAGACACAATTTGTATGGATTTTCCATTGGACGTCCGTTTAAACCATGCTTTTGTCGATTGCAGAAGCTTTGAAGAGCTGCAAGTCAGATTCACATCTTCTCCAGCTCGAACTACTTTTACATCTTCCTGAACAACATCCACATTAGAGGACACATCAGAGGAGCACGCGGCAAAATCAAGCAGGTACATTTAATAGATAAATAGACATATTTTATAGACATAAATAGACAATAGTTCTGTTGAATAGGAAAGATTTAAAGTATGTTTACCTGTTATTGAGAAGAACAAAATGATTAAATAATATCTCATGATCACTGGTCTTCCAAAATGATCCTCATATTTTAAATTGCCCTGGGGAAAATAACATCAAAAACAAAACATGAATAAGCCCAAAACAATCCTTTCACGCCAGGAAAATAATAGAGGCAGATCAGTAGACTGTCCATATACCGTGTGTCCTTCAATCTCTGCCTCAAACAACTGAGATACATATGCACTTCTGTCTTATTTATTCACACGGCTGTAAAAGCTGATTGGTCATTTGAAAAGGGCTTTGAAGTTGGCTAAAACCACTTCTGTGACAGCAGCCAATCACCTGGATGCTGTGGTGGAGTTATACTCCCCCCCCCCCCCCCCCCCCCCAAAAAAAATAAAAGTTATTCAAGAGTGTTTTAAAACAGCTTTACTGAATATCACTGTCATGATTCTGCCATCATGTCCTTGGTTTCTTTTGTCTTGTGGCAGGATCATGGCAGATCCATGTTTTGTGTACAAGCGCATGGCCGATTGTTTGGCCATGTGCTTGTGGTGTCTCGTAACCCCGCCCCCTTGTTATCCTCGTCTTGTGATTATTGTCTAGTCAGTTTCACCTGTCCTCGTCATTAGTGTTTCCTATTTAACCCCTGTGTATTTTCTGTCCTGTGCGATTCATTGTGAAACGTTGTGTGATCCTACTGTGAGTTATTTACTAAGAAGTCTGTTGTTTGAGAAGTCTGTTCCTGTCTTTGTTTTGTTCCTGTCTTAGTTTCTAGTCTTAGTCTGGTGTGTTCTACCCTGTCGTGTTTTACCCCATCGTGGGCTTTGTTTTCCCTGTTTTTGTGCACTAATAAACGTTGTCACTGCTACTGTCTGCAATTGGGTTCATCCTTCCTGCTATCCACATAACAGAATGAATCGCCGAAAACTGAACCCAGCAGACAGGATGTGCTTTCCTGTCAAGCGATCCCCGGACCCCTCTGATCAGTGTTGGTTATCAACTCCCCTCAATAGAAGCAGCGTCAACCTTCCGTACTCACCAGAGGGTGAGTGGATCCTGTCGAACTACGCTCGGCTTTTTGATCGTTTCTCCCGGGAGGAGTCAGAGACGGCGTCCTCGTGTTCTTCACTTGCTGCCTGCCTACCAATAATCCCGGAGGGTCGCGTATTAGCAGGGGTCACGCAGGACAACCAAGCTCACCTCGTCTCGACTCCTGAGGCGTCTTCCACACCTGCTGGTCTTCGTGGGAAACGAGGAAGACGGACCTCGTGGGAGTCTCCGTCGGAATCATCCTCACCAGAGTCAGCGCAGCCTGAGTCCGTCCTTCCACCGCCAGTCACGGTTCCTGCTGTGCTTCCCCAACCAGCCACAGCTCTGGCCATGGCCTCTGCCCCGCGGCCAAGGAGAAAGAGGAGGAGGAAGGCTGCAGTCACAGAGCCCGCTGCGCCCGCTGCAGTCAGCGCGGTCGCCGAGAGCGCTGCACCCGCGCCTGCTGCCGAGAACGCTGCACCCGCGCCTGCCGCCGAGAGCGCTGCACCCGCGCCTGCTGCCGAGAGCGCTGCACCCGCGCCTGCTGCCGAGAGCGCTGCACCCGCGCCTGCCGCCGAGAGCGCTGCACCCGCGCCTGCTGCCGAGAGCGCTGCACCCGCGCCTGCTGCGAGGCGCTGCACCGCCCGCGAGAGCGCTGCACCCGCGCCTGCCGCCGAGAGCGCTGCACCCGCGCCTGCCGCCGAGAGCGCTGCACCCGCGCCTGCCGCCGAGAGCGCTGCACTCGCGCCTGCCGCCGAGAGGCACTGCGCCCTGCCGCCGAGAGCGCTGCACCCGCACCTGCCGCCGAGAGCGCTGCACCCGCGCCTGCCGCCGAGAGCGCTGCACCCGCGCCTGCCGCCGAGAGCGCTGCACCCGCGCCTGCCGCCGAGAGCGCTGCACCCGCGCCTGCCGCCGAGAGCGCTGCACCCGCGCCTGCCGCCGAGAGCGCTGCACCCGCGCCTGCCGCCGAGAGCGCTGACCGCGCCTGCCGCCGAGAGCGCTGCACCCGCGCCTGTTGCCGTGAGCGCCACACCCAGTCCTGTCCTGTCACCAGTCATGTTCCCCGTCAGTAGTCCTGTTTCCTCGTCCTCTGTGTCCTCAATGTCTGTGCCTGTTGCTGCTTCCTCTGATGCAGCATCCCCATCTGTTTTCCCGGTCTCCCCCGTCTCCACTAGTCCCCGAACTGTTTCACCCTTTGTCCCTGTCTCCACGAGTCCCCGGACTGTATCTTCGTTCGCCCCTGTCTCCACTTGTCCCCGGACTGTTTCCCCTGTCACCATTGAGCCCCGGACTGTTTCCCCCAAGACCTCTCCTCGTGTGTCTCCATCTAAACCTGCCCAGAACCCTTGTCCGAAGCCCTCGTCCCGTCGACCTAGGACCCCCAGCACACCCATCCACCCTGGACCACCCCCCATGAACTCTGTGTTTCCTCCGCCACCTCTTCCTTGTTTGTTATTTTTATTGTTGCATCCTAACCCTGTTGTTGTGTTTTCGTGTTTGCCGTTACTGTTATTTGTCATGTTTTGTTGGTTTGTGTCGATGTCTCAGTCTGTCTTGTCCCGTGTTTGATGTCCCCTTGAGGAGCGTCTGGAAGCCGCTCCTTAAGGTGGGGGTTCTGTCATGATTCTGCCATCATGTCCTTGGTTTCTTTTGTCTTGTGGCAGGATCATGGCAGATCCATGTTTTGTGTACAAGCGCATGGCCGATTGTTTGGCCATGTGCTTGTGGTGTCTCGTAACCCCGCCCCCTTGTTATCCTCGTCTTGTGATTATTGTCTAGTCAGTTTCACCTGTCCTCGTCATTAGTGTTTCCTATTTAACCCCTGTGTATTTTCTGTCCTGTGCGATTCATTGTGAAACGTTGTGTGATCCTACTGTGAGTTATTTACTAAGAAGTCTGTTGTTTGAGAAGTCTGTTCCTGTCTTTGTTTTGTTCCTGTCTTAGTTTCTAGTCTTAGTCTGGTGTGTTCTACCCTGTCGTGTTTTACCCCATCGTGGGCTTTGTTTTCCCTGTTTTTGTGCACTAATAAACGTTGTCACTGCTACTGTCTGCAATTGGGTTCATCCTTCCTGCTATCCACATAACAATCACAGACACATTTCTGCAACTGTATTTCTACCAGAAAGACTCGTGAGATAAAAGGATGTAACAAAAGCATATATTTATTACAGCCCAGCAAGCAAGTATTTATAAAGTTCTTTGGCGTAGGCCCCGTCCATAGTGCGCAATCCGAGGGTAGCGGATCTGCATTTCATGAAGACGAAGAGTCGACCCCCGGGAGAGATGGACAGGACCATCCTGGTGCTGTTGGGGAGGATGGAGGTAATTAAAGTTATATTTTAAAGTTGGCAGATGGGTCAGATCTGAGTGCTGGTAATGCCAATGTGTAGTGCAGTGAGACTGATCTCTGTCCTCCGTTTCTGTTTGTTTTCACACTTCTTTTTTCACACCTCTTGCTGCAACTAAACCACAACATGTTAAAAACACACTACCCTTCCATTACAAAAGAAATAGCCTTATTTATGTATTGTAGACAGACAACGATTAACAGAAGAGAAATTCTGTATGCCATTTGATAAACTGCCTACTGCATATTAAAACTAAAGGTATACTGTACATAACAATGGTTATCATTATCAGTGGTACATATGTATGTACATAAGTGCTTAATGTCTGATTATTTTGTTAGTATCATAAGAACAAAAACAGGAAATGAGACTCTTCACAGAAAAAAATAGCCTAATGCAGCGATAATTTTTGTGGGTGAGGTAGCAGACATGACACATTTTTATTCATTTTAAAATTATTAATGAAAATACATGTTTCTCTTTTCCCCATATATTACAGAGACTTAAATCTTAATAATGACAACTAGTGCGGTGTGCATTTGTTTAGGTCTTAAAATCATTAAAGTCAGAAGTGTAAGGGACACGGATTTGTAATTTCAGCACCAAGGACAGAGACATAACGACTAATTTTGCACTGAAATAAAACATGATCTACAGTAACATAAATCTTTGCATATTCATATTGATGCACAAACAGAATTTTCAGAAGTTAAATAAAAACACTTAAATTAAACGCATGCAAACCGAACATAATCTGACAAATCTTCCTCAAAGCAGTAGCTATGAAATGCATATTTAATGTTTCAAAATGCAATATGCAATTTTAAAAAATATACTTCTATTGCACAATATCTCAACTGGTTTATCTGAAATAGCCTTAAATAAATCAGTTGTTCAGATATTGCTTAAATTTAAGTTATGTTACAAAGTTGTCATAAGTCTTTGCTGATTTGATGTAAAGTGAACATTTGAGTTGATTCTTAACTACAAAAGTACCCAAAGCCAACATAAAGACCACACACACACAACCCAGACACCAGATCAAAGAGATAAAAGCACTTCAGCTATATTGTGTTCACAGAAATATTGTATTTTTTGCCCACTAAGAGACTCACGGATTTCATTCACAAAACACATGATCATTTTGGGCCTTGTTTACACTTCTATCAAACCGTGTAGCGCAGACTCAAACTCTGTCCATATAAGGAGAGGATGTGACTCTAGCTGTCAGAGAAGAGATGCATCATTTCCTGTTGCATGAGAGGCAGGAAGAAACTGATCATTATAGAGTGAGAGTTGCTGGGGTGAATGTAAGCGGATACATTTTCAGCATTTGAAAGTGTCTCATTTAAATGAAATGAAATGATATGATAAAAATTAATGTAAAAATGGTTCTAAACAGTACCAAATTAGTGTTCTTCGGCTTATAACAATAGCGGAACCCTTTTTGGTGCTGAATAGAACCCTTTTTATAAGGTTCCATAAAGAACCATGCTTTGAAAGTGCTATAGGACCTTAACCCTCTACTGCACAGTGTTGCCATATGGCAACATACCCTTTTTTTGGACATTTCTTGAAATTTGAAAATAAACATAAGCTAATATTAATCTTAAATTCATGGTAGAACCTGGTGGTACCCAATGATATACTTTGATGACATCACATGACACTACACACACCCTTAAACTGTCATTTTTTCACACACTTTTGATGACTCCAGTTGCTGAAGAAGTGCTCATGAATATGTGTATATTTTCCTCAATTTTTCATATTTCTTCAGAATTTAAAAAATATGTCAAGCATCTGGGGTAAGTTCTAATCTTTTTTCAATCATTGTCACATTGTTTTGATACTACTATTACCTTTTTATTCAATAAAAAAGGTATGTTGCCATATGGCAACATTGTGCAGTAATGGAACAATATTTTGCCCTTGCTAATGCAGAGTAGCTTTGTATGGATGCACTGAAATAGTTGGATGGTTGTATTCTACTCATAAATTTATATATATTTGTATATATTTATAAAGTAAAGTAAAAGTAAAGAATAAAAGTAAAATATGTATACGCAAATTTTGTTTAGAAAATGCACAGTGCACAGTGTTGAGATGATGTTGGGAAAGGTGTAAAGTAGATCAAGTAGATTTGAAGTTTTTGTCATTCCAAAATCTGTATGGTGAACAAAAAATAACCACATACACAAGTCGCTGTGCAGTCCCCATGCACATGTGCACACACACACACACACACACACACACACACACAACACACACACACACACACACACACACACACACACACACACACGCACATACACGCGCACGCACACAAACATGCACACACAAAGGCACAAAAACAGTTCTTATGAGTTTACGCCAGATGTTTTGTAAATGTTGTTGAAATAATGAACGAAAATTAGTTTCATATTTTGTACACAAAGCTCTCGAAAACATTTTAAATAGTAAAAACAATTTAATTTCTATAAGACATGTCTGTAATCATATATGAATTTCATGTCATTTTGGGGGAGAAAACTGTTCCATTGTCGCACAATGTTGCCATATGGCAACGCACCCAAAAGTACCCCCCCCCCCCCCCCAAAAAAAAAAAAAAAAAAAAAAAAAAAATGTTCATTTGAGTCTATTTTATATATAAAAAAACACTCAAACATTTTTTTCCATGATTGCATAATAATGCGTGCAGTAGAGGGTTAATGACGGTATAAATAACCTTTTTTAACAATATATTTTCATTGAAATTAATATATTAGTATCTTTATTAATACTACTATTATTAATATTATTTTTATATATTATTTATAAATATTTATAAAAAATAATATAAATATATTATTTTAAATAAAAATTAATCCTCTATTTGCCTGATCTTATTATATCTTGTTGCCTTTATTTGGGTTTTATACAAAAAAACAGCATGTTGTGTCAAGTAGGTACATTTATTTTTAATTGACATGGCAGATTGTAGCAAAAATGACAGTGCTCTAACAACAGTTGTTAGCTGAATACATTAAACAAAAGAATGTTGTTGTCGGAAGGAGGCGGGAACCGGCAAACGTGTAACACACTTTAATAATCATAAAATAAACAAATACAAAACAAAAGTATAGGCACATATAAAAACAAAACTTAACATAAATAGTCCAGGCCTGGCCCTCGTCCATCACTGTCTCCGCTCCTTTTACGCTTCCAAAGACCCTGAACACGATATAGATGTAATGAAGACCAAGTTCCAGTGAAATATCATCACAATTCCCTATGATGTCTTCACGTCCTTCATTATGTGTGTATTCTGAGTGGCAGTTTCTCTCTACAGACGATGAGGTTATGATATGTGATAGCATTATGTAAAAACAATTATGTTCATGAAGGCCAAAATTATCAAAAATGGACAGTAAAACATATTTAAGTTATAATTTATAGACATTTTAAGAAAGAAATCGTTTACATCAAAGAATAACACAGTCTCATCCCAAGACGTCATACGTCTGACGCTTTTGACCATACGTCAACATCCGACCTTTTAGGGTCAGTTAGATGACGATCCCGGGGCGTCATATGTCTGACGCTTTACCTTTAGCGTCAGTAGATGACGCGGGTAGGTTTAGGTCTGGGGTAGAGTTAGGATTAGATAGCGCCCCGGGATCGTCATCTAACTGATGTTAAAGGGTACCCTAAAACGTCGGATGTTGACGTATGGTCAAAAGCGTCAGACGTATGACATCTTGGGATGATACTGGGCTGCAAAGAAAAAAGAGTGTGTTGACAGTCTGTGTAGTTGTATAGCTGAGCTCCAGAAAATCCGTAATGATGTGGCAGTTTGTAACTTTGACAGTTGTAGATTTGAAAAACAAAAAGGTGGGAATAAAGAACCCTAAACTCTAACACAAAGAACCATTTCAAGGGGTTCTTCAGGACACTACGGTTCTAAATAGAACCGTTACTACTTGTAAAGAACCATTATAGAACCATATTTTTTGTATGTAAGGCTTTTAACTTTTTGAAGTGCAAATTACTGTACATATACATACACTGTATATATACCCCCCCCCACACACACACACACGCACACGCACACACAGGTTTTTAAGTATGAGATCTGTTTACATGCACATGCACACACGCGTGGCATGACACATGCACTTCATGGCTACCCACAAGACTGATATCTGTCTGTTTTCAACAGCACACTTTGAATCGAAACCACAGAAACAACATTCAAACAGTCAACCACTGCAATTTGCTTTCCATTGGTAGAGAAAAAAAACATCTTTGAAAAGTTGAGGCCTAAGAAGTAGTTTCAGTTATAACATGATGAGGTAATACATATATATAAATATATAATATAATATATATATATATAATCTTTCCCATTTAGTCAACACGTTCAACCTCAGACTGACGTCATGGGGTCTCGTTTTGTTTCTCTGGCTCGTTTTGTTATCACTTGAAGGTGATTGGGCTAGACCTAGACATTCTTGGTATCACAAGAAACTTCTTTACATTTCATAATTTGTAGTGTATAGGATGTTATGATAAAATGCATCATAATATTTTTACCATGCCTTTGTGTAAAAACTGCACAAATTCTCTATGCCACCATAAACATGCAAATAGGGATAAGACGGAAGAAAGACGTTCTCCTGGTCATCTTTGATTGGTCACCTTACCAAATGGGTATGAACTGATAGGGCCTTTAAGAGTTCTCTGATCAGTTCAGATCTTCGCTCTATCTTTTGAGACCCTACGTCTCCTTATGGCATCTTTATCTTCAAGTTACCTTCGCTGGATTCAACATGGAACACCTAGAAGAACCAGAACGAACGCTTCAGCGCACTCCTGAGAAAATCATGAAGAATTTCCAGAATTCACTGCATCTGGACTTCAGCAACAGAAGTCAAGTACCCGTATTTAAAGCCTTTATAAGTTATTGTGCCCCTTTTAAGGTGACCCTGATTCTTTGATGTGTCTCGTACGTTGTGGTTAACCCTTAGGGGTCTGAGCTGTTTTCGGGCTCTTTCGGTGTTTTGGTATGCCCTGACATTTGTGCTTATTTCAGCTACTTAAAACATACCATTTGCCAACATATAAATTTGCTGTATTCAGCACAAACTCTGCTACAATAATATGTGAGCAAAATGGATGTACATGTTTGCATTTTATAGAAAAAAAATAATATGCGTGGTTAGTACGTTTTGGGAAAAAAAATGTCACCGCAATAAGGCCATTTAACACATACTGAATAGTTGTAAACAATACTTTTGAGTTACTATTCTTGTAGGCTAGAATTTTTACTTCAAAATGAAGTGATAATCATTCTGACCACTCTTTCAGAAAGATCAATATAACGATTTGAATTTCTTACATCAGTTTTTGGGTCATTACTGCTGTATGCGTGGGAGTGTTAATGCCCATGAATATTAATGTGATTTACACCTGGGAAAACTAAAGACACTCCCCCAATGTGCTAATGCCCCATCAAGGTGCTGTGAGGCAGCCTGAACTAAGAATGATTCGATGTATAAAAAGTTAAAAAGAACAGCATTTATTCAAAATAGAAATCTTTCCTAAGAACATAAAGACTTAAAGTCATTCATATCACTTAACACTTCCTTTAAAAAAAAACAAAAAAAACAGAAAAAGACCAAACTTGTTTTTTTTTTATATATAAAAATATATAAAATATTGCTTATATAGTGCTTATATAAATAAAAAAAGTGCATTCAAAGAATCCTAAAAAAACTATCACAGGTTAAAAAAAATTAAGCAGCATAACTGTTTACAACATTGATTTTTAAAAAAAAATATATCAGAATGATTTCTGAAGGCTGATGGTGACGATGTAAACACAACAAAACAAAAGCAAAAAACTGTTAGCACATTATCCAAAGTAAACTGATGGACTATTATGATTATAGATGCACAATGTATCTGTTGATGGACAGAGAAACATCTATTGATTGGTAGACTGCGTAACCGCGAGTATCTGTTTATGGCCCATATAGACCGCACGCATTTACTGATACACTCAATGAACGGCTGTACCTAATACAAATAAAACATCTCAGTTAACTAGTAGAGCATTCATTTAGTCCGCTCTTAAATAAGAGATCTAGAGCTAAAATGTTTTGTTTTTGAACTCAAGCTGAGCGCTCGTGTCCTGCTATCAGTGTCATGGATACAGTGAGTCTCTTGTGGCGGCGCGCGCACAGAACGTGCTCTTCAATCTATTGCCATTGCGGACACTATTCATTCCGGTGAAATCACAAAATAAAATGCACACAAACGTGTGTCCTATATACGTGTGTGTTTGATATAGACTGTAACCACTGATGAACATATTCGGTTTTGATGAGAGAAAAAAAATATGCTAGTGGCGGATTCGAACCCATAAACCTCTGACACGCTTGGCAATCGATCTAACCACTAGACCACAGGAGAACTCAAACAAAACTTGCAGATCAATATATTTCACTAAATCATTACAAACTAAGCAGTTATTTAAAAAGTTTACACGAGCGTATAGGCCTACACGAACGTTGTGAGTTAATATTTACTATAGTCTGAAAATGCATTTGAGCTCTATGATCAGAAAAGGAATTATAAAACACTAAACTTACTCCGAACTTGTATCCTCGGGGTCAATCCGTTCTTCAAAATGCAACCGTTCGTCTGAGTTTCAAATACCACTGAGGAAAAGGTTAATTATTCCCAGCTGTCCATAATCCTCTGAAGGAGTAACGTTAGCGTGCTTCCATCCCTAAAACGCGATGAACTATCAGTGAATCTCTGATGAAGAATCTTCATGTTGTTATGCAGTGATCGGGGGCGTGCCGCGTGTGGGATGCATATCGCCTATTTACCATGTCAAAAGCGCTGGGGGTGTGGCGGGCTCACCTAATTATCTATAATGAAGGGAGAGCGAAAAAACTGTAACTCTCCTTGGTTTCAAACGGATTACATAAACTGGAAATATTTTTTTAAAAAATAAATTACTTCATTTAAAAGAAGAGAATCTCAGCTTCATAAAGAGACATCTCTCGTATCTCTGTGACAAGTATTGACAGAGTTAAAGTGAATGTTTCGGACGCGTTTCAGAACGGACCTCAAAGACAGAGAGAAGGGAAAACGCGCATCATGTTTATTTTTCTTTTTTTGACGAAAAGCACAACACTTTGTTTTTATTGTGAGTATCCACAAAAAAAATACACACTTAACAGGATCTAATGATGTACAACACTTATATTTAAGATCAAAATTAACAGAGTAATTTGATTCTCTTTTGCACTGATAAGGAAAAAATCCAGCAAAACGCGGGCACGCGGTTTTCGACCCCTAAGGGTTAACTGATTGTAATCTTGCCATCCTCTTCTCTTCTCTCTCTCTCTTTCTTTATACTTTTCTTTACTTTTTTTATTATGTATATAATATTTGCTTAGTTTAGTTATATGTGTAGCCTACCTGTAGTTTAGTTTATTAAACAATTATATCCACGCTTTGTAGTCTTTGTGTTTTCCACTCACAAAATCAAATTCGCTTAAACATTAAAATTACGAGGCACTGCGTCGCCCTGCCATACTCCCTGCATGCCTGTGAGCGACTTGCTTCAGCCTATCAGAAGCTAGTGACTGTCTGTTCCAGGTATGCTTTATAGTTTCCTGGTCGATGACGTCACATGACGTTCCGTCACGCCATTGGACTGATTTCATAAGTGCTTCATGACGCAATAATGCAGAAGCGTTCCCACAGTGTCTCAACGCAGCTCAAGTTCCCTCTACAGTCGTAACCCGAGGCGTTTTCGCATGAGCCCGGTTGCAGTCTCTTTTTTTCTGTAGCTACTCCGAAGTTTGAAGTTTTTTTTTGCATTTTACAACGGGTGTATCTCCGGTTGTCACTGGTGATTGTCGTTTGAACCTTTCTGGTTCCGCCATCAAATTGATGTTTAATTAAGTGCTGTGAGAAAAGGCTATAAATCTCCACCTCCAACATCCTCACACGCAATATACTAGCCGAGACTCCTTTTTGTGTACAGATGTGACGTAATGACACAAAGACATGCTCGAATTTCCTGCAAAAATCCACCAGTGCCACTGGAATTAAAAACATTATTACAAGCGTACTGTTTTGAATCGAGCTAAGGCAAGCAGAGAGTTTTGAACACTGGCTGGTTATGTACTTGCTTAAAAAATTATTTTGGATAATTTTTAACCCAAAAAAGTTATGGACTGCAGCTTTAAGCAATAAAGTATGAGAGGATCCATACAATGACAACAGCAACAGGTCCACAATATGTGAATATCAAGGTCTTATTTCCTGTCAGTGTGTGTACATTTAATAACATTGCAAAAACGTTTCAGCGCACTGCACTGAGCTTTCAAGTAAAGAACATTGAGGTTTAATATGATTAAGACATTTATTTATAATATTATTTATGTTTTCCCATGGTATCTGACATCCTGACATCTGACCTCTGACAAATTAAACACTCTAGTATTGAATTATAATCTTTTATTATTTAAAAATAAAATCACATATTCAGTATGAATCAAAAAAGCAGGCAAATTATATTTCATACAATTATAACATTATAACATTTTAACCATTAACATTTGTATCCAACGTACTGTATAATCATAATCAATGGAAGATATAACACATCTTCCACACTGTTTTAGTTTTTACAAGAGAAAATATTTAAAAAATATATATATCAGGTTTCATACAGTACATCTTAAGCTCATATAGCAGTTTGATGTTGATTTCGACAGTTAATGTCCATTCATTGTACATACTGTATTATTGTAAATCCATGGCCTATTTTCTTTATACAAACTAAGGCATGTGGTATAATCATTTGATGTGGTAAATTAAAAAATAATAATAAGTAGAAATGAACTTCTTTCAAATAACTGCTAAATGCGTGATAGATGAGGTGAAAGTCAAACTTCTACCAGTTTTATTTCTTAAGTCTTCTAAAGGTTAAATACGTTTGTGATACATTGTATAATTGACTGTAGTGATTGTGTCATCAGCCTGAAACAGAACCAAAGTTATAATGATACATAGATTCAAATATTTTGATTATGAACGTAAACACAATTAGAATTTCAATTTTAAAAACCAAAACCGATTAAAACTTAATTCAGACATTATGCAGTTTCACATTTGATCTGTAAAGGTATATTGGCATAAAACCCACAAAGCTGAGTCTGAAAGCAATCAAATAAAGAGAAGATAAAGCAAAAGGAAAAGTCTTACCATTGATTTATCAAGCACAATATATGGGATCCCGTCTTGAGTAAACAATAAGAACGTATATGTTACATCTGCACTGAAACTTATAGACATTGCTTAGAATACTAGTGTTAAATAAAGCATGTAAATCTTACCTTTCTGCGGGTGTTTGCACAACTGTGAGCCCAGAATTATGATCACAATCACTGATAAACAGTTTGAAGCTGCTAAAACTAGGGCAATTGTACGCCATGGTGTATCTGCAGATATAAAAAATAACTTCTTTTTAAAAGATATTAGTGATGCAACAACACCATGCGATTTAGATTTTCTGCAGCAAATTCAGTGGATACCTGTCCCTGGCAAATCAACTTTTTTCCCTTCTCCAAACAGTATCTCTCCACATGCGGCCACAGCGCAGTAATAAATCCCAGCATTATAGTGACTGAGGTTCTTGTTCTTGGGAAGGTTGTAGACACATTTGTGTGTGGTTGAGTTCACATCAGATCTCCTCTCACACACAGTGTTCCTGCGCTCCTGAGTGTAAATGATTCCTGGAAGAGATTCTCCAGATTCATGTCTGAACCAGTAGACGTTGTGTTCTCCTGCACAGCTCTGAGTGACGACGACACACTGCAGACGCGCTGCAGACTCTTCTGGATGATCTGGATCTGTCTCAGGTCTCTGATGCTCTGACTCCATGCTCAGCTGTCCATCTGAAAAGAAACAACAGTAACATAATGCTTGTTTGACCAGACACAATGAACAGCATGTACAGTAACATTAAAGTGAATAGTCTACTTACCTTTAACAATGAGATCAGTGCCTTCACCAAAATCAAATGTAATATATATATAATTAATACAATAGTATGTTCCAGAGTCTGATTCTTCTGTATTTGTGATGCTCAGATGAAAACTGCTCTCGTCTTTTGCTACAGAAAAGCGTTTATTTTTGTCAAAGCCATTTTCTAAGTCGACAGGTAAAGTTTGATATGATGAAGCAATAAGAAGCGGTTTCTCTCCGACTCTTTGTTTGACCCAAGCAATGTTTCTTGACTCTCCTGAAAAACTACAGGCGAAATGAACACTGTCTCCAGCTTGAACAATCTTCAGACGATTCTGAGCCACGACGTCTGTGTTATCTAATCGGCCTAAAGAATGAGTAAGAGGACAGTTAGTTTTGCCTGCTGTAGTTTTGGTTTCTTCATGAATTACAGTGAAGAAAAAAAAACTATTCATAGCTATTCATTTAGTCTAAGTGGTCTAAATGAACATAATACGAAATAGTAACTTACACTTTGAAAGGAAAAGAAGTAGAATAAAAAAATGCTGATTCATTTTGTCACAGTAACTCCAAACAGGTTAAATCATCTAGAGGGACAAAATTATTAAAATAAATAATAATAATTATATGCATTAAATTACAAATACAATTATAAAATTCTAGTTTTTCACATAATACTTAGGGGGTAAAAAAATCACAATTTTACATTATTTCACAGCATTTTAATGCAGGACAATAGCATGTTTATGTACAGTAGATATGTGATCCACTTACAAGACATTTGTCCTTGAAAGCGGTTTCACAAAATCAAAGAGAAAAGATAAATAATCCTACATTTTACAGTGCATGAAGGTAAAGAAAAATTCAAATCTTTACTTACAGACTTTCTTGAATGAAAGTTCACATTGTTGTGTCCTGTAGAAACAAGTTGCTGAAATAAATCTTCTCTTCTTCTTTCTACTGGTTGACTAAATTAATTTATTTTCATCTATGTATATTAACAAAGCTCTTTATGGATTTATTTGATTACAGTAAATGAAAAGGCTGTATTCATGTGTAAAAAATGACCATCTAATTATGTGACACATCCTATACTTAATGTAAAGTTGCAAACTGGCTGGGGCCAGTACAGATGATGTACAGGAAAGACTATCTCTGTTTAATGAAAATGACCTGCTCAAAAGACTGACGCCACCCCCTACAAGTGCCTAGGAAGTGTGAAAAACAGAAAGAAAGAAAAATACACCACATGTAACAAACTAGCAAGACTTTCATCTAAAGCACACACACATTGTGCAGACACTAATGTCCTGCAGTCCTTCTCAATAGCAACAGTCCCCTACTGTGTGGTTGTTTTATTAAATGTCACCATTGAGTAAGGTATAATGAATATCAGCACTCCTAATAGACATTACATAAGCCTGTTACCACATGTGTGAACACACATTATTGAATTTAATAAAGATCTTAATGCTTAAAACAAGCCTTCGAATAGGCATTTTCATTTGCATTCTATTTTGTACTGTATTGTAGAAGTGTATTTGGACATACTCGGGTATTGTAAACATATATTTATATAATCATGTGGAAAAGAAAGAACACCGTTTTGAATTCTATGGATTTACCTATTAGGACATTATTTAAATAAAATCATAGTTGTTAGTTAAAAATACAACCTCAGATGAACAACAACACATGCCATATTACATTGTTTCATTATTCATATAACAAAAATAAAGCCAAAATGGAGAAGCCATGTGTGACAAACTAAGTACACCCTATGATTCAATAGCTTGTAGAACTACCTACAGCAGCAGTAATTTGAAGTAAGCATTTTCTATATGACTTTATCAGTCTCTTTCATCGTTGTGGAGTATTTGTGGCCCGCTCTTCTTTACAACGTTGATTCAGATCATTGAGGTTTGTGGATATTTGTTTATGCACAGGAGTTCTCTTATGGTCCGGCCACAGCATTTCAATCGGGTTGAGGTCTGGACTTTGACTGGGCCAGTGCAACACCTTGATTCTTTTCTTTTTCAGCCATTCTGTTGTAGAAATGCTGGTGTTCATGGGATCATTGTCCTGTTGCATGAGCCAATTTTTGCCAAGCTTTAGATGTTAGAGAGAAGGCCTCACATTTGACTCTAGAATACTTTGGTATCCAGAGTTCGTGGTCGACTCAAAGATGACTGCAAGGTGCCCCGGTCCTGTGGCTGCAAATCAAGCTCAAATCATTAACCCTTTCACCACAGTGCTTGACTGTTGGTATGAGGTGTTTGTGCTGATATGCTGTGTTTGTTTTTTTGTCAAACGTGTCTCTTTGTATCATGGCCAAACATCTCCACTTTGGTTTCCTCTGTCCAAAGGACATTGTTCCAGAAGTCTTGTGGTTTGTTCAGATGCAACTTTGCAAACCTAAGCTGTGCTGCCATGTTCCTTTTCTGTCGGTTTGAATCGGGAATCTCGCTAGAGAGACCAATCTACTTTGAGTGTAATTAAACAAGCCAATACACATTGGCATGCGAGATTTGCATCTCTGTCCCCCAGTGTGAGTATAAATGAGCAACAGGTGCATCGCATATCAGCTTTCCGCTTCGGAGTTGAATGGTTCTACTGTTTCTACTCTGCAATCTACATTGAGAGAATGTTTTTCGAGCCTCCTGTTCTTTTTGGAAAGAAGCCTCTGCTGTTGGTGTTGGTGTGACTACGCTTCAGCGGTGGTCGTGGTCTCATAAAGAGATTTAAAAAACAACAGTCCTGAGTGAGTGCACTCAGCAGGTTGTACTAAATTCATTGTTGTCATGCAGCTATTTCTCCTGAGCGTTACAGCACATGAGAGAGCTAATTTCCCTAAAACAGCTTACACGGGTGTGACATTGCATCTTTTTAAAGATGTCAATCCCCCTTGTGTTTATGAATGCAGTCATTACCTGGTCTCAATCGTTGCCTCAGGTGCCTGGGCTTAAACCCCCACTCTGCTATATCAGAGGCTCCTGGGGCATATGGCAGCCGTAAACGCAGTGATGCCGCCTGTTTTGCTTCATATGAGGCCGCTTCAGCACTAGCTTCACGGCTGAGTCCCGAGATGGGCGAGTGCCCCTAAAACAAGTGTCCAGGCATGATATTGTCTCCACGGATGCCTCTACCACCGGCTGGGGAGCCACGCATTGGCACATCAACCGCCTCTAGTTGCTAGCAGTACATCCTGCACTGGGCCGCCTAAAAGGGCCGCTACAGGGCAAACACGTATTGGTCCATATGGACAGCACTGTGGCCGTTGCGTACATCAACTGACAAGGTGGTCTACGCTCCCGCCGCATGTCGCAACTCACCCGCCATCTTCTCCTTTGGAGTCAGAAACATCTGAGGTTGCTTCATGCCATTCACATCCCAGGCGTGCTCAATCGTGCAACCGAAGAGCTCTCACGACAACATGCGCTTCCAGGAGAATGCAGAATGCATCTGGAGACGCTTCAGAAATGTCTTATTGCCAGCTGTTTTATTCCCTGACCGAGGGGACACTCGGATGCACTGGAACACAGAACCTACGCAAGTATGCGTTTCCCCCACTGAGTCTTCTCTCACAGACACTGTGCAAAGTCAGGGAGGACGAGGGGCAGGTCTTGTTAATGGCTCCTTATTGGCCCAACCAGATCTGGATCCCAGAGCTAGTATTCCTCGGGTCAGCCCCTCCCTGGTGCATTCCTCTGAAGAAGGACCTGCTTTCTCAGAAACAGGGCACCCTATGGCACCTGCAACTGGAACCCCCATGTCTGGTCTCTGAACGGGACTCGGAGGTTAGGTGACCACCAGGAGGTAGTGAACACCATCACTTTGGCGCGAGCACCGTCTACGAGACACGCTTACGCCTTGAAGTGGAACCTGTTTGTCGAGTGGTGTTCTTCTCACCGAGACGACCCCCGGACTTGACCGAAAAACCCAGAGAGGCCTCGGCTTAGTGTCAGCTTGTTGCGCCAATACATGCGCTTATATTGCTCCAGTAGAGTTCCCTGATGGTCAAACCAGTTCCTTCATTACCCGTGGCAGCCGGACATATATATATATATATATATGTCTGTGTGTGTGTGTGTGTGTGTGTGTGTGTGTGTGTGTGTGTGTGTGTGTGTATAATGTACACTTTTATAACACTATACATGGTTTTTGTAAACATTGGATTTCTAATACAACATACTGCAATTTTTTCTCTCTTCTGTCTGCCGCAATCCATTTTCTGTACTTTTTATGTTTTGGAAATGCAGACATGCAAAATAAGACTTCCTATGGTCTTCAGCTGTGAAATCAGCTGTTATTTACTTCAGCGTTCCAAACTAAGAAATGGGAAAACTGTAAGTTAAAAAACTGTTAAATTTGGACCTCTTCTTTAAAGCAATTTCTTGACTTCAGAAGATAATGGTATGTTTTTCAATATTTTTTGGCATTTGAAAGCTGTAATAAATATCAAAATATCTAATTTCAAAAAATATATAAAATTGTCATAGTTGATAAAAGATCATAAAACATGATTTGAGAGCACCAACTTGGTCGAGACACAAGGAACACAAAATTACAATGTTATAAAACGATGTTGGAGGTGTTTTTATTGCACTGGAGCCTGTACATATTTATGCCCCTGAAATGCTCTGATACAGTAAGTTTTGGGCATTAGGCCATTAATATCACAAAGCACAGACTCCTCCTCAAAGTCATTTGTCAGATTTGACAAATCATCAGCATTTGTCCATGTGAGAACATGTGACGTGACTGTGATCATTTCCTGAGTGACTGACAGGAAGAAGCTGCTCAGTACAGATAGAGAACTGCAATGGTGAACATCAGCGGAGAAACATTTACATTTTAGACATAACTGAACATTTAAAGGGGGGGGGTGAAACACTCAGTTTCAGTCAATCTCATGTTAATCTTGAGTACCTATAGAGTAGTATTGCATCCTTCATATCTCCAAAAAGTCTTTAGTTTTATTATATTTATAAAATAAACTTTCCGGAAAAAAACGAGCGGCTGGAGGCGTGCCGTGTGGGCGTACGCGCCGATAGCTAACAACACAGACATTTGAAGCAGTTTTACTCACCGCCTGCGGTTCCAACGCATGACTGTGAACCTTTATCGTTGGGACTGCTCCATCCTTAAGCAATGGCATTAGACGATCTGCAAATCCGGCGTAGAACTGAACTTCCCTAAAGCCAAGCACAGCGCTTTGATGGGCGTACTGCTTTCGCTCTCTCGCTCTGGTCTACGGGTGCGCGCGCGCCCTTCAGGGAGAAGTGCCCTTAGGACCGTATAAGGAAATTCCGCCCCACCTGACGTCACACTAACCCATATTCGAAAAAAACTTTCCGAAACTTGTGACAAACCGGAAGGAGTATTTTTGGCACAGAAATACTCAATCAAACGTACAACTTAATTTTTGAAACTTTGTCCATGTTTAGCATGGGAGTCCAACTCTTCAACAGTGTAAAAATATCAGTATGCATGAAATAGCATTTTACCCCCCCTTTAATAAATATATTATATATCTACTGTGTATATATATATATATATATATATATATATATATATATATATATATATATATATATATATATATATATATATATATATATATAAACAGTACACACACACACACACACACACACACACACACACACACACACACACACACACACACACACACACACACACACACACACACACACACACACATATATATATATATATATATATATATATATATATATATATATATATATATATATATATATATATATATATATATATATATATATATCAATTGTTTTAGGTTCATTTTAAAAAAATATCTGTAAAGTATGTTTATGTGCACACTGCAGCTAATTTACTTACAAAGAGTTGCCTGTATTAAATAACTTAATAAATAGAGAGGTTTAGTTTGTGTGCACAGATGGTTTTGTGCACCTCTTTGGTATGCAAACTTGTGCATGATTATGCAGAGTGTGGTTTAAGCATTTTTCCAACCACAGGACTGACCTAGTGTGTTTTCACACCTTTATCTGAATCAAAACCACGCGCGCATCATTCACAGCCAGTTCATTACTTCACCTCACACTGGTGGAGAAAACAAAAGCCTATCGATGCTTACTGAGGGGCGACAAAAACATATATAAATAGTAACAGCTTATCCTCCTGACACTGTAAACAATTACCACAGTGTCAGTACGTATACACATATAAATATACTATAATAAATTAATTTAAATGTTTTTATATACTATTAAAAATTCAGTTCAATCTAATTAAATTATGTTTGTTTCTGCAGCTGAATAGTTAAGCTTATTAAAATATGAACATTTTTAATAAGGAAAATGGAAGAAATAAAATAAATGATTAATGAAAGTTTCAAGTTTCATTACAAACTTAAAAGGTTTTAGCTGGGGTCAAATAGGACATGCTAAACCTAGAATAGTACGCCCAGAATTTTAACATTAAGCAGTGGTTTCTGAATATCTAATGCACTAAAGCCTCACACAGTTTATTTCCACATGTGTCCCCTAGAGGGACATCTTGAGCCATTTATCAGACATATTGGGTAGCGTCACATTTGTTCAGGTATGTAGACTAATGCTATCCAATTCCTAGATATGATTGATTAACATTTCAAATGACCTACTACTTACTAATGTAGTCTAACTAAGTCAGCATGAGTAAAATGGACATAATTGTTTGAAGTACATCGGACAGGGAATTCTGCTTCTTTACTGTTTCTCAATTTCAGACTTTTTCAACATCAGTCGATCTAAAATTGATGCCCCACCAGTCAATATGCTGTATGTTAGCATGTGTTGGTCAAAAATCTAGTGAAAAAGGTTGATGCAGAGATCCAAGGAAATGAAAGCTTTAGCACAAGTTCTGCCGGGAAGACTTAATTACTGCGTCACTCATTACCTTCAAGTTTATCCAATCACGCCCATATTCTTATCGTATAAAAGATCGGTACTTACACATGTTTGAGTTCGCAGATGCTGACGCGTCAACAACCTCCACCCTCCCTACCACCACCAGGATGGTCCCGTCTATACTCCCTGGGGGGTCGGCTGCGCCCCTGCCTTCGTCTTCAGGCAGGAGATGCTGATCCGCTACCCTCGGATTACGATCTACGGACGGGGCCTACGCCAAAGAACTTTGTAAATAATTGGCCTGCTGGGCTGCCAATAAACGGATACTTTGTTACATCAGTTTATCTCCCGAGTCTTTCTGGTAGAACCTGGTTCCATGAAGGTTTCATTAAATTACATTATTGTCAAACAGTTCATTTAAAGGTGCTATGTGTAACATTTCTTCTAAACGAATCCTTTTTTTATTGCCTGTGTGTGAAGGGGTTGTAATCACACAGTACAATGATCCACTTATCGGGTTTTGATATTACCTCTGAAGGCCAATATTCATATTTATATGTGAAGTCTCCGGGTCGGATTTGACGCGAAATCCACCGGAAGTGACGTGCATGCGCGCTCCCCAGCATCTCTCCTTACAGTCTATGTGACCGACGACACTGCAGCGAACGACATGGAGTCTGATAACACCCCAAAACGACCTGCCTCCAGCACAACACAGACTCCACAAATATATAAAAAACAAAAAAAAGTTTTATCTGCTGAAGCTCGTCAGGCCAAACGTGAATCTGATCGACTCAGGACGAAAACACGGATCAACATCGGCAGAGCTTTTGAATCATTAGTAAACTCTAATGAAATAGCAAGGTAAACTACCTGAGACATGAAATGAATACAAAAGACTGTTCCAGGGTAACAAAAAGTAGCTAGGTGTAACTTATTTTATGTACTAGATCTACTGTCTACCGTTACTCATCCCACTACTATCATATTGTATATAATAAACATTTCCAGACACGTTCAGTACAGTAATGCTGCTTCCTACTGTCTTACTGTTACACTGACATTGTTCAGTCTAGTTCACCGTTTTCGTTATCATATTATACACTCACCTATGTTGACATTGCTGATTGTGAAAGATACACGAATATTTAGTGAAATGCCTTTTGCTAGATAACATCACATGTCGGCTAAATGCAGTCAATGTAACGTTATCATGGTACGAGCATGGAGCATTAGTTCAACGTCAAGCTGATAAAAGTAGCCTATTATTGTAACGTTGCAGTGGGAGTTTTCATGAGTTTCTAGCATGAATCAGTGTTGCCAGGTCCGTATATGCCTGCACTGTTTCCGCGGGTTGTTTGCTAAGTGCACGGGTTGACGCGATTGTTTTACCCACTGGAACATGATTGTTATCGGGGAAACACCCGGGAACGCTATTTGACTATTTTTGGCCGTGATTGGGTTAGTTTTGATGAGCAATTGGGCTGGTTTTGTTGTGCAGACCTGGCAACCCTGTGTGTGACGCTTTCGCTGTTGCGTTGAAAGTCTCCGTTTGGCTAGTAGTGAATGCTCGCTCTTGAGATCGCACACACACACGCACACGAGCACGAGCGCTCTTGTTGCAATCTGAAACATCACCGCTAGAGGCCGCTAATTGTTACACAGAGCACCTTTAATTTGACAGATCATTTTAGATAAAACTTAGGCATGGAAAACTGTTTAAAGCTTGAGTGTAGGCTAATTAAGAGCTTAAAATATCTATTGGTTTAATCAATTAAAGCACACCAAGAGTCACATTAAGAGTATTATTTTATTTTTATTTTTTTTACAATAGAGAATTTATTAATTCCTTGCATGTGCACATATTGAATTATCTGATGTGTTTCCCCCTGGGTCTTCTTGAAGTGGGGGGCTTTTGTTGAAAGCTCAACGCAGCATAATTCAAAGCATCTCTGTCTTCATCCTAGAACAGCAATTTTAATTTATTCAGAATTGCATGTGAATACATTTAAATTGAATTGTATATGCAACATATGGCATAAAAGCACATGAATTATTATACTGCTTACCATTAAGTGACTATTCTGAATGTTCTGAGTCCCATCTTGAAATACAATAAGAATAGGAACACATGACTGCACGGTCATTGAAATATGTTGATTTGACTGTTCAGACGTACATATTAGAGAAGTGATATGCAGTAATTCCTACCTTTTCGTTGATGCTTGTTCAACTGTGCACCCAGAATTATGATCACAATCACTGATAAACAGTTTGAAGCTGCAAGAACTAGGGCAATTGTACTCCATGCATCTGCAGATATTAAAAATAACTTCTTTTTAAAATACACTAAGTGATGCAACAGCACCATGAGATTTAGATTTTCAGTTGCAAATTCAGTGGATACCTGTCCCTGGCAAATCAACCTTTCTTCCTTCGCCAAACAGTATCTCTCCACATGCGGCCACAGCGCAGTAATAAATCCCAGCATCATAGTGACTGAGGTTCTTGTTCTTGGGAAGGTTGTAGACACATTTGTGTGTGGTTGAGTTCCCATCAGATCTCCTCTCACACACAGCGTTCCTGCGCTCCTGAGTGTAAATGATTCCTGGAGGAGATTCTCCAGATTCATGTCTGAACCAGTAGACGTTGTGTTCTCCTGCACAGCTCTGAGTGACGACGACACACTGCAGACGCGCTGCAGACTCTTCTGGATGATCTGGATCTGTCTCAGGTCTCTGATGCTCTGACTCCATGCTCAGCTGTCCATCTGAAAAGAAACAACAGTAACATAATGCTTGTTTGACCAGACACAATGAACAACATGTACAGTAACATTAAAGTGAATAGTCTACTTACCTTTGACAATGAGATCAGTGCCTTCACCAAAATAAAAATTAATATATAAATAATTAATACAATAGTATGTTCCAGAGTCTGATTCTTCTGCATTTGTGATGCTCAGATGAAAACTGCTCTCGTCTTTTGCTACAAAAAAGCGTTTATTTTTGTCAAAGCTATTTTCTAAGACGGCAGGTAAAGTTTGATATGATGAAGCGATCAGAAGGGGTTTCTCTCCGACTCTTTGTTTGACCCAAGCAATGTTTCTTGACTCTCCTGAAAAACTACAGGCGAAGTTAACACTGTCTCCAGCTTGAACAATCTTCAGACGATTCATAGCCACGACGTCTGTGTTATCTGAGCGGTCTAAAAAATCAATATGAAATGTCATATCATGTGAGAATATGGTTAGTATTGCTTGCTTAATTTGATTTATTATGCAGAGCAAACAATATATAATTACTTACATTTTGAAAGGCAAAGCAATAAGATGAAAAAATGATGAATCATTTTTAGGAGATAGTTCCAAACAGACTGATCTACAGTGAATTTTCTAAGAAAAAGACAAAAAATAATAAAGAAAACAGTGGAGTTGTACATTTCAAACAGCAAAATTATACCTCAAATGGATAACCTGAGAAAAACTAAAACATTTACTTTACATTATTCATTGTTCATTAAAACTAGCTTTAATTAAAATAGAAGTGTTTTTTTTCTTTTTGAATAAAACCAGTTATTTTAGATGTTATTATATTGTTAGGTTACCTGACAAGACAGTTTAACATTGTGGATTAGAAATATTTTTTAAACAAAATGTTTAATGCAAGACCAAATGTTGTTTATGCATATTAGTGGATATGCTTGCTTTGGAAAGCGGATTAATAATTATTATTTTTTTTAAATCACTAAAAAATCAATCTGTAAATCAAAATTGATTTATATAGCGCTTTTCCAAACAAATCGACACAGTTCAAAGTATTTGATAGACAGGAACAAACAATGGACATTAAACAAATTGAAGAAGTTATAAGAAAAAGGTGACAACTGCATAAAATAAGAATGAAATAAAAGAGGTTGTTAATCTTAACTTACAGACTTCATTAAAGATCAATGTTGGTTTTCACGTAGAGCCGATGACAGGTTTTATCTTCCTCCTCAACACAGTCCGAAAGAGAAGACAGAGAGAGATTCACCTTTATATACTGTACCTCCCTGTACTAAAGAAAAAACACATATATGTACATGACTGTACATGATTCTATTGGCTGATTCCCCTTAATGTTAGTGGTGTGTTCATGGTCATGGTGACCACATCCATTTTCCAAATTGACACATTTATAATATGTAATATGAATGCAACATCTACCAATGGTATGAATGTTTATTGACACAAATTAACATAATAACCCACCAAATAAATTACAGTATGTTTATTTAAATGTGTGGCATAGCATCCATTGTCACCCCATAATATTGGAAAGTGATGTTTGTTTGTTTGTTTGTTTATTTGTTTGTTTGTTTGTTTGTTGCTTTTCATCAGAAGAGGCTGTATCTGTAACATTGACAAATACGGAATTTCTGCAAGGTTTTCGGCAACTTTTTTTTTCTTCCAACAGTTAGTTCTGATAACATCTGAAGTTTGCGTTTTCTTACTTCCTGCGTTCACACTTTGACCACAGCTAAAGAATTCAGCAACACTATTGTGCAACAACATACATTCATGACCAGAACTAAGACCAGAAGCAGTGCAATACTTTGACCTTTCAACCCCTGAAATATTTTGTGTGTGTCTGCTTATGTTTAGCAGCAAAATATCACGCTCAGAATTATATTTAATTAAACTAAAAGAAGAATTTGGGCTATGTGGCCACTATGTAACTTTTATTTGTTAAAAATGAACAAAATTAATATAACAAATCAATACATAACCAATACGTGTTTTTGTCTTACTATGGTAAGTCTAAATAAGTGTTTATATTTTAGACTGAGCAGAAATGCGTATACGTCACTCACCTGTGTGTGTCTTGTCATATCTGTAAATAGAGAAAAGTTACTCTGGCTACTTATACGAGTGTCTGGTGTAGTGGAGTAGGAGTGGCAGAGGTTAGTTGTCAAAATGAGTGAAAAAGTTTGATATGGACACGCTAAATCTCTAACCTCTGGGGAAAAAAACGCAGTTTAAAGGGTTAGTTTACCCAAAAATGAAAATTATGTCATTAATGACTCACCCTCATGTTGTTCCAAGCCGGAGGGACAGAAAGCTCTCGGACTGAATCGAAAATATCTTAAACTGTGTTCCGAAGATGAACGGAGGTCTTACGGGCTTGGAACAACATGAGGGTGAGTCATTAATAACATAATTTTCATTTTTGGGTGAACTAACCCTTTAAGAGAGTCTGCTGGCAAAAAGAGAACGACAGAGCTCGAAATAAAACAAGAATCAACATTGGCTTGGCTTTTCGGAGATGGTGAGAACCGAGGAATTTGAAATGTTGTAAAAGTGACACAGATATGGTGTTTTTATTACTCAACAGGAGAGAAATGTATTTATTGAACAGCTAAACTGCCATATGTCACTTTCTAACAGAGTTCATTGTTAAGCAAGGTCATTTCCTTTTGGTTGTTGTTGTACTGTACTGTGTCTAATGGGTAAAGCTACAGTAACGTCTTCAGCTTGTCAGTTTGAGATCCTTTCCATCTAAACAGGTTATATATCTTAAGTCTAGTAGTGAATGTTTTATGAGCAGTGGATAAACATATTCATCCACACAGTCACTCAGAACCGAAGCACAACCAAAACAATGTTCTTCTGCAAAATGCATGCACTTTCTGTGTATGAATGATTGTATGAATGGGTGAATGTGAGGCAATATGTAAAGCGCTTTGGTGGCCATGGGTCAGTTGAAAGCGCTATATAAAAACGCAGTCCATTTACCAGTTTTGCTTTTAACCGCTAGAGTGCCAAAAGATACAGAGTGTACCTTTAGGAAGCAAATAATCAGATAAAATAGAACATTTGGATAAAATAAATGCAACATTATTCATTATTTGGCATTGTTATTCTGCCTTTCAGGTAATTATTAATTGTTAATATTATGTATTACCACTCACATTTCTATATGTGCTAAAGCAAAATAAAATAAATACAATAAAATGTCAACACTATTAAAAAACCATGTCATTTTGGCAATTGTTGAACTTCCTCTATAATAAGACTAAAAATGAAACAAAAAAACAATGCATGTAATGGAAAAAGAAGATCTGCTGAGAAAGGTGTGTGTGGGCTGTGAAGGAGTGTGTGTGGTAAAGTAAGAGCAAGGTCGCCAGTCCTGTGGTTGGAAAAGTACTAAAAATATACAGGTCACATGAACATCCTGATGAATAAACCATATCAATGTATTCATTCATCCACTTATTGGAACCCCTGCTCATGTTGTGCAGTAATTAATCCCCATTGTGTAAGCAGTTACATTATTTGTAATTATGTGTATTGTGAAATAGTATAATTTATTCCTGTGATCCAAAGCAACATTAGTGAATGCAAACAGACATTTTATATCATCCAGAAGTGATTTGTTTGAGTGAACCACTAGTAGTATTGTATTTGTTGTTGTTATTTTTAATGAAGTTTACCTCAGAAAGTCTAAAAGTATGTTTATTTCATCCTCTCATTACAGTGTGAGGTCCCTTAATGTGAAAGGGAAAGGGGGAATATCTTCTTTTAGGATATAAGGGACAAAAAACATAAAGAGTTAGAATCCCTCGGCCTTGTCATCCTTCTGCTGATCGCACAGCAAGCCTTACGGTCTATTTGAATGTCTTCACGGGAGCTTTTGCTACATTTCTCCACCAGTAGGAGCTCGTGTGCATGTCTTATAATACCATCTCTGTCTTCCTGTATTATTGCATAGTTCACTTGCAAAGGCTTATAAGTGCTTGAATGCTTGTAACAAATACCATCATGTACCATCTGAGATTTGCTGCTACCTATAAAAAGGCATATTAATAATTCAGGCAAATGGGACACATTGTAGTCTAGTACTTAAATACAGCAACAATATCACAATTGTAATAATTCTAATATGAAAGATTCCAATTCAGAACAATCAGAACAAAGACATAAATTGCATCAACAATATTTACTGTTAACTGCATATTCACCATTACTTGCACATAGACAATAACCTCTGTCCTCATCGTTGTTTGTTTGCAGGTGAAAAGACTGTTACAATATAGTAATTATAGTATATATTTGTTTATGGTAAAAGACAATTATAAAACACACAATTACTATACTTCAGATATCTACAGTGTGTAAAATAGAAAATATCTTGATTTGACTCATGATCTACTTGGACCTGTCAAAGGTCAAGATGAACTCTCAGTACAATCTGTTACTGAATTTAAAATGATATTGCACAAGGAAAATGCACATGCTACTTTCTTTACAAAAGCAATATGACTCAAGAATGTTATTTCAGAACCACGGACAGGGATTTAACACAATTTCAGCATATTTTATAGCTGTGATGTGCTCTAATTCAGTGGAGAAATAAAGTTTCCACTTCATATTAAGTGTCTTTAACTACTATGTACAAAATGAAAATGTATAATTTGATAGAATGCACTTATTTTGTACATACCTGTTTTTACATTGTATTTATAAAAATACCTGCATAAATACAGCTGTAACTAATTTCTGTAATTGCATGTATAATTACACTGTTGACCTTCCCTTCCACCTTAACTCACCCTTAAACCGACCCATAAACCAGCAAACCTGTGCCTAAAAGCTATTTTTGCTATTTTTGCTATTTTGCCCGTTTTGCCATTTGAATTCAATAAGTGCATTGTACTGATTACTTGATGTTATACACAGTAAAGACACCTCATGTAAAGTGTGACCGAAATAAGTCAACAGAAAGTCAACCAGTCTCCCTCACTCATTTCTTTAGTCATTTATCAAGTACATTATTCGATACACATTCAAATGATACATTCATATATGTACAGGACAATTAAGGTTAACTTATTAACTTATTAATTACCGGTAAACACTCATCAATTTAGCTTTTGGTTTTGGTATCTAACATTGGAAAATGACAACTTTTATAGCTTCTAAATAGAAACCTCTGAATACTGTGTAAGTAAAACTTACTCATTGTTATCTTACATGTGTATATATTGAATTATCTTGTGAGTTACTTTCCCTGGGTCTTCTAGAGGTGGAGGGATTTTGTTGAAAGCTCAAAGTTGTATAATTCAAAGCATCTGCGTCGTCAGCCTGGCATAGAACATTAAGTATGAATCATTCAGTCAAATATATTGCCTAAAAACATACAGTTTAGTGTAATCTATAAATTTGTAGCAGTGATTAAACTCATTGTCAAGATATTTGTATTCCATAATAATAATAATAATAATAAAAAGCATTTCGATTGCTTACCATTAACTGACCGTGCTGAGTGAAGTGGATACTATCTTGAAGGAACAATGAAAACATTTACATATTACAACTGCACTGACATTTAAACCTGTTTTAAAACATAAAATAATACATACCTTTTTGCTGGTGCTTGTACAACCGTGCAGCCATAATAATAATCATGAACACAGATAAAATTATTATAATCAAAGCGGCTGTTGTCCAATGTGTCTGAAAGCATTTGTCTGTAGTAATAATAATAATAAAAAAGAAATTAAACATGAAATTAAAACATATCAACAAGCCATCACATGATATTATTTTTTTAAGTAAAAACAATGGGCACCTGGCAAATTAACTTTTCTTCCTTCTCCAAACAGTATCTCTCCACATGCGGCCACAGCGCAGTAATAAATCCCAGCATCATAGTGACTGAGGTTCTTGTTCTTGGGAAGGTTGTAGACACATTTGTGTGTGGTTGAGTTCCCATCAGATCTCCTCTCACACACAGCGTTCCTGCGCTCCTGAGTGTAAATGATTCCTGGAGGAGATTCTCCAGATTCATGTCTGAACCAGTAGACGTTGTGTTCTCCTGCACAGCTCTGAGTGACGACGACACACTGCAGACGCGCTGCAGACTCTTCTGGATGATCTGGATCTGTCTCAGGTCTCTGATGCTCTGACTCCATGCTCAGCTGTCCATCTGAAAAGAAAAAATGAATCAATGAAGTGCAGTTTTTTTATTTAATTAAACACAATGTACAGCATGTAACAGTTTCATCTTACCTTTAACAATGAGATCAGTTCCTTCCCCAAATTTAAACATAAATGCATATATAACACAATAGTATGTTCCAGAGTCTGATTTTCTCGTGTCTGTGATGCTCAGATTAAAACTGCTCTCGTCATTTGCTACAAAAAAGCGTTTATTTTTGTCAAAGCCATTTTCTAAGACAGCAGGTAAAGATTGATATGATGAAGCGATCAGAAGGGGTTTCTCTCCGACTCTTTGTTTGACCCAAACCACGCTGGATCTTAAACTGTTTGGTAAAATACAGGTGAAGTTCACACTGTCTCCAGCTTGAACAATCTTCAGACGATTCTGAGCCACGACGTCTGTGTTATCTGAGTGGCCTGATTATCAGTATGAGAAGGAAAGGGTGAAAAGATACTTAGTATTGTTTGCTGTGTTTGCTATTTTAAGAATATTCATTAGGCACATTAAAAGATGAATTTCGTCTAAGTTTAACAAAAATACATGGTTACTTACACTGAGGAATATTAAGCATTAGGATGAAAAAATGAAGCATTTTAAAGAATTGGCTGCAGATGTTGAAATGGAAATCTATAGCTTGAGAAACAGAGAGAGAGAACATTTTCAAAAGTATATTTTTAATAATAATAACAACAGCAGAAATGCTATTAAACCACAGACAATACATTTCAGGAAATTGTTACTAAACTTCAGAGCATCAATTTTAGTAGCTTCATTCGTGTTACTGGCTTGACGTACACAAATTCATGCTAAAAGGTTATTCTACAAAGCTGGTTCACAAAAGCGAACATACAAAAAATTAATAAATTAACAATCAAATAAACAAACAAAACAAACTTACATCATATTTCATTAATGATCACAGGTTTGTGCCATGTAAATCATTAGACAAGTTTTATGTCCCTCGTTATAGGGACACTATAGTAAGATAGTGAGACTGAAAGAGAAAAACATAGAGGTTTGCCTTATATACACTTCCCTATACTAAAGACTAGCATCTTGACATAATTCTACACACACACACACACACACACACACACACACACACACACACACACACACACACACACACACACACACACACACACACACACACACACACACACACACACACACACACACACACACACACACACACACACACACACACACACACACACACACACACACACACACACACACACACACACACATACAGTACATACACACACACATTTAAAAATACGTACACATGTATATAAATAAATAAAGTAGTCAAGCTGATGGCCATATTTAATAGAATTTGCACTGAAGACAAAAACAAACCAAATACAAACAGTTTTCTCTAATTGTAATGCTAAATAAATATTGAAATGGTACACATAATTACATATGTAGTTGAAAATATATTGATAGATTTTTTTCTAATGTCTATTCAATCCTGTCATCGTCTGCCACATTCCTTTTATATTTCTATGGTAAATACTGACATGCGATTGATTGATTGACAGTCGTACTTTACATTCATCATCACTTAAAAGCAATATTAATGCTGAATAATGCTGAATAAACTTTGTCATAGACCCTAAAGATCACTTTAAGCCTTTGAGCTGCAACTTCCTGTGTAGTGCTTGTTTGAAGTGTGTAAAGAAAATGAACAACACTCAAGTTATGTGATGGAAAGAGCAGTGAATATGGTTTCTCTTGAATGAAAATGGGTCTTGGGTGTAATGGTTGGGCAGTGTCGATGTGTGGGAGGGGAGCAAAAGCAGAGTAGCCAGTCCTGTGGTTGGAAAGTGTTTTTAAACACAACGTATGTTGTTCTGAAGGTCACCACCACTGACAGGGTGCTGAGCATGCTCAGTTCAATTTTCACACACTATTTAAAATAGTTGGGAAGTTGACATATTTAAACAAAGAAAAAATTACTATAAAGAACTATTTCACATATCTGAAAAATGCATGTCCATTTTGTGATACAACAGACAGATTAAGTTAATTCCATAAAGGTAAATTTCAAAATTGCTATTATTAAAATAGATTTACACAGAGCATTGGAACAGCAGAAATAATATTCAATACAAAAGGGTTTTAAGATACAGCCATTGCACCACATCAGAGATCTTTGCTAACTAATTGAACTTTTGATCTGAAATCAAGAGGTTGTTTCTGCCACGTTTACCACAAACATCTATAAGCAAATGCACCCCAGACACAACATCAAAATTGATAAAAGCATAATAAAGGTATAAAAGACTGCAGGCTTTAGGCAAGTACAACCACAAATCACATAATTTGTCCATATAAGGAGATGTGATCTCAAACAGAGCTCTAAAGAGGCCACAGTGTACGACATCATTTCCTGTAGAGTGACTGACAGGAAGAAACTGCTCAGTACAGACTGAGAGCCGCTGAGGTGAACATCAGCGGACAACATTTAACTTTAGCACTGACATAATAAAACTACGGAGCCCCTAAAGGGACGTGGTGGTGGAAAAAATTAGGATGGGATAATTTTTTTTCCAAATCTTTTGCGTTCCCTCGCAAAACTTTTGCGTTCCCTCGCAAAACTTTTGCGTTCCCTCGCAAAACTTTTGCGTTCCCTCGCAAAGATATTTGCGTTCCCACACAAAACCGGTTGTGAGCTCGGACAGACACTTCCTGTTTAATCTCCCGCTGTCAGTGTTTCAGAGCTCCGTACGTTAATGGAGCGATTCATAGTGTTTGAACTTGGACTCAAATATAAAAAATTGCAGTCAGTGCTTAACTCAAGGAGTTCAGAGAAGTTGGCAATATATTCACATAGTTTTATTCGAACTTCCCGGATCAATATTATGTAATTTAAACAAAAAGCTGTATCTTTCTCCATGATTTACATCAAATAGAGCCAGAGGTGTCTCTCAGTGACCACAAGGGCTGCCATAGACCGCCCTATTGCTCAGGCAGTCTCCTTAGTATCCCTCAGAGATAAATCTGTGGCCCGACGAAGTTCTCGAACCCCATCGGGCCAAACTCCCTCACTTCTGTCCAAATACCCCAGCAGGTCACCCTGATATGCTTGTAGCACTGCTATAGTGTGCACGCAGGCTCATGCCCACTGCCGTATATGCTTTTGCCACTAGATTTAAAATAGTTTTCTTTAATGGTTTAGTGAGAGAAGCCAACGACACTGAACCGGGAGACAGATAGCTGCAAGCATCTGTTCTACCCGGGGTATTGCCTCGCTATACTCTCTTTACCCCCTGATATCTGAATATACATGAACTTAGGGGCTGAAAAGACAAGATGAGTAAGGCTTTTTCCATGATCTAGACAGCTCGCTGTGCAGATCGGGAAAAAATGGTAGGCTCGGTAGAGGTAGAGCACTGAAGCATTGATCTCTCTCCCTGGGCGGAAGAGACCGCAGCGCGGGCTTCCAATACTAGGGAGAGAGCAATAGATCCCTCGGGAAAGGGAGGAGATAAGATCCGCGGACCCGTCTCCAACCCCATAAAGAGATCCATTTGCGATCCACAGAAATGCATTCTCCTGCACCCTGAGAACCGCGAGCCTGGCCACTTTCCTCGAAAGCTTCTCCCAATGTCTGCAATCAGCCACCTCAAAAGCTGATACTGCATGCTTCACTCCCAAACACATCACACAAAGCTTGTGTGTGTCCCCACTCGTTAAATAACGTGAGCAGGGAGAACACAGAGTTTGTGCAATTGTTTCACTATAGTGTTTAGATATATACACTCACCTAAAGGATTATTAGGAACACCTGTTCAATTTCTCATTAATGAAATTATCTAATCAACCAATCACATGGCGGTTGCTTCAATGCATTTAGGGGTGTGGTCCTGGTCAAGACAATCTCCTGAACTCCAAACTGAATGTCAGAACGGGAAAGAAAGGTGATTTAAGCAATTTTGAGTGTGGCATGGTTGTTGGTGGCATGGTTGTTGCACTGGCCTTTGACATTGGTTATCCATAAAGGTCCGTATTAATTACAAGGTATTGCTACTGACTTATAAAGCCCTAAATGGTTTAGCTCCAGTCTATTTAACGGATCTTCTATCGCCCTAATCCATCACGCTCATTAAGATCACTAAATTCGAGGCTTTTGGTTATACCTAGGATATCCAGATCCACCAAAGGAGGGAGAGCATTTTCACATTTAGCTCCAAAGCTCTGGAATAGTGTGGTGAGTTCTGGTATTACACCCACGTTCCTGAAGATCTCCCTGGTCTAATTATAGCCAGGAGACTTTTGCTGTCAGGTCAGATTTTGGATTACAAAAATCCTACACTAGCTTGTTTAGTTTATACCAGCAAATCTAGTGGTGTACATACAATAATCATCATTAACCCCTTAAAGAATTCATGCTTACCTCTCCAGCAGAATCTTAGGTGGGTCCTTATGGTTGTCCTTCAGTTAGGCAATGTAAACTTAGTATGCTCTTTATATTGCTTATAGAACTGTCTTTATTAGCTGAAGTAATAATGAACCAATTCTTGTAAGTAAGAAATGAAAATTTATTTGAACAAAAGATCAAATTTACTGGTTATACAATAAAAAATGATTGGTAGCAAAATATCAAAAAGGTTACAAGTTATAATACTTCAGTATGTCCTAATACTGGGGCAGTCCACAGTACAGGTTACAGAAAGGTTATTTTACCTTATTTGCAGTTCAAGCAGTATATATATGTATCAATTCAAATCATCCAAGTTGAAGAATACAGCAGAGCAAATAAAAGTTACAAAGCTAATCAGTTAATATACTGATCGGTTAGAGAGTAGTTCTCTAAGGATGCGTTCGATCACGAATCAAGAAAGCAACAACTCTAAATCAACATTACAGTCATATTTATACATCACAAAGACCCGTATGAATCATCTGTTAGGTTTTTTCCAGAGGAACTGAACAGAACTGTTTTCCAAGAAACGAGAACTGAAACTGTCCCGTTCATGGCTGAGTCAGCGGAAGTTGTGTCTCCTTCCCGGCATGCTTACGACCCTTTCGCTTGTGTTTCGATTCTCTGAATTCGTTTGTGTGTGTGTGCGACTATGTGTTCGGGAATAATTATCAGGTGCGGTGTTTGCAGGTTCACAATAGCTTCCGAAAGTCACGGCTGCCTCAATAGACTTCCTGATATTGTTCGTTGCTCAGACTTGCTCTCCCAGTTTAAAACTAGACTAAAGACGCATCTCTTCAACCAGGCATTCATACAATTTTTTTATCTTACAGTTACTGTAAATTCGGGCTCTAGTTCATAAACGCCAGAGGAGAACTGGCCCCGACTGAGGCTGGGTTCTCCCAAGGTTTTTTTCTCTCCATTAGGTCACCTGATGGAGTTTTAGGACACCAGTAGGTCACTTGATGGAGTTTTTCGGTTCCTTGCCACTGTTGCCTTTGGCTTGCTCAGTTGGGGATATTCAAATTAATTAACCAATCATTAATACCATTGATCAGCCCTACCTAACGTGGATGTTTTTCCACTAAGAAACAAACATTGTTATGTTAATTTGATTGATACTGTGAAGCTGCTTTGATACAATCTATATTGTGAAAAGCGCTTTATAAATATACTTGACTTGACTTGACTTGACTGGCCGGTCTGAGTATTTCACAATCTGCTCAGTTACTGGGATTTTCACGCACAACCATTTCTAGGGTTTACAAAGAATGGTGTGAAAAGGGAAAAACATCCAGTATGCGGCAGTCCTGTGGGCGAAAATGCCTTGTTGATGCTAGAGGTCAGAGGAGAATGGGCCGACTGATTCAAGCTGATAGAAGAGCAACTTTGACTGAAATAACCACTCGTTACAACCGAGGTATGCAGCAAAGCATTTGTGAAGCCACAACACGCACAACCTTGAGGTGGATGGCCTACAACAGCAGAAGACCCCACCGGGTACCACTCATCTCCACTACAAATAGGAAAAAGAGGCTACAATTTACAAGAGCTCACCAAAATTTGACAGTTGAAGACTGGAAAAATGTTGCCTGGTCTGATGAGTCTCGATTTCTGTTGAGACATTCAGATGGTAGAATCAGAATTTGGTGTAAACAGAATGAGAACATGGATCCATCATGCCTTGTTACCACTGTGCAGGCTGGTGGTGGTGGTGTAATGGTGTGGGAGATGTTTTCTTGGCACACTTTAGTGCCAATTGGGCATCGTTTAAATGCCACGGCCTACCTGAGCATTGTTTCTGACCATGTCCATCCATTTACGGCCACCATGTACCCATCCTCTGATGGCTACTTCCAGCAGGATAATGCACCATGTCACAAAGCGTGAATCATTTTAAATTGGTTTCTTGAACATGACAATGAGTTCACTGTACTAAAATGGCCCCCACAGTCACCAGATCTCAACCCAATAGAGCATATTTGGGATGTGGTGGAACCGGAGTTTCGTGCCCTGGATGTGCATCCCACAAATCTCCATCAACTGCAAGATGCTATCCTATCAATATGGGCCAACCTTTTTTAAAGAATGCTTTCAGCACCTTGTTGAATCAATGCCACATAGAATTAAGGCAGTTCTGAAGGCGAACTAAGTTCCTAATAATCCTTTAGGTGAGTGTATATTAGACTGACAACAGTAAATATAACTGACAGTTTGACACAGATCACTTGCTGAGGCAACAGAAGCTAATGCCGGTTGCATCGGATGTGCTCTTATCTCTTCCTAGTCATGACATCACCCGCCCGTGACGTTCATTCCTTCCATTGGACTAGTTGATGCTTCAGACGCATTCAAAAGCGTCATCGACACATTGCAAATTCCCTCGAAAGGGAACATTAGGATTATTTAACTGGGAAAAAAAACTGTTCTGTATCCAGCACACTCACACAGTGCTGTCGATCTCTCTATGGTCATCTTTCACTTATAGATTCATTGAGTATTTGATGACATTTGTATTGATTTTTTATTAATTTATTTTACTGTTAGTGTCCTTATTATGCTTTTTTGGATATGACCTTTTATTTAATGTGGTTTATAGCTATTTGTGAATGTAAAAGGTCTACAAAGATCAAAGTGCACTATGGGTAAGGGTTAGTCCACGGCTATTTAGTAGTAAATTACATGTTTTATTTAGTTGTCTGTTCAGAATCGGATGTCTGTTTGAAACAAAATCATGAATCTCAATTTATCCAGAAACGTGCAGCTCTCTTGCAGAGGCTCAATCCCAATTCACCCCTTGCCCCTACCCCTTGGCCCTACCCCACCGTTTTGCGCGTTCACGTCTAGGGGTAGGGTGTCCCGATTCTTGTTGTGATAGAGGGGTAAGGCGAAGGAGTAGGGCTACATAGCCCTCGAAACTGAGATTTTTCAGAGGCACATTCCGAACGGAGGGCTACGAGAAATCACCGGCGAGCAGTGTTGGGAATGTTACTTTAAAAAAGTAATTAGTTATAGTTACTCACTACTTGTGAGTAACTATACTACACTAGTTACTCACAAGGTACTACACTACCAAAAAGTAACTGAGTTAGTGTAGACTTGAAAATTATGCTTCCCCCATTATTGTTGAATCACGGAAGCTACACCAGATATTTTGCCAATAGATTTATTATTTAAACATGTGTCATGTCAGACAGAGAGAAACAGGCATATAACAATAAGGCTACATGAGAGGAGGTCTTCATTCTAGATTTCTCTGTTCCCAATTTCTCTATCTTCTCACCCCATCATGCTAGCTGTAAATGGTTTCTCTGGGTTTCTCCTTCCTTACCCCATCATCTCTAAGTTTCCTCCTTCCTCTCTCCCCCTCATGCCTTCATGTTTCTCTGTTTCTCTGAGGTAGTACAGTAAGATTGAGCTTTTATACATCACAGAGAGACTTACAGCTTCCTTGTAAGGTAACAAAACATGTTGCTTTGAGCTTCTTAAACTTAGAACACATATGTAATATGTACACGTCATGCTTAACATGTCACAATCCATTTCCATATTAAGAACTAACCTTGGTGTATACATTAGTGGTACATTTGCATCAGTGGAAACATTCCTTTCCCTGCAAAGAACATGCCAACTGTCTCAGTGAACATTGGATACCTCTAAGCAAAATATAACTCAAGCAGCTCTCTGCTCAGCACACATGTACAAACACTGTCTGACTTCATAAAAAACATTATGAAATTATTGTGAAAATGAATAAAGAAAAATAATACAAAGAAAATAAAAAATAACATTAAACAGTATTTTTTTTTCAGTCTTCAGTTAGTAACTCAATTACTCTATAATAAAAGTAACTCATTACCAGGGAAAGTAACTATTTGCGTTACTGTTAAAAAAAAAGTTGCTATATGTCAAAGAATTTGGATTTTTTTTTGCAGTTTTCACAAGTCAGTTAAAATGAGTAGAACAGACAGGTGTTTGTACATAACTTTCTATATTTATTGCACGTCGACAGACAACAAGAGGTTTATCCTGCACTTCACTGCACTTATTAACCCACCTCCTCACTAGCTGTGTGAGCCAGGGGTGCATTCGGATTACACAGTTTATTCAATCAATGCATAGGCTAGTAACGCATAGGCGTCAATTTTGAGTCATTTTGTACTCACCATTTTTTGAAACAAATAAATAAAACATCTCCAGTTTACTAGCAGAGCATTAATTTAGTTCGCTATTAAATAAGAGATCTAGCGTTAAATTGTTTTTTTTTTTTAACTCAAGCTGAGCGCTCATTGCCGCGGCTGCATTGTGGCACGCGCGCCGCACGCAGTCTTCACTCGGAATGCGCTCTTCACTCGGAACGCGCTCTTCAATCTATCGCCGTTGTGGAGACTCTCTATTCATTCAGGTGAAATCACAAAATAAAAAGCACACAAACGTGTCCCTGCTTGATATGGACTGTAACCACTGATGAACATATTCGGTTTTGATACGGGAGAAAAAAAACTATACCGAGGGCGGATTAGAACCCGTAACCTCTAACACGCTTGGCAAACAATCTACCACTAGACCACTTAAGAATTTTTTTGTACCTAGCACTTTCGAAAATGCACTTCCGAATGCGTCTCTGTCCCCAGCACATTGTAAACCAAACTGACGCCCGTGGTAACGCATCGCATTTAACGTCCAGTAACGTTAACGGCGTTGTAACGACAGGAAAAGTAATTAATTCGATTACCCCGTTACTGAAAAAATAACGTCGTTACCAAACGCCGTTATTTTAAACGGCGTTATTCCAAACACTGCCGGCGAGATGGCTTCGCGAACGGTTAAACATTTAAATTTAGCCCCAGATGACACCACCATGCACTTTATTTACTCTTATAATAATAATATAGTCATTTAAATGAAGAAATTGTATAATAAATTACCTTTACGAAACAGAAAAGACATACATTTCGAGAAAGGAACGTTATAATCATCATGTTCCCTCAAAGTTAACCCTCTGAGGTCGGCCGTCACGGGGGCGTGATGAGCTCACTTTTTTCCTTATCAGTGCAAAAGAGACTCAAATTACTCTGTTGATTTTTATCTTACATTTAAGTGTTGTACATCATTAGATCCTGTTTAGTTTCTATTTTTTTTAGGGTACTCACAATAAAAACAAAGTGTTGTGCTTTTCGTCAAATAAAGAATAATAAACATGATGCGCGTTTTACCTTCTCCGTCAGTGAAGTCCATTCTGAAACGCGTCCGAAAAAATAACTGTAACTCTGTTAATACTTGTCACAGAGATACGAGAGATGTCTCTTTATGAAGCTGAGATTCTCTTCTTTTAAACGAAGTAAGCTACTAAAAAAAATTATATTTCCAGTTTATGTAATCCGTTTGAAACCAAGGAGAGTTACAGTTGTTTCGTTCTCCCCTCATTATCATTAATCAGCTCAGATCGCCACGCCCCCAGCGCTTTTCACATGGTAAAATAGGTGATCTATGCATCGCACACGCGGCACGCCCCGCGATCAAGCCACAAAAACATGAAGCTTCTTCAGATCATTCACTGTTAGTTCATCGCGTTTGGAGGATGGCAGCAGCACGCTACTCCGACAGAGAGGCCCTTCAGATGATTCTGGACAGTGATGACGAATTCACATTTTCTTCAGAGGAAGATTGCAATTCGGACGACGAAAAGGCTGCATTTTCAAGAACGAATTGATCCAACCGAGGATAGAAGTTCGGAGTAAGTTTTTTAGTGTTATAATTCGTTTTCTTATCATATAAGAGCTCAAATGAATTTTATATTTTGCCTAGTTTTGGCTAGCTTTTGACATAGGAAATACCTCACAATATCCCTAACTGTCAGGGTTTGTGCAGGTGCTGAAGACGAGGACACGAAAGCTTCAATATAAATGTTTTAATAACAAACTGAAAACTTTCCAAACTTAAACAGGAACAAAAACTCCAGGAAATCAGAAACACAACCACACATGGACGACGATCGACAAACACTCAGGGAAAACACAGGGCTTAAATACACTTGAAATGATTGGATAATTAACTGAACACAGGTGATGAGACTGAACACAAACGAGGAGCGGGAAAACTTAACAGGACTAAACCAAAAACCACAAAGACAGGGGAAACCAAGATACAAAACAGAACTCAAACACATCAAAGCGTGACAGTACCTCCCCCCTCCCCGAAGGCGCGTCCTCGCGCCGTATAACATCCAAAGGGGTGGGAGGGTGGGCGCCCTGGAGGCTGACGAGGGCATGGTGCAGGTCCAGGAAGCCTCCAGGGCGGAGCAGGCTGTGGGCGTGGCCACGGCGGTGCAGGCTGTGGGCGTGGCCACGACGGTGCAGGCTGTGGGCGTGGCCACGACGGTGCAGGCTGTGGGCGTGGCCATGACGGTGCTGTGAGACTCTCGGGCGTCCAGGGCGGAGCTGTGAGACCCTCGGGCGTCCAGGGCGGAGCTGTGGGACCCTCGGGCGTCCAGGGCGGAGCTGTGGGACCCTCGGGCGTCCAGGGCGGAGCTGTGGGACCCTCGGGCGTCCAGGGCGGAGCTGTGGGACCCTCGGGCGTCCAGGGCGGAGCTGTGGGACCCTCGGGCGTCCAAGGCGGAGCTGTGGGACCCTCGGGCGTCCAAGGCGGTGCAGGCTCTTCAGGTGGCCCCGGCGGTGAAGACCCTTCAGGTGGCCATGGCGGTGCAGACCCTTCAGGTGGCCATGGCGGTGCAGACCCTTCGGGTGGCCATGGCGGTGAGGACCCTTCGGGTGGCCATGGCGGTGAGGACCCTTCGGGTGGCCATGGCGGTGTTATTTTTTCGGGCCTCCGTGGATCTTTGGCCGGCCTCCGTGGATCTTTGGCCGGCCCCGGCGAAGGCGTATGGCGCCCCCCCAAAATTTTCTTGGGGAGGACAGGCTCATGATCGGGAACTGACTTGACCTCAACGGGCGTTGGGTCAACGGGTTCTGGGTCAACGGGCTCTGGGTCAACGAGCTCTGGGTCTGGGTCAACGGGCTCTGGGTCTGGCGCTGGGTCAACGGGCTCTGGCTCTGGCGCTGGGTCAATGGGCTCTGGCTCTGGCGCTGGGTCAACGGGCTCTGGCTCTGGGTCAACGGACTCTGGCTCTGGCTCTGGCTCTGGGTCAACGGGCTCTGGCTCTGGGTCAACGGGCTCTGGCTCTGGGTCAACGGGCTCTGGCTCTGGGTCAACGGGCTCTGGCTCTGGGTCAACGGGCTCTGGCGCTGGGTCAACGGGCTCTGGCTCTGGCGCTGGGTCAACGGGCTCTGGCTCTGGGTCAACGGGCTCCGTGCTGGATTGGACCAGCATATCAGGAAACTCGGGGCTGGACGGGACCAGCATATCATGAAACTCGGGGCTGGACGGGACCAGCATATCAGGAAACTCGGGGCTGGACGGGACCAGCATATCAGGAAACTCGGGCTGGACGGGACCAGCATATCAGGAAACTCGGGGCTGGGATCAGGCTCTGGCGGGCAGGTGACAGGCTCAGGCTCTGGCGGGCAGGCGACGGGCTCAGGCTCTGGCTGGATGTGGCTGACTTGAACCCCAGCCTCGGCCGCCTTCTTTTGGGCCAGTCGCACCGATATCAGTGGGGGATCAGTCATACCGGATATCAGCCGGGGAAGTCCAGGGACCGATCTGGCGGCAGGGCTGATGCGGTGTGCAGGCTCTGGTGGGCAGACGATGGGCTCTGGTGGGAGCGTGCAGGTGATGGGCTCAGGCGTTGGCGTGCAGGTGATGGGCTCTTGCTCTGGCTGGCCGTGGAGATCGGGCTGGATGTCTCCCACGGTGAGTGAGGAACCACACACCCACAGCGCACGGGCAATAAACTTAACTAAAGGGAGGTGGAGATCTCCCAATAACAGTATCTGGGCGAGGGTATCGTCCATCCCACTCCAGAATTCGTGCGTAAGGGACTCCTCGTCCCAATTAAAGTCCCGGAGAAGATGGAGATATATCTCCGCATATTCCTCCAGAGACCGGCCATCTTGTGGGACACAAAGTTCGTAGTTCATCCCTTTTTTCTTGTTATGGTCGATCGTTCTGTCAGGGTTTGTGCAGGTGCTGAAGACGAGGACACGAAAGCTTCAATATAAATGTTTTAATAACAAACTGAAAACTTTCCAAACTTAAACAGGAACAAAAACTCCAGGAAATCAGAAACACAACCACACATGGACGACGATCGACAAACACTCAGGGAAAACACAGGGCTTAAATACACTTGAAATGATTGGATAATTAACTGAACACAGGTGATGAGACTGAACACAAACGAGGAGCGGGAAAACTTAACAGGACTAAACCAAAAACCACAAAGACAGGGGAAACCAAGATACAAAACAGAACTCAAACACATCAAAGCGTGACACTAACATTGTATGCTCGTGTAAACTTTTTAAATGTGATATTCTCTGAACATATTTGTATATAGCATACATATTTTTCACTCAGTTTTGATTAGTTTATGACACTGATTATCATGCTAAATAGCCTACTGCCTTATGTGTAGTGCATTTTGTTCGAGAATAACTTCTAGGTTATGTGATTGAGATAAATATATTTCAGACTCCGGTAAAATACGTGATACTGTCTAAATACAATATATTTTATATATAAATGTTCAGTTTTGGTTAGCCCATGACTTATCATGCTAAAATAGCCTAATGCCTTAGCCTATGTGTAATGCATTTTTTGGGGAATAACTGCTAGGTTATATGTGATATTTCAGACTCTGGTAAAAACGTGATAGATTCTGTCTAAATACAATATGTTATATATAAATGTTCAGTTTTGTTTAGCCTATGACACTTCATCATGCGTAAATACTTGTTTGTGAATACAGGTGTAATGTTTGAAATGTAAGTTAGTGATGTGTCGTTCGTTCGCGAACAATCCGTTCATTGTGTAGCCTATCCCTAAATGCGTGCTGTCTATATGGGCCATAGATACTCGCAAATGTTCAGTTTTAGTTAGCCTATGACACTAATTATCATGCTTACTGCCTTATGCACTGTGAATACAGGTGTAAATGTTTGAAATGTAGCGATGTGTCGATCGCGAACGATCCGTTCATTGAGTGTACATAATAAATGCGTGCGTTCTATATGGGCCATCAACAGATACTCTGTTGTATACATAATGTATGCTAACAGTTATTTTGTTTTGTTTTTAGGAATGTGGCATCATGCTCTCCTTCTCCAGCACCTCGCAGAGGGACACGCAGGTCTCGTTCAGTTCTCAGTGCGATCGAGAATAATACTGAGTAAGTGCATAGACGTAATATCGTTTACATCGTCATAATGTAAAAGTTCCTATTATTGTGTGAAATTAATCCATGGTAATTAGTGATTGATAAGCGTAATAATAATACAGTTTCTTTGATTGTGTTATCAGCATGCATTCTATATGGGCCATCAACAGATGTTGTTGTTGTTGTTGATACTTTATTGATCCTTTGCAGGAAATTATATTGTCACGGCAGCTTTAAACACTCAATAACAAAACATAATACAAAAAAAAAACAATAATACCTATATAGAATATTCAGTAACAGATGCATATTCAGTACAGAATATTCAATAACTCTGTTGTATACATAATGTATGCTAACAGTTATTTTGTTTTGTTTTTTAGGAAATTGGCTGCATCACGTTCTCCTTCTCCAGCACCTCGCAGAGGGACACGCAGGTGTCGTTCAGTTCTCAGTGCGATCGAGAATAATACTGAGTAAGTGCATAGACGTAATATTTTACAGCTGAAATGTAGCCTAATTGTGTTTACATCGTCATAATGTAAAAGTTCCCATTCTTGTGTGAAATTACAAATATGTCTTTTTTAAATCCATGGTAATTAGTGATTGATAATGATAATAATACAGTTTCTTTGATTGTCTTATCAGCATGCTCACACTTTTTCTTTCTTCTTTTTTTATAACAGATGTGACAATGTCCAAGCACCAGTTCCGAAGAGAGCCAAGGCAAACAAGCAGACGAGCAACATGCAGTCCACGCTGTCATGGAAAACAGAGACCGATGTTGACATGGTTCCACAGACACTGCGATTTCTTCCTGCACGGGAAACTGGACCGCAACTGAGCTCTGTAGACTCGCATTCGCCCATGAGTCTATTCAAACAGTTTTTTAAACCTGCGGTAGTTTTTTTTTAGTATTCTTTGAATAAAAATATTTTTTTTATAAAAAAAACAAGTTTGGTATTTTTATGTTTGTTTTTTTGAAAGGATGTGTTAAGTGATAGTAATGACTTTAAGTCTTTACATTCTTAGGAAAGAACGTAAATTCTATTTTGAATAAATGCTGTTCTTTTTAACTTTTTGTTCACCAGTGAATCATTCTTTGTTCAGGCTGCCTCAAAGCACCTTGATGGCCCATTAGCCATTGGGGAGTGTCTTTAGTCTTCCCAGGTGTAAATCACATTAATATTCATGGGCATTAACACTCCCACGCATACAGCACTGCTGACCCAAAAACTGATGTAAGAAATTCAAATCGTTATATTGATGTTTCTGAAAGAGTGGTCAGAATGATTTTCACTTCATTTTGAAGTAAAAATTCTAGCCTACAAGAATAGTAACTCAAAAGTATTGTGGACAACTATTCATTATGTGTTAAATGGCCTTATTGCAGTGACATTTTTTTTTCCAAAACGTACTAACCACGCATATTATTTTTTTTCTATAAAATGCAAACAAGTACATCAATTTTGCTCACATATTATTGTAGCAGAGTTTGTGCTGAATACAGCAAATTTATATGTTGGCAAATGGTATGTTTTAAGTAGCTGAAATAAGCACAAATGTCAGGGCATACCAAAACACCGAAAGAGCCCCAAAACAGCTCAGACCTCAGAGGGTTAAGAGCAGCGGCGCTCATTGTCAGTTGTTGTCATGGAGAAATCCTGTAAAAACTCGTCGCTTCCGTAACGGCAGAGCCATCATCGACGACTGATTATGTATCGGGTTCATGAAGGGTTGTTCCATTTCGTAGGGGGAATACGAACCCCTTCAACCCCTTGGCCCTCTTAACTCTGTTTTAAGTCTGGTACACTCGAAAACAAGGGGTAGGGGCAAGGGGTGAATTGGGATTGAGCCTTAATTTCAAACCTCCAGGAATCACTGCAGATTCACGCAGAACAGAGGAGAGTCTGCTGGCAAAAAGAGACAGAGACAGAGCTAGTAATAAAACAAGAATCAACATTGGAAATGTTGTTTTTATTTCTCACCAGGTAATGTATTTCTTTGATAAATTAACAGATAAACTGCCATATGTTGCTCTCTAACAGAGTTCATTGTAAAAAGCACTATCTATTGTGAAGGGTCATTTCATTATGGTTGTTGTAGCACTGTGCTGGAATTTATTTTCAAGGAAGTACCGTGTCTATTAATTGTATAATTATATTGTTGTATAATTGTAGTAACGTCTTCAGCTAGACAGCTTGAGATTTTTTGAGCAGTAGAATAACCATATTCGTCACGCAGAGCTGAAACACAACCAAAAGAACGTTCTTCTGCAAAATGAGTGCAGTTTTGTTATTTAACCACTAGAGGGCCAGAAGTTACATTGTGCACCTTTAATAAACTTTAATATATGCATTCATATGCATTTAATATATGCATTCATATGTAGTGGACACTTTTTCATACATTCATTCTATATTCACTTTCATTCAATGTTTATATGTGTCAGAAACATATTATAATGGAAATTATTATTTTTTTGTTACTTATAGTTGTTGTTTATAGTCACCATCTCTGCATGTGATTATCCACATTGCCACGATTCCCCCGTGTCTTTGTTCATGAACTCTATTTTTTTTTTTGTCTTGTATTGCCTGTTTACAGTTCCTGGTTTAGTTCCTCTTTCTTTGGTTGTCATTATTCATTGTTTAATTGATTAGTCTCACCTGTCTCTCATTGGTGTATTTAGCCCATAGTAATTGCCTGGTCATGGTCTTGTGTTAATGTTTCGTGTTGGTGTTTATCTGTATTGTTGCGAGTGGTTATTACATGTGATTTCATTGTTTTTCTGTGGATTATCAAGTCAAGCCATCATCCCAAGAAGTCATATACTGACGTCTTGGGACGTCTTTTGACCATACGTCAATATCCGCCTTTTAAGGGTACCCTTAAACGTCGGTTAGATGACGTTATCGGATCCTAACTCTACCCCAGACCTAAACCTACCCCGTCACCTACTGACGTTAAAGGTAAAGCGTCAGTTGTATGACGTCCCAGGATCGTCATTTACCGACGTTTAAGGGTACCCTATGGTGTATGTCCCAAGACGTCAATATATGACTTCTTGGGATGAGACTGTGTTAGTGACACACATCTGTAAAGGAAATTTGGTTCTTCCCCTTTCTTTAAAACAACCAATCAAACGTCAGAGTGTCAGTCTTTGATCTTTGAACACTGCTGTGCATAAAAGAGGAAGCAGTCTGAAATTAGACATACTACCAAATTGACACTTTCATCTACATAACCAGGACTCTTTAGTTCTCTTAAATTCATTCAGTGTTTGAATTTTGTTGCACGATGTAATCTGTGTTGAATATAGTGGATCTATTTTATTTACGTGAGACTCTATTATTAGAAGACTGTAATATCAAATTAACATCTTGTAAGGTTGTAAGTAATCCCTTTAAATTTTCATGAACTTTATCAAATTAATAATTGCAAAACAAATTTTCCTAATTCGTATATTATACTAACAAAATAACTAAAAATGTCTTTTATCTAATTACATGTATTCAGATGTTAGTGGGATCAGCAATCTTTTAAACAGTTTAATTTTCAAACTTTTCTAGATATGTGTTTATTTCTCTTTTAGGACAAGTACAGGCGCTACAAAATGAAGTTCTGGGTTTTGCTTACCCTCTTTCTCCTCAAATTTGCAAGTATGCTTAAAATTGTATTTTAACTGAGCCTTTTGTTTCACATTACTGTCTGTTGAGATATTGCTTGTTTGTTTTATAGATGGGGAAAGTGAAAGAGAGGATTTAATTCACCAAATCCCTTTGCTATTTGCTGAACTTGGAAGCAGTGTGATTTTACCCTGCTCTCACTCGGATGACTTTATAAATTTAATTTCATGGTATAAACATTCTATTGGCAGGAAACCACTTCTTATGGCATATTCAGAACATGAATCAGGAAGCGTTACATATCAAAATGGCTTTGACAAGACTAATCGACACTTTATTAGAATTGGAAGTGGCTCTTTTAATTTGAGCATCATTGACGTGGAGGAATATGATTTTGCAAACTACTATTGTGCTGTGAGTTTCTTGAACATTATTACATTTGGAGAAGGGACGTTTCTGCTACCTAAAGGTGAGTCAATGACAATATTTGACTGCAGATAATTGAGTATTGTTTTAATGTATTTACAGAATGTTTCTTTCAGAAAGGAACAGAAGAAGAAGCACCACTGTTCTCCAGGAGCCTGTGTTTGACAGACTTCATCCAGGAGATTCAGTGACTCTGCAGTGTTTGGTCATCAGTGAGATCTGTGCAGGAGAATACAGCGTCTACTGGTTCAGACATTCATCAGGATATTCTCCACCAGGAATCATTTACACTCATAATAACAGGAGTGATCAGTGTATAAAGAGACCAGAGAACGGCTCTTCTACCCAGAGCTGTGTCTACAGTCTCCCTCAGACTGAACTCAGATCATCGGATGCTGGGATTTATTACTGTGCAGTGGCCACATGTGGGGAGATACACTTTGGAAATGGAACTAAGTTGACTATTGAAGGTACAGCAATATTTGATTTTGATATATGCATGTTGCATAATGCAACAAGTTACTTAATGCAACATATTAAGTGAAGTATTGACCTTCAGTCAGCCAATTATTATTAATAATTATTAATATTTATTTGTATTTATGTTGGTACACAAACTCCTAAATCTATATTACCATTTCAGCATCTTCGACTTTGACCTTTTGGAATCCAGTAGTTTTAACCCTGTTGACAGTAAGCGTAATATCAATGATTGTGAACATAATTCTGGTGAGACTGATTCAAAAGAAGCTCAAAACAGGTAAATATATATAAATAACCTCATGGCAAAATGAAATAATAAAGTACAACTGAAGAGATGCAAAAGCCTCTAAATGCCATCTGAATTGTTCTTTTAAAATGATCATTTTTATCAAGCTCGTATATTTAAGTTCAATAATTTCACTTAAATGGCAAGACAAATTACCCATTAATTGTCATTTAAGTGAAATTACTGAATTTAAATATACGAGCTTGATAAAAATGATCATTTTAGAAGAAAATTTAGAGGCTTTTGCATCTGAACTCTTCAAATATTCATCTCTAAATTGCTGATTTTGAAATTCTGATCAGTGATTAACAATGTATATTTCATTATTATCCAAAAAAGCTTCAAAACAACCCAGAAATCAAAGGAATCAGGTAATCTTATTTGCCGTGTAATTTATGAAAAGATTGAATTTTATAACACATTTTATAAACCCGACCTCTGTGCCTGTACACATTGCCACACTGATTGCCACATTTAATTTTATACAATATTATTACACAATTATTTTCCTGTTATCTCTGTAAAGCTGCTTTAAAACAATCCGCATGGTAAAAAGCGCTATATAAATAAAGGTGACTTGACTTTTGAAATTTGACTTCAGAAAAATAATTATATCTGGATCAAGCTTTAGCGATTAAGCTGGTTTTCCCAAAGTTTTGTTTTAAACTATTTCCTACACATTTTTCAAGTAAATCAACAGTCTGATATATACGATCAAACATTTGGGGTCAGTATTATTATTTTTAAATCTCTTATTTATACTCACCAAGGCATCATTTATTTAATCACAAATACAATTGTAGTGTAATATTTTGAAATATTGTTACAATTTTAAATATCTTTTTTTATTGTAATAATATTTTTTAATGTAATTTATTCCAGTGTTGGCAAGGCTGAATTACCAGCCATTACCCCAGCCTTCAGAGGCACATGATCATACTATATTTTAAAGAGATTTTTTTTCTTTTTTTCTCTCTCGATGTTGGCTTATCATGTTTGTATTTTTCATGTGCAGGTTGAGGAAACAGATGCCTTAAATTATGTAGCACTGAGTTTTTCCAAAAAGCCTTCTACTTCAAAAAGATCTGCAGTGAAAACCAGCCAAAATGAAACTGTTTATTCACACATCACAAACCACTTGTTAAGATAATTGCAAATGCTTAGCTGTAAGTTATTGCTGTTGTTACATAGCTTTTATTGTTAGTTTTGCCAGTTTGGAAATAATCTGACTTTTTAAAAAATATATAATTTTGATTTCTGTTCACTCTATATATTTTAAGCTACCTATAAATATCATCAGGTCAATAAAAATCCTGTCGGGAACTTTTTTGTCTGTCTCCACCATTCCCTTTTGTCTCTGTTTACTGGTGCACCCTAACATTTTCGTCCATTATTTGGGGAGAAACGGTTGCGTCATTAGATTCTCTATGAGTGGGAACTGCCTTCGGTTGAATTCCCAACAATTCCTGCAGCTGATACACAAGAACGATAAACTGCGAAGAATTCAAATTTCTTGTGCGGAACAGGCAAATTCATTATCGCTTGCGATTGTTAAACGTATTTCTTGACAAGTGCTTCAAACCTGTCCACACATCCAATCAAATCTTTTTAAAAGGCCATTCATGCAACAAACATTGATAGGCTACACGCGATGAGTCAGTGGATTATGCGAATAAAGAAGTCAATGATAAAACCCGAAAATGGGCAGAAAGGTAGGTAATCGATATTGTGTACAGTATAATGATAGATAGAAAATATGTTTGGGAGTTTGTTGTGGTGTTTCGATTGTGAACGAATCAGTGTTTTGAATAAATATTTTAATGAACCAGTGATCTTTGAAGCGCTGACTCATATTTACCATTCACGGAAGTCTTTCCTTATTAGATGAGCCAAATAACTTTTGAAGTTTAGTTGTGATTTTTTGAAGTCATGTTTGAAGTCATGTTATGCACTTTGATTCCTTGTAGCTTTATCCTGTCTGTAAAGCAAAACTAACTATAGTGCGAATCGGATCTTTTTTGGTGAATTGTTTCAAAAGAATTGATTCACTGGGATGAATCAATATCCCTGTTCAGCGCAGTATTTAAACTGGTTTTGGACTCTATACTGTCTTGGTTAGATCTGTGCAAGACAATCCAGCGTCTACTGGATCAGACATTCATCAGGATATTCTCAACCAGGAATCCTTTACATTCATAATAACAGGATTGAACAATGTGTGGAGAAATCAGAGAACGGCTCCAGAGCTGTATTTTGTAGACTGAAACCCCATTATGAAGCTTTAAAGTTTTCTAAAAGACCAATGAGCTCAACTAAACTCCATTGAAAACCTGACAAGAAGAGACTGTTTATTTACAGATCACACTTATTATTCACAGATTATTATAATTAGCCTTAGTAGTTCCCTTTATCGAAAAAGGGAACTTCGAGATGCGTCGAATGACACGGTGGGAACGCCCCTTGCGTGATTGCGTCTGAAGCATCTATGCCAACTAGTCCAATGGAAATGAGAGAATGAGCGTCACGGGCGGGTGACGTCATGAACCAGGAAAGGATAAGAGCACTTCCGCTGCTCGCCGGCATTTAGCTTCTGTTGCCTCAGCAAGCGATCTGTGTCAAGACTGTCTCTGTCTATTTATTGTTGTCTGTTGCAATATTGTATGGAACATTATGGCGAAACAAATGTACAAACAGTGTGTTCCTCCCTGCCCGCGTTTATTTAAACGGGTGGGGACACACACGAGTTTTGTTTCATTTGTTTTGAGTAGAGCATGTTTCTCAGCCCTTGAAAAAAAAAAAAAAAGGTGGGGGCTGAGTTCCAACTCTGTGAAATGCATGCTCTGCTCTCGCCTGTCACTCTGTATGATAGTGACAGGCTCGCGATTCTCAGGACCCGCGTTTGCCGAGGCAGCGTGGAGAATTCATTCCTGGGGATCGCAGAAGGATCTTTTGGAGGGGTTTGAAACGGGTCTGCGGGCCTTTTTTCCTTCCCTACCCGGAAGATCCGGCTCTATCTCCCCGCTGTTGGAAGCACGCTCTGCGGTTTCTTCTGCTCGGGAGAGAGAGCCCTTTTTTCCTTCATATTCTCCTCCGAGGAGGTTTGTGTTTGAGAATATTGAAAGTGAAATCAAGCACACACACTGTTGAATTAGATTCCCCATCTATTTTCCCAGTATATGATGAACTGGTGGAGGTTTTGTCCCGTGCTGATAGTAAATTATATATTTAATTGCCAGCTGAGAAAAGGGACGCTCGTCCTAAAAAACTTGACGAGCGTTTTCTTATATCTATCACATTATCTCCACCACGAGGCTTCCCTTTTTCCCTGATTTACACACTGAATATTTAAATTGTGGAATAAACCGTATTTATCACTACTTTCAGCCCTCGTGTAAAATATTTATTCAAGGTTAGAGGGTTGAAAGATTACGGTTATGATATGATGCCCCAGGCTGAACAGAAATAAATAAATAGAAAAATGCTATTTTTTCACCTGGTCCAGCATCGTCATTTCAGCCTCTGCTTTGCTCATAAGCCTATACTAAAGAATCTCGCGTTTGCCGAGGCAGCGTGTAGGTTTAATGTTGCAATCAGAATCTAGCTCGGATCTCGCATTTGCCGAGGCACCGCTTAGATTTCGAGTGTATTTTGCAAAAATAAGATTCTGTGGCTGGGATCTCGCGTTTGCCGAGGCAGCATGTAGGTTTAAGCAAAACTACTTTGGTTTTATGGGTAAAGCTTATACGGCAGCAGGTCAACTGGAGAATGTTTATAGAAATCTATAGTATAATGCTCCAGGCTTATCAGGCCGATCTGCTGGGGTTCTGGATATAGCGAAATTTGAGCCTTCGGGTCTCTTCGGCGACGCATTCCATGCGGTCGTTGTTAGGTGATACAAGATATATATAAAAATATATATATATAATAAAGGTTTCTCCCTCGCTGTGTCCAGCCCCCCTGGGGCTGCTGGGCGTGAGCAGCCCCAGCCGTCGAGTTCATCATATTATGTGCACAGAAAGAGAGTGCTGCGTCTCGTGTTCCTCCACGTAGATACTGGAGACAGACGCAACCCTCTCAACCGAAGTCGTCTAAGCCTAAGCCGGATCTGAGGACCGTTCTTCAGGCGAAGAAAATTTCGGTTCAAGGGTCTTGACGTTTAGGCGTCAGGCCTGTGAGGACAGCCCCGACCGAAGTGGAGTGGTGTACACCTCATTACACGGTGCCCGTTCCATTTCGGGGTCCTCACGAGACCCTCCTGCCAACCCTGCCACCTCCGGTGCTTCAGGGCGCAGCGGTCTCCAGCGAGTCGCTGATGCTATGCTGCGGCACAGCATTGGTTTCGCGCCCTCTGAGGGGGGCTTTTGAGTAGTCAGGTCAGGTAGTTCCTGCCATTATGTTTCAGGCTCCAGACTTGGCTCTCTCAGTAACACCAGAGACCAGCCTCGAGAGGCTGGTTCCCTTAGTAAATTTTCTGGCAGCGTGGATGCTTCTGCCGAATATTTCTCATTGGGTCCTGCAGATTGTAGAGATAGGATACAGAATCCAGTTTGGCTCTCGTCCTCCTCATTACAGCGGGGTGCTGCCCACAGTGGTGCATCCCGAGCAGGCTCTGGTAATGGGACAAGAAGTAAAGGCCCTGTTAGCAAAGGAGCTATAGAACAGGTGTACTCACCCGTCAGAGTGTCGGGTTTTTACAGCCATTATTTCATTGTTCCAAAAAAGGATGGAGGGTTGCGTCCCCTTTTTAGATCTTTGCCTGTTAATTCGGTCAGTTCAGAAACTAAAGTTCAAGATAGCTGACCCTCAAACAGATCGTGACCCAAATCAGATCCGAGGACTGGTTCGTCACGATAGATCTAAAGGATGCATACTTCCATATCTCCATCCTCCCTCAGCACAGGAAGTTCCTGAGGTTTTCTTTCAGGGGCAAAGAATACCAATATCGGGTTCTTCCTTTCGGCCTAGCTTTGTCACCCCGCACGTTCACGAAATGCATGGATGCAGCTTTAGCCCCTCTCAGGCTTCAGGGCATACGCATTCTGAATTATATCGACTGGCTGATTCTAGCGGAATCAGAGCAGTTGGCGGTTCGGCACCGAGGTGTCGTTCTCGCTCATATAAAGATGTTGGGGTTGAGGCTCAGTGCCAAGAAGAGTGTACTTTCTCCAGTACAGAGAACCACTTTCCTTGGTGTGGTATGGGATCTAGTATCCTAACAGCCACAGAAGAGCTGAGGCTAGGCCAGTCACGCACTGTAAACCAGTTCGAGAGACTGTTGGGTCTACTGGCAGCAGCGTCCAATGGAATTCCTTTTGGCATGCTGTACATGAGACCTTTACAGTGCTGGCTCAGGACCAGAAGGTTCTCCCCGAGGGGAAACCCACTCTGCATATCAAGGCACGCGGCGATGCTTTCGTGCCTTAGTTATATGTAGTAAATTCTGGTTCTTAAAGGTGCCATGTGTAATAATTGAGGTAAAAATATCCAAAAAATGAGCTACACGCATTAAAAGAATGAGAAGAAATAAGGGCGATGATGTCATTAAAAAAATGAAAAGTTATAGTGTTGCAGAGATATCAACCTAAATTAGCATTAGCATTACTAGCCCCGGCCCGACAGGTGTTGTAATACCAGTTTCGGCCATGGGAGGCGGTATGCGGGCAACATACATAACCACCAGCCAAACTGCAACACACGAATAACTCGCACTGCTTGTATCTCTTTAATCTCTAAAAATCTCCAAATGCTCCACGTGAAACTGCGGTCTTACTATCGTGTCAATTGATTTGATTAATATGCGCGAGGGAGAGAGAGCAGGACCGCGCTCGTGTTGTTTGAAGACGTGAGAGTGCGCGCGCGCGCGCGGCCGGGGCTCGCTCTCTCTCTCTCTCTCTGCTCATAACGCGCCCTGTCAAGCGCAGCGGCAGCAGTCATTCTAGTCTACATCCCTCACCGATCAAAATAGGCTTTGGCGGGACAAAGCGGACTATTTGACGGTTTTAGAAGATTAACAACCTGAAACTAAAAAACAGACTAGAGTAGGCCAACTTTCTGGAGGTATTCTGCCCCCATCTGGTATGGAATATGTGGAGTATGAATTGATTTTTTGACATAGGGCACCTTTAACCCAGGGTCCGGTGTTGGGAGCTCTTTGCCATCGAGTAGTGATCTCGACAGATGCTTCCCTCACCGGCTGGGGAGCGGTAATGGAAGGCCGCTCGGTTCAGGGTCTGTGGAAAAGCCATCATCTTTCGTGGCACATAAATTGCCTGGAGATGATGGCCGTCTTCAATGCGTTGAGACATTTCCTTCCGGACCTAAGAGGCCATCATGTGCTTGTCCGAACAGACAACACATCTGTGGTCTCTTATCTGAACCATCAGGGGGGTCTGAGGTCGCGTCCGCTTTGCAAACTGGCGTACCAGATCCTCCTGTGGTCTCTGGGGAAGGTACTCTCTCTGAGGGCAGTGTATATTCCTGGGGACCAGAATATAGGAGCAGACATCCTGTCGAAGCAGGAGCTGAGGCCAGGGGACTGGAGACTCCACCCCGAGGCGGTGGAGAGAATTTGGGAGGCATATGGCAGAGCAGAGGTGGACCTGTTCGCGTCTCACAACACGACGCACTGTCCCCTCTGGTATTCCCTTACTCACCCAGCCCCCCTGGGGCTGGATGCCATGATGCAGACGTGGCCGAGGCTACGTCTGTACGCCTTTCCCCCTGTTGCTCTGCTCCCAGGAGTTCTGGAGCGGGTCCGTCACTGTGGAATAAGCCTACTGCTAGTAGCACCACGCTGGCCAAGTCGGATCTGGTTTGCGGACCTGATCCTTCTGCTAGACGGGCCTCCATTGGAGATCCCGATAAGGAGGGACCTTCTGTCTCAGGCCGGGGGCACAATATTTCACCCTCGACCAGAGATATGGAATCTTTGGGTTTGGCCTCTGAGGGGGCCCAACTTATAGATAGGGGTCTTTCAGCTGAGGCTGCTGAGACCATCCTAAGCTCCAGAGCTCCGGCTACGAGGAAACTTTACGCGCTTAAATGGAGAGTTTTCTCCTTATGGTGTCACCGACATCATTGGGATCCAGTTAACTGTTCTGTCAACACAGTACTCGGGTTCCTGCAGGAGCGCTTTGTGTCAGGTCTATGCCCTTCCACGCTAAAGTTTACGTGGCAGCCATTGCGGCTTACCACACTATGGTGGGAGGTATATCTTTGGGTCGAGACCCCCTGATTACACGTTTCCTTCGTGGCACCTTGAGGCTGAGGCCTGCAACTTGCACTAGGGTTCCGGCTTGGGACCTTACAATAGTTTAGGCCTATCTGGGGCTCTCTTAAAAAATGAGCCCTTAGATTTGGTCTCAGAGAAATCCTTTCTTTTAAGACTATTTCTGCTAACTATTCGTCCCTATATAGTCAGACCTTCAGGCCCTTTAGGTCCCCAACTGCCTGAGTGCACCGGGGATGGCCAAGGCATAGAATTGCCTACCATTATTCCGAGGCTTATTGTGCTGCAGGTTTCTGTCCTCTCCCTATTTTCGGACCAGGAAAAAGCTGACCTCTTGTGCCCAGTGTTCACTGGACACTTATGTGTTCGGACATCCTCAACGAGGAAGTCCGACATATTTCTGATTTACTTTGGATCACCTAAGAAAGGTCTTCCTGCTTCTAAACAGACGGTCAGTAAGTGGATAGCCGAGGCTATTTCACTGGCATACAAGGACTCGGGCCAGCCTTGTCCTTTGGTGGTCCGAGCTCACTCGACCAGGAGTATGGCGGCTTCTAAAGCCTTATTGCAGGGGGTATCTCTTCAAGATGTTTGTGATGCGGCGGGCTGGTCCTCTCCGCTCACATTCGTGAGATTTTACAGTTTGGACCTGGATGCTGCCCCAGGTTCTCAGGTGCTGAGTGCTTAGCTCAACAGACTGACACTCAGGTACTTGTAACTATGGCGGTTTGGGTATTCTCGTTCCCACCGTGTCATTCGACGCATCTCGAAGTTCTCTTTTTCGATAAAGGGAGCGTCTCAGGTTACTATTGTAACCATAGTTCCCTGAGAAACAGGGAACGAGACGATGCGTCCCTCTGCCATACTTCCTGCGTCCCTGCTATCGGCTTGCTTCGGCAACTGTCGAAGCTAAATGCCGGCGAGCAGCGGAAGTGCTCTTATCCTTTCCTGGTTCATGACGTCACCCGCCTGTGACGCTCATTCTCTCATTTCCATTGGACTAGTTGGCATAGATGCTTCAGACGCAATCACGCAAGGGGCGTTCCCACCGTGTCATTCGACGCATCGTCTCGTTCCCTGTTTCTCAGGGAACTATGGTTACAATAGTAACCTGAGACGTTTTTATTGCAATGATTTTGATGAATATTCTTTTTAATTAAAAAGATTTCTGTTGCTGACATATTGCTTTAAGAATATTCTTGTGAATTTTTACAAATCTGTTTAAATGTATAATGAAAATGAAATAGTCTTTAGAGGATTAAAGGATTCAAAATGATATGAAAGTCTGTCTGAGTCAGTAATTCATTGTAATACTATTTCATTGTTAATAGTTGTATACAGTATACAGGAATATATTTAAACTCACAAGATGACCTGATAAGTACACCCATTCCTTTTAATTGGTTTCATTTTTTTAAACAAAATTTGACTTCAGTTATTGAGAGTGATCATACTATAGTTCTGCTCATGAGTTTACATACCATTTGAGGATATGCAAGATCTTAAAAATATTATCAAAATAAGAGAGATCATACATTTTTTATTTTATTTAGCACGGTCCTGAATGAGCCGTTTCACATAACAGATGTTGACATATAGTCCACAAGACAAAATAACTAATTTACACAAATGAACCAGTTCAAAAGTTTATATACCCCTAAATCGTAATATTGCGAGTTCTATGCTGATGATCAACGACTGTTTTTATGTTTTGTGATAGTTGTTCATCAGTCCCTTGTTTGTCATAAGCACTGTTCTTCAGAAAAGCCCGCCTGTTTTTATAGCATTTTCTGTATTTTTGAACCCATCTTTTGACACTGAGAATCACGGCGATGCCCACTCAACGGGACTCTTCCGCCCCCTAAGATCACCATGAATGTAAACAGGATTTTACTGATAAAATATGCTATGCTATTACATTTTCTTATTTCTGTGAATATTAAGCTAAATTAATAATATTTTAGTTAAGGACAGTCTGTTAGGCAAAGTCTAATTTAGATTGGTCGTTTGATTTTGCGTGCTCGCTCACCCTAGCATTACGTTAAATTTCTCATACGGGAAAGATCACACGACGGCTACGGACTGTAGAACGGATATTCCGATTGTGACAGAATCAGTTAACTGATTGACAGTTGTGGTGTCCTATCAGGAAGAGTATGGGCTATTTAATGCTGGTTGGCTGTATCCTGAGCCGCGTCACGTCTTGTCCTTGTTGTGTCATCCACTAGCGCTTCAGCGTGTCCATTAGTACTTTTCTGACGGTCCACTTCATCCGCTCAGAGTGGGTGTCTGCTCACCTTTCAGCTGATCGGCGGTTTTGATGATTGCTGCAAACAGTAGCCTGTGAGCATTATATGTGAGGTGATATCCTCTTGTGGCGTTCGTGAGGCGCGGGTCTTCTCTCTCGTTCCTCGGGACGGGTTTTCGGGTCTTAGCACAATCTCCCTCTCTCGTTTCGGCAGTGATTGCGCTTCGTATGAACCTGAGTCCATCTTGAATGGTGTTTGCGCTGTATTTGTATCGTCTACTTCCTTCCTTTTAGAGTGATAAGAAAAAGTAGCCTAGTCTGACTGTTAACGTTAGTGGCATGAGAACCAGTGTGTGCGCTACATCAACTATATTTTTCTGTTATTTTTTCCTTTAGCCCAGCCGTGTGTATTTTGTTTAGATTTTGCTATTGTTATCTAAGTGAGTGAGTGAGTGTGTGTGTGTGTGTGTGTGTGTGTGTGTGTGTGTGTGTGTGTGTGTGTGGTGTGTGTGTGTGTGTGTGTGTGTGTGTCGTTGCTGACCTGGATTATTGTATATTTGTATTTTGTTTGTGATACTGTTATTTTGTTTGGGTTTTATTAAACTCATGTTTATTTGTTTCTTCCAGGAACTGAGTGGCCAGGCGGAAGGACCTTCTCTTGCATTGTGGTTGTGGTTGTGTTACAGTGGGTGACACTTTTTGGAGTGCCTGTGTGTGTGATCCAAGTGCACGGTGACGTGTGTGTGTGAGTAGGATTGCGCTTTTGGAAAAGCCATTAAGTGGTCCTTCCGCTGGTAGACTTAGCCTGGTTGGTATAGTTTATTTTTCTTTTTTTTTCATCTGACCTGCGATTGATTAAAGGCAGATTTTTCTGGAAACTCCTCCTACCCTTGTGGGTAGAGGACTGTGTTGGTGTTGCCATTACATATTGCCCTCTGTGATCCCCTCTCTTGTTACTTGCTGTTATCTGTACATGTAGCGCTATGCGCTCTTTTTAATAACAACTTACTTTTTTAACTTTTTATACGGCAATAAAGACTATTTATAAAGTGTTTATACTTGTGTCTCTGACCTTCCTGGCACACACGAACCTGTGTGACCTAGATAAATTGCTGGGTTATTTTGATATTCCCTGATTGATTCAGGGTGGCGTAGTCGACAATTATCACCATAAACGAAACTATTTATTAAAATCCTATACCGCTCCGTCACACATAATTTCAAGGTTCTCAGTGAGAATAACGTATTTGCTTACTAACGTAACCTCGGTTTCCTGAGAGTAGGGAACGAGTATTGCATAGCAAATACGCAGTGGGGAAACTCCTTTTCCTCTAAATATTGAAGCAATAATTTAAAACGCAGAACAGCTGTACAGCAAAACACAGCAGAGCGTCTAGCTCGCTCATTGGCCGTGCTGCGGCAACTAGGGGTGCGCCAAAATATCGATATGGCGATATCTCACGATATTTACTCCCGCGATCGATTCTCGATGCGCTCTTGCCAAGTATCGATCTTAAAAGCCGTTATAAAACGCTCTATTCATTATCCGAGTTGACTGGATTTGACTAGCTTTCATGAGGCACACACGCAAGGTCTCTCGCTCTCTCCCTATCTGTCGTGCGCGTGCTATGTATGTTATGCGCGCAGTATGTTCTGTCTCGCATGCGCGCTCTAGATTCCGGGAGATTAGAACTAATTTGCGGACATCAGGGAGACGCTATCAATATGCGGGAGACTCCCGGAACTTCCAGGAGACTTGGGATGTCTGGCTTTGCAAAAGTCCACTAGACGGGAAACACGACCACATGCACAGACACCTCACGCGGCATCACCCGCAGCTCTGTGAGAAAGCCGTTGTTTGTGCTGGCTCGACGTAAACATTTTTATTACTACTGATTGCAGCAATGTTACACTAAAATAGTGTCTGTGACTGTTTTGTTGCAACTGATAAGACACAAGTTGTTTTTGTTATTGTGTTTCATCCCAAAAAATAATGGAGATCCATTTTCCTAATTACAAAAAAATATTTGTATTTCTTAAACCATGATATATTGTGAGTTATTACTGATAATATATCGATTATCGCAGTATCGCCATATCGTGATATTATCGGTATCGTGAACAATGTATCGCATCTCGTATCGTATCGTGAAGTACCCAGCGATTCCCAGCCCTAGCGGCAACTGCACATCCAATGGCCGAGCGCCTCAGACGCACGAACCAATCAACTAACTTGGCGCCGAGTACGCCCTAAATGGGCGTGGCCTCAGCCCATAAAGATCGCTCATTTCGGCCAATATATCAGGTATAAATCGACTGAAGCGACACACTTGACAGATTGCAATAGTGCGGCAGGCTACGCAATACTCGTTACCTACTCTCAGGGAACCGAGGTACGTTAGTAACCAGGTACGTTCCCTTTTGAGAATGGTCACTTCGTATTGCGTAGCAAATACGCAGTGAGGACGCAATGTAAAATGCCGCGCATTAGCAATTGGCTGAATAATCTGGAGCCTATAGAGAAACCCCGAGGCTCAACAGAACAAGCCATAATCAGTCTCCCAGCATAGTGACATAGAGTCGGGTTCCATGAATAAAAACTGGGGCTCATAACCGTCCTAGAACTACTTGTGCTTATGGACAGTGACATGCTAGACAGATAAAAAAAAAAAAATGTCGGGTTAAATATCATACTGAGAGGACCTTGGCGAGGCGAGGTACCTCTAGATTATAAAATCTGACAAACGTGAAAGGCAAGACCAGCCGGCCGCCGCACAATTGTCTTGAATTGGCACACAACTGGATCAACCTCACTACGAGGCCATTCCTCTCGTGAAATGGGCTTTAGCGCCTATAGGACAACCTGGCCCACAGAGGCGTATGCCAGCGAGATGGCGTCCACTATCCATCTGGATAGCCTCTGCTTTGTGACTGGAACCCCTTTGGTGTTGCCACCGAAGCAAACACAGAGCTGTTCTGACTGCCTAAACAGCGCAGAATGCTCATTAGAGCCCTAACAGGACAAAGCAGATTAGCCTCCCCATCACTCTCAGAGGGTGGAAGTGCTAACAAAGTAATAACCTCAGTTGTGAACGGGGTTGAGAGCATCTTGGGTACATCACCATGCCTTGGCTTGAGAATGACTCTGGAGTCATTTATCCCAAATTCCAGGCAGGAGGGCCTCACGGAGAGCGCCTGCAAATCCCCCACTTGCTTGACTGATGCCAAAGCCAGCAGCAGAGCAGTCTTCAGCGAAAGTGGTTTGAGATCAACCAACTGTAGTGGTTTAAACGGAGGGCCCTTCAGGGTGCCAAGAACCGTGGAAAGGTCCCACGCCGGTATAGTAGGAGGCCTGGGAGTGTTTAACCTCCTGGCTCCTTTTAGAAAATGAACAATAAGGTCGTTTCTCCCCAATGACTGGCCAGCCACAGGAGCACGGTGAGCTGCCATGGCTGCCACGTATACTTTGAGGGTGGATGGGGAGCGACCCGCATCCAAAAGCTCTTGTAAGAAGGAAAGCACCACCGCAACTTCACATGAGTGAGGCTAAAAATGTCTGGCTGAGCACCAGCCAGTGAATACTGTCCACTTCAGAGCATAGAGGCGTCTCGTAGACGGTGTTCTAGTCTCAGTGATGGTATTTAAGACATTTTCTGGGAGGTCCCAGGATACCTGTTTAGGGGACATACATGGAGGGCTCATAAGTTGGGGCGAGGGTGCCAGATCGTCCCGTTCGCCTGTGTGAGGAGGTCCTTCCTCATTGGCACTGGCCAGGGAACAGTGTCCGTCATCTGTGCCAGCTCAGGAAACCACGCTTGGGTTTTCAAGAGGGGGGCTACTAGGAGGACTGAGCATTCGCTCTCTCTGATCCGTCTGACGACCTGAGGGATCATAGAGACCAGAGGGAACACATACAGCGGGATTCTGGGCCATGGGTGGGCCAGCGCATCCCTGTCTTTTGAAAAAGAATGTTGTGCAGTGAGCGTTGTTCCTCAAAGCGAAGAGGTCGACTTTTGCCCTGCCGAAACACACTCCATATCGGACGAACCGTTTGTGAGTTGAGAGACCACTCACCTGGAGGAGTGTCCTCGCCCACATTTTGCACTCCTGGAACATGCACAGCTCTCAGGGAGTGCAGGTTGGCATACGACCAAAGGAGCAGCTTTCTGGCCATGTCATACAGGCTGCCTGACCTGAGGCCGCCCTGGCGATTTATAAAGGACTCCACCGACAAGTTGTCCGTGCGGACCAAGACGTGGTGTCCCAGAAAAATATGGTGGCAGAAAAATATTCAGGGCTAACCAAACTGCTCTGATCTCCAGGCATTTGATATGTAAGCTCTTTTCCGGGTTCAGCCAGAAGCCGGAGACAGGCCTGCCCTCGTGCAGCACTCCCTAACCTTGGTTGGAGGCGTCTGTAAAAATCACTTCCCTCCTGGAGGCCACTCCCATGATTACACCCGACTTGTACCAGTTCTGGGCTTTCAATGGGACCAGAGCTTTCGCACAGCGCTGGTTCACCATAATGTGCAGGTGGCCTGACCACCATGCATGGGCTGGAACACGGCGCTTTAGCCAGTGCTGAAGGGGCGCATATGCAGTAATCCCAGTTGGAGTACTGACGATGCAGCGGCCAAGAGACCGAGAAGCCTCTGAAACTTCCTGAGTTGCGGCACCTACCCTGAAGGAGGCTATCAGCTGTTGTATAGAGAGCGCGCACTCTGATGTGAGCTGCACTCTCATTGTTACAGAATCGATAACTGCCCAAAAAGATTACGTTGTGGCTGGGTAACAGTTAGCTCTTGGAATAAATAATTCTGAGACCCAGACCTTCCAAATGGCTTAGTGTCATGGATCTGTGAGCCAATAATTCGGTCCTCGACTGAGACATAACAAGCCAATCGTCGAGATAGTTCAGCACGCACACTCCCCGTTGCCACTGGCGAGAAAGCGATGCGTCTATGCAATTTGTGAATGTACGGGGTACATTCACGTACAATAGACTTGCAGCACCGCCATGGTGTGCAAAGCCGATGCAGCCTGACCGGAAGCAGAGAAAGTGCGTACAGCGAGGGCTGAGGTGTTTCGGCAGGGCTTAGAGGGGTGCACAGATGGGTGGCGACTGCTTCCTCGGACGGCGGAAACTTCTCATATCCTTTTTCCCGCTGCACCATCAACAGAGGAGAGGGTGGCGAAGGCGCTCATGCGAGCTGAGTATGGTGCGCACCATGACTTCGCAAGTTTGTCTTGAACTTCAGGGAAGAAGGGCGCTGGTCTGTGGCATGGGGCCTGCTGGCGCCCTAGCTGAAACCATCCATCCAGACTACTCCTCGGCGGATCCTCGGGCGAAGCCCAATCGAGACCGAGGTCTGCAACGGCCGCAGTAAGGATGTGCAGTATTTCAGCGTCCAAATTAGTCCCGGTAACATTAGCTTACTCAGGTCTGCCTGAGTAAACAGGACCGGAGAAGTTTGTGATGGATAAAACGAGCCACGCGGGGGGACACGGCCGGCATGTGCTCGCTTAACTCCATGAGTTCGGGCTGCCTTTGGCTGCGGCACTTCTTTTTACTTCTTTTATGGCTGAAGTAACGCCGGGAAAGGAAGAATAGGAAGAGCGGTGTAAAGGATAACCTCAGCAGCATCAGCAGCAGTAAAGGATATATAAAGATGTCTCGCCGGATGGCCACGGGAGAGCAGCGACAGAAGAGGAGCGGCTTCCGGGTGAGTCGAAGGCGCTGACTGGTGTTTTCAAAAGCTTGCTCTAGCTGATCTTGGCCTGTTCGACGGCGAAAAGCTTCGGTGAGGAATCAGAGAAGTGTAGTGTCGCTGAAGTTGAGGAAATCTGATATATTGGCTGAAATGAGCGATCTTTACAGGCTGAGGCCACGCTCATTTAGGCGCGCTCTGACTCTGCGCCAAGTCAGTTGATTGGTTCGTGCGTCTAAGGCGCTCGGCCATTGGATGTGCAGTTGCCACAGCACAGCCAATGAGCGAGCGAGACGCTCTGCTGTGTTTTCCTGTACAGCTGTAGTGCGTTTTAAATTATTGCTTCAATATTTAGAGGAAAAGGAGTTTCCCCTCTGCGTATTTGCTACGCAATACGAAGTGACCATTCTCGAAAGGGAACTGAGGGATTCATACACAAATATTAAAAAGGTGAAAACATTCACTGGAGCTCAAGACGGCAACACAATGCATTAAGAGCTGGGGGTGTACACTTTTATTATTTTGTTTAAATATATGTGAAGTCAAAATAAGTACAGTATAACCCAATCATCCAATTCATAAAGTTTACTCCCACTGGCTTTTAATGCATATTCTGCAAGGGTTATGTAAACTTATTAGCAGAACTGTACATCCCAAGTTTGTTTCAAATTAACGTGTTCGTTTGATTGACTGTACATAATTGACATTATCAGGCCTCACACAGCAGACGACAAACGGAGGATGCATCTGTAGCAGAAATATATACCACAAAATCTACATTTAGACTGTTTAATGTTGCAGAGGTGCCATAAATGCATTTATCCTACACTGGCCCTAGAGTCATCACTGCTTTACACCCCTCTAGTGACGGCTATAAACTTAACTCAAATTTTTATTTAAAAAGGACTTTCAAAACTTTAAATATGGACCAAAGTGCTAGACAAAAAATTGCATAAAATCACAACATCATTCATAACAACAGTCTACTCTACAGCACAACTAGCTCCACAGCTAGTGAATTTAACATAAGCAGAGTTTCAATTGCGTTTCGTGACAAGCGGTCTGATAATATGTGGATCAGCGTGTGGCAGCATAAATAACGTTTGGTTCCACCTCTCTCATGTTTCTTACTGGTCTTCTGTTCTTCTTCTTGTCTAAACTTAGAGCTGCATAGTTCAAGTCTTCATCTTGCTCCTGGCAACACAAAAATAAAAAATACAAACATGCTATGAATGTACACAATCATTTAGGCGAAACTGGGGAGGCTTGTAACACTTTTTTAACCATAAAAACACGATTATCATTTTAATTTTTGTACATGTATTAAACTAATTTACTGAAAATGATTTTTATACCAACCCCATTCAATCCACTCTCAACTCCATCCCATTTCATTTTAAGCACTTTAATAATAATAAAAAAAAAAATGCAGAAAAAAGGACCCTGATTGAAATAATGTGCTAACAATTGAAACTAACTTAAAGTGCGCATGTCAGTAACTTTCATATAGTGTCAAATGTCAGATTTTGCACATATTGTCTTCAATCTTTGTCTGTATAGAAAAACTAAATGTAAAAATAGTGTTATTTTATCTTCATGTCTTCTTAATTTTTTTTATATTTATAGGCCTAACATGGATTTTTTTTTTTTTTTTTTTTGAGGTATGATTTTGATTATATGTATACAGAGGAACTTGCGGTCTACTTTCACCTATAGGGATTTCATCGATATAGCTCAATTTTTAACCCTGTTACAACCAGCCTCCCTTATAATAGAAACAACAATAATTTGATTTGAAATACCCTTTTCTGCAACTGTTTGTTCATGTCTTCATTGTTACCATGGCGCTGAGTATCTAAAAAAAACAAGACAGTCCTCAATATTATTTACTTTCACATTGTAGCACTTTTCATTCATGCTGATTTGGTAATATCATCATTGATACCAGCAGTACAGAAACTTTTTATCAAGGAATCTATTGGTGAAGGTTTTTGCTAGTATATTTAGTTATTAGTTTTAAGGTGATGTTGAATTGCCTTGTTTCTGCTTGTTTATTTTCTTCATCCTGATTAAGACTAGAATCGCAAAAACAGTGGGAAGCAAAACCAAGCCGCTCAAGATCAGTGTGAGTGTATAATAGACGTGGCAGGATCTTGAAGTTTCTTCCGCCGCCCCTGTTAAAACCATTCAAATAAATAAAAAAGAGAGGAAAGTTAGAGATAACAATATTATGTAAGCTAGAAATAAAGAAAAGTTGCATGAGAGCCAAATTTAGTTTCTCTTTTAATCTGTAAGACACATACCACAATCCACATTTGCAATATCCTCTTTCAACTGATTACTCTCTTTTGAAGATAAAAAAAAATAATGCAAAATAAGTATTAGTAACTGAATAGCAAAGATACTGAATATGAATCATTTTAATAGACTTAGGTATTACCATTTACTACCACTAACTGTGTTTTGTTGTGAAACATCATGTAGTTCGTCAAAAAACTTCCACAGTAAAACATTCCAGAGTCAGAGACGTTAACATTGACAATCTTCAGGGAATAAAATGTTTCGTTCACTGACATCTGCATATGATCCTTCTTAAAGCCATTCAAATATATGGAGTCTGCTTGTATTTTGCCCACATATTGAGTAACAATGCAAAGTGGTAGAGATCCATTTATCTGCTTAAACCAGGCGATGTAACTGGGTTCTTTCAAGATGTTTGGACACAGAAAAGAGACAGTAGTTCCACTGTTCACCGTTTTCACCAAAGTTAAAGATGTTGGCTTTACAAAGATGATACCTGAAAACAATCAATAATGTCATAAGAAAAAAAGTAGAAGGCATTGATTCAGATTCAAATGTAAGCTGCGTTTTGCATTTAAATTGCATCTAAAACATTGTGTTGTGTCATGTCTGAAAGTCATTACAAATGTTACAAAGTACTTTAAATTATATGATGTGACTTCTGCAGAACTCAAAAGAAGATATTATGAAGACTGGGTCCAAAAAACATAGTTTGAGAACTTTTAAAAATGTAAAATTAATAAAAATACACAGAGACATTCCTCCAAATATCTTCTTTTGAGTTCCACAAAGATGAAAGTCAGTCCTTCAGGTTTGAAACAACATGAGGGTGATTTAAGTATGACAGAAATTTCATTTCAGTTGGACGAACTCTTCCTTTAAAACTGTGAAGGAAATATGTGAATGTAAATTGCTAATGACAAGATTGTTCTGAACCTAAAAGTAAAGTAAACGCAACACTATGTGATGTTTCTCTATAATTATTGGAAATAGCTTTTCCCTGTGCTTTCAAAATCAGTTATTTATTAAAAGTTAAATGATAAAGCATTGGCATATTATATGATATTAACAGATGTTATAGAACATATACTTATGTTTTTGTGAGGTATTGTATTTTACACAGTATATAGTTGCTACACATTGATAATTATTATTTATTAAAATCATGGTAAACATTCGGTTTCATTTTCCCAAATTCTATAGCAAACATCATAAATGTATTTACCTATTAAAAAGATCATCAGAGGATTTGTTGCAAACAAATTCATCTTTACGTTCCAGTCCAATCGACTCAACTGAGAAGAATTGAATTGAGCTTTATTTATTTGAAGGGGGAGTGGCTTTTACACTGGACTTGCTCCAGTCTGTATTTAATTTGCACTGTATATTACAACTCTGAAAGAGGGCTTGGGGGTTTTCTAAAACTCGTGTTGCAATTTTAATGCTAATCTTGTGAAAGTCTTACAACATTTTCAAAACATTTAAAATAAAGCTCAGCCATTAGGTGGAGACATTTCTGTCATAGTATTTATCATTGTGAATGTGAAAATGTTTGAAATATCGGGGGTGTCTGAGTTGGCCAGTCTATAGGCCTATAGAAAAAGCAAATTGGCAAAAGATGACGTCTTTTCATGTTTTATAATGTTTATTCAACATAAATTAGGAAATCAATAATGAGTGCAATACATGTAAGTAAATTATATATGTGGGCTACTAGCTAAATAACACATTTTTGCACAATAATTAAAGTCTGTGAAAACATCGTGTTTTTAGAGTTTTTAGAATTTGAATGTAGCTAATCATCCTATTTACCTTTTTTTTTTTTTTTTTTTTTTTTTTTTTTTTTTAAATATGTAAGCACAGTGATTGTAAACCAAACACACCACAGACCCCATGGCCATTTTTAAACATAGGCAACATCTCATCAAATAACGACGGGTTGGAAACATATAATCATTTCCTGTAGGGAGTGACAGGAAGTAACAGTTCAGTGTCGAACGAGCCCTGGTGACGTGAACTTCAGCGGACCAACACTAATGAACGAGCTTTACTACAGTTGTACGGTGCCAATAGTTCATACATTTCATTATTTACTAATACATTTGCAATAACTGTTACATGTGGTTGGGTCGGTAGCACTTTACTTGAAGGGGTGTGCATAAGACTAACATGACACCTTCATAATCAGGATATGACACATGAAGTTTTATGCATGTTTATGACAACTGTCATTAAGTGTCATTCGCTCAATTATGACATTTTTAATGAAAATATGATATTGTTTGACATAAACCAATAAATCATAACCTGTCAGTGTCTTTGTCATGACAACTAGACATTACTAAGACAACACAACCTGTCATAAACATGACATAGCAGATTAATTATCAAACTTAAGAAACCACTTAGCTTTATTGGTTAACATTACATTAAACTGTCAGGTGGTTGGTTTTGACATTGGCTGTCATGAAGCCATTATAACTTTTTAATGACAAATTCAATTTGTACCACTGTAGTTGAGGTCATGAAAAATATTCATGACACAGTTATAAAGGCCTCATGACAGTCAATGTCAAAACCAACCACATGACCGTTTAACGTCAAGTTGTCATGACAAAGACACTGACAGGTTATGATGTTATGGTTTATGTCAAGATGTCATAACAAAGACATCTTAAACAATGTCATATTTACATTCAAAATGTCATTATTGAGCAAAGACACGTAATGATAGTTGTCATAAACATGCATAAACGCTACTTCATATTCATGACATATGTCATGTCATTGTTATGAAGGTGTCATGTCAGTCCTATGCACAGCCCCTCAAGTAAAGTGTTACCGTTGGGTCTACACTATAGTTATGATTGGTTGATTAACTTCAGTGTGTCATGCATGGTTACAGTACACTATGCTATTTTAATGAACAGAAATACAAGTGTGTGTGTGTGTGTGTGTGTGTGTGTGTGTGTGTGTGTGTGTGTGTGTGTGTGTGTGTGTGTGTGTGTGTGTGTGTGTGTGTGTGTGTGTGTGTGTGTGTGTGTGTGTGTGTGTGTGTGTGTGTGTGTGTGTGTTTCCACACACAATACTGAGATGTATTACTTTATTACATATACTCCATATAAACTGGTTTGCGACACATTTATTTGTTTGTTTGATTGTTTATTTAAAATATTCCTTACAAATTCTGCTTTTTCATTATATTTTTCCTATATTTGTGCGGCGTGTTTCAAGCAGTAAAATTTCACCTACTTTTATAAAAATAAAAATACAAACACACAAAATCAGAATTCATTTTCTTACACTAATTTTAGAATTGATTAATGTTTTACTAATATAAATATTTTAGGGAAAAATGCATGAATGTGTCAAATTTCTATTTATAATATTTTAAAATTATCACTATTTAAATTTTTTATTTTTTACATTTTAAAGTGTGACACATAAATATAAAATAAATGAAATAAAATCGCAGTAACCTCTCAATTAATATGAAAATCGTACAAAGGTATAATTTAAAAAAAATAGCAAAAGGCTTTTTAAAAGTTGGAGTGTATTATGACACAATTTTATTCTTCTTCTCTTGTCTGATGTTGGTAGAAGCAGTAGCATTACACTTTATACACTTGTGGTTTTGGACTATGAGCCCAGGCCACAAAAAAAAAAAAAACTCGCAGTCACCTAGCAAGATGGAGAGTGGAAAGAAAGTGCTCGCACCTCAGCGACTGAAAGTTTCCACTGAACCTCTAATAGCGACTGACTAAACCACAACTCCATGTTTGACCTCAGGTTTTAGGCTGGCAGTGTTAAATAAAAGGCCTATTGTAGTTAATGCATGCATTAAACTGGTCTTCACATCAATCACAAATCAGGACAAAATGAATAATTTTAATATAATGCAAGATATCAGGATCCCATACAAAGCTTTAACATACAAAGGTGTTCTGTTTCAACACACCTCTTCATAAGCTGGATTTCAGCACCACGGACAGAGACACATTATATTGGTTATTTTTCACATTATATACTTACTTCTTTTTATCAAAGTGACCAAATAAAAGGTGTGTGTATATATACTTTGATGGATGTTAAAGATGCAACATGCAGTTAATCTAGTTGTAAGATGAACTAAGGCCTAAACCAGGTGCTGGAAAGAGATAAAGCTCTGCTTTTTATTATGCAACAAAGACAAGGCCAAGTAATCTGCTCATTGATTATTATTTTTTTATTTTTCTACAGGCCTTGACTGTGTGACCCAGCTAAAGTAGAACGAGTCTGAGAAGAAAGATGGATCACTTGGCTGGGAAGAAAATATGTTCAGTTTTTAGATGTTCTCAATGCCAGGATTTCTCTTATAGTGGTGATGAGGACAGAATGAGTATGATTTTTCTTCTTCTTGTTTTCACCATAGCAGTTGTACGATTCAGCCCATTTAAAATTGATGGCAGTATAAAAATATGCTTTTTATTTTTTTTAATTTTTTTTACATTTTTTTTTATGAAACTCTTTGTACAAATTTTTAGTCATGACTGGGATTTAGTCATGTGTTTGACTGACTTATTGACAATAGATGTCACAATGTACCACAAAGCAAGATAAACACTCAAATATTAATTTAGAATATAATATTAATAAACAAATATTAATAGTAACTTTTTTTTTCGATAGCCCACTTTAGACATGTAAAAACCTTTGCAATAACTGCAAATAACTACATCAACTAACAGTCATTTTAGTAGACTGTCTGACACTAACACTTTTAATATGCTCTCCACTAGACTGACTGTAACTTTGCACCTACATATCAACTAGCAGTCATTAGATTATTAATAAACTGTCTGCCTAATATCTGCTAACACTTTATTTTGATATCTGTCTGCTTAACCTGTTAAGCTTCACCCCCAATTTTGAAAAATCCCCAGAAATGGCATACCCAAACTGAAACAGATACAGTTCATGAACCATTTGTTCTAAAAGCACAAGTATGATCTCATTTGAAAGCTGACACCTGGCAGTTTATTGCAAATGTAGAATTAATTATTGTCATAATGAAAAATAAATGTTATAAATAGCTTCAAAGTTTTGTCAAGTTATTAGAAATTTATTTTTATGAAATATTTTCATGAAAATAAAATTGAAGTTGGCCCTGTAGCAATCTAGAAATGCACTGCAGCTAAAGCCACATGTCTGACCATGTTATATTTAAAATCTGAAGATGATATGTCTAAAACTCTTTATTTAGTTAAATGTTTTTCAAGATCATGTCAAACGATTTTATTTTGATTAGACTCTAAAATGCAAACTGATGTTTATTGTCATTTTCTAAGCATCTATTCAGTCTATTTTCTCTATTGTGTTGTGGTCTAAACGATCTCCATTCAGTGTCAGTCTCCCCTACACACATTCACACCTCTCCAGCCTCTGGTTATTGCTCTAAATATGCTTTCTTTTGTCTGCATTATAATTACTAACGACTGGCTATTCACAGTTTCAACCCCTAATCTCTTTTAGGGAAAGTTCTCAAAGTTCTCACCTTACATTTGAAACTATATAAAATGACCTTCTTGAAAAAAGAAACATTTCAGCAAGCAGTCCTATTTAGAAATATTCATAAATATAACAGCTAGGTAGCAGATGCACCAAGGGCTAGCTAGCATGTTAGCTTAGCACACCATCAATACACGACAATTTATGAGATTAAAACCATGTTTGTGCTCTAAAACTTACTTTATAGCACAAGTCGAGTGTTTTAAATAACCTTCTGTGCTCTGAATTGGCTTCAGATAAAAAAATCGGACAGAAAATATAGTATTTTATAGTATTCTTCACCATGATAAAGTCTATATCGATTAGCATTACATTATAAATATAATCTATTATTATGAAAATACCTGACATGGCTCGAAGAACACAGGTAAACCAAATATCATTGCAATCATGTTTATTGTCTTCAAAACATCTTTATCTGCATGTTACAGCGATCTCTGTTAGTGTTTACGTCGTGATGGACTTCCTGAAATGTCACATGATATGATTCTTCTTCGTGTTCCATATATGGAGTCCATATGTGCACAGGGCGCCCTCAGGCTGCCTGTATGTATTGAAAACACAGTACATCAGAGTCTCCAGCGCTCATAATGATTAAATCGACGCATTTGGGTAGATATTCAATAAATATGATTCCTGTCTATATAAATCTGATGTAAACCTATGAGAATCTATCAATATTTCTACAAATCTGTACACTTTTGAGCTAAAAGCACTGATGGACGTTGTTCTCTTACGAGAGTATCTCTCGTACTGCGTAATATCTTACGCTATGGGGAAAACTCTTTTCCACGAGATATTGAAGCCAAAAATTATCCTTAATTTTTATTAATGTAAAACGCTTTGCGGCAGCAAGCAGACATAGGCGAGACAGCTCGCGCGCCTATTGGCTGCCCTGCGGCAACAGCAGCAGCCTATCGAGAGTGGCTCTGCGTGACGTCACGACGAATGGGGGCCTTTCGCGCCCATATAGTCACGTCCCGCCAGAAAGGGCGTGGTCTCGCCCTATAACCAGGCTCGATAGCTGCTCTTACGTTGATTTTCATCTCTTCAGCGAAGCCTCACGCATCGCTGGATCCAGAGTGAGAAGCCGCGCCGTCGACCTGTAGCCTTCAGCGGGACGTGCCATTGAGCCTGGAGTCGCTGGCCTCGCCGCCTTCAGCCGCCGTACCTGCTGTGCTTTCCGGCGTTATATCCTTTCCTCTGCATAGAGTGTGTGTGTGTGCTTGCATATCTGCTTTTTTCCCACCCCCTCTAAAAGAGCGGCGTCTTTTTAAAGATGCCTTCCTGCGGTTCTTGCCGAGCCCCACTCAGCGACGAGGACCGACATGTCATCTGCGTGTCCTGCCTGGGTGAGGATCACGCGGACATCGCGCTCGCTGACGGCGGATGCCATCATTGTGAACGCTTGCCTATGGTGACTCTGCGGACTCGCCTAGCTTCGTTCTCCGAGCCCGCATCCCAGCCCGCCGTGATGCCGCGCCGCAAGAAGCGCCGCGCCCAGCGCGCGCCCGAGCTATTTCCAGCCCGCCAAAGCTCGCCGGTTCGCCCGCCAGCTTCGCCGGCTTCGCTCGAGTCGCTCCCAGACGGACAGCGGCCGCCGTCTGCCGCCGCGTCCGCACTTGAGCTCGACGAACTTACCGGAGACGGCATTGAAACTGAGCCGATGCGTCCGCTCTCTCAAGCCGTGGATTACATCGGCCTCGACTGAAAGGCGCTCGCGCAACTAACGCGCAATAGGCTGGACGGACGCTTTCTCGGGAAAGACGAAGCTCCGTCACAGTCGAGACCCGCGCCTTTCCCCCCTGAATGGTGAGAGACATTTGTGGTTAACGCTATCCGAGATGACGGAAGCCGAGCGCTCCGTGTTCCTCGACGTTCTCGCTCTGCTGGACGCCGCCCCCCTCAGCGCGGGCCCCGGCCGAGGATTGAGATAAAGCCCGAGGTCTCAAGGCCTTCCTAGTCTCTCTAGGAAAGCGACGGTGTTCAGTTCCCGCTGCGGCCGGATTTACACCAAAACTTCTCGCTCGTTCAGTTCCAAGCAATGTGACTGTTCCAGTGTATTTCGCAGTGAGCAAGCTGGTTCCACAGCCCGCTTGCCTGCGCACAAAGGCCGTCGTTTCGGCTAACTAGCAGCGCCGCCAGGCCCGAGATCAAACACCGCGCTCTCGCTCTGCTGGACGCCGCCCCCCTCAGCGCGGGCCCCGGCCGAGGATTGAGGTAAAGCCCGAGGTCTCAAGGCCTTCCTAGTCTCTCTAGGAAAGTGACGGTGTTCAGATCCCGCTGCGGCCGGATTTCCACCAAAACTTCTCGCTCGTTCAGTTCCATGCGTTGTGACTGTCCCAGTGTATTTCGCAGTGAAGCAGCCGGTGTCTCAGCCCGCTTGCCTGCGCACAAAAGCCGTTTCTATGGCTACCCAGATAAATCCAATAAAGAGTGCATTTTCTGGTGTTCCGGCCACGGCCGATGGTGTTATGAGTGTTGTAAGAATGCCCACGTCCCAGTGCCCATTCCCACACCCAGACACAGCCCGCCACGGTGCAGGGCTAGCACAAATAAAACCAACTCATGTTGGTTGTGCAGAAAATGTAGTGAACGCGCCCATACATGCCCGCTTACACTACACTATGCGTGTCCCTTGGTTTCTGTAAAAACGAAACTAACACACATTTAGTCGGCGCGAGCCGACAGTGTTCTCAGTGCAGTAAATGTGCCCGCTGTCCCGCATTTCCTCACTGACACGCCGAATCCCACGGGATTCACCCCCCGCTCGCTTTCTATGCACAACGCGTCACAGAGAAGCTGAGCGCGGCCAGGCTGCCCGCTGTGATTAGCGCGCACCTCGCACGCTGTGAACACAGCGTTGATTCAGTCGGCGCGAGCCGAGTGTTCTCCGTGCAGAAAATGTGCCCGCTGTCTCGCGCCCGCATTTCTCACAGACACTCCGAATCTCACGGGATTCGCCCCCGCTCGTTTTCTCTGCACAACCCGTCACAGAGAAGCTGAGCGCGGCCAGGCTGCCAGCTGTGATCAGCGCGCGCCTCGCACGCTGTAAACACAGCAGTGATTTAGTCGGCGCGAGCTGACAGTATTCTCAGTGTAGTAAATGTGCCCGCATTTAGTAAATGTGCCCACATTCCCTCACACGCGCCGAATCCCACAGGATTCGCCCCGCTCGCTTTCTCTGCGCGTCCCGCCATAGAGAAGCTGAGCGCGGCCAGGCTGCCCGCTGTGATCAGCGCGCCCCCCGCCTCGAACGCTGTAAACACGGTGTTGTGTTCCCAGTACACAGGGGCTCTCGAGCCGCCGTCCTGCCGCGGCCAGAGCCCAGATTTCATTCTACCCCTAGCTATTCACGCAGATGCGTGGTCAAGGCTTCCCGGGGTATCAGAATGGGTGTTGAACACTATAACGAGAGGCTGTTCGCTACAGTTCGCTCGACGCCCCCGCCGTTATACGGCGCGAGTCGAAACTACGGTGTAAAGCGAAGTGTTTCATCTACTTCGAGCCGAGATAGCGAAACTACTGAGAAAAGGGGCTATAGAACCTCTATCTCAGGGCGAAGGGGGCTTATACAGCAGATATTTTCTGGTACCGAAAAAAGATGGTGGGCTCAGACCCATTCTAGATCTGCGACTGCTGAACAGAACGCTCGTGAAGCGCCAGTTCAGAATGCTTACGACCAGGAAATCCTCGCGCAAGTGCGCCAAGGAGACTGGTTCATGTCAATAGATCTGAAAGACGCCTATTTTCAAATACAAATAGCGTCCCATCACAGGCGATTCTTGAGATTCGCCTTCGAGGGCCAGGCATATCAATACACAGTCCTGCCGTTCGGCCTGTCCATAGCACCCCGTACGTTCACGTAGTGCATGGACGCGGCCCTCGCCCCCCTGAGAACTTCGGGGCATGCGAGTTTTGAACTACTTGGACGATTGGCTGATTCTAGCTCGTTCACGAACGGAGCTCATAGAACACAGGGCCGCATTACTCGAGCACCTCGAGGAGCTGGGCCTTACAGTCAATTGGGCGAAAAGCTCACTGCTCCCCAGTCGGAGAATTTCCTTTCTGGGAACAGTGTTAGACTCGCTATCCATGACAGCACGCCTGTCACCGGAGCGCGGATTGAATATTCAGCACGTCGCGAGATCCTTCCGCCACGGCTCTATAGTCCCGCTCAGAAGGTTTCAGAAAATGCTGGGTCTGATGGCCACAGCAGCCTCCGTACTCCAGTTGGGCCTGCTCCGCATGCGCCCACTGCAGCTATGGCTAAAAGCACGAGTTCCCCCCAGGGCGTGGACCGCAGGTCTATTTCGCCTCAGGGTCGACCTTCAGTGCATTTCGGCTCTGAAACCATGGAAAGCAACCGACTGGTATCAGTCAGGTGTGAGTCTGGGGATCCCCTCGAGTGTGAAGGTGGTGTCTACGGACACCTCCACTTCGGGGTGGGGAGCGCTGCTCGAGGGCAGACCGCTAGCTGGCCTATGGTCAGCGCGGGAGAAGCTCCTTCACATAAACTGCTTGGAATTAATAGCAGTCGACAAAGCGCTAAGGCGCTTCTGTCCCCAGATAATAGGCCACCACGTATTGGTCCGGTCGGACAACATGTCAGTGGTGGCGTACATAAATCGCCAGGGCGGCGTCAGGTCCCGAAACCTTTACAGGCTGACGGAACGCCTCCTGGTCTGGGCTCAGCACAACCTGCTCTCGCTGAGAGCGGCGCATGTGCCTGGTCACCTAAATGTGGGGCCAGACAGGCTGTCCAGAAATAACGTCCCAGCAGGAGAATGGTCTCTGCACACGCAGACGATCCAGCTGCTGTGGGAAACGTTTGGCAAAGCGCAGGTGGACCTGTTCGCGTCCCAAGAAAACGCTCACTGCCCGAGATTCTTCTCGAAAAGCCGGGACGCGCTGGCCCATGTTTGGCCCCGCCGCCCCCTATATGCTTTTCCCCCTGTCTCACTCCTGCCTCAGGTGTTGGAGCGAATCAGGAGGGAGGGATGCCCAGTGCTACTCATAGCTCCGCTCTGGACAAACCAGTCGTGGTTCCCTGTCCTGATGCAGCTGACCAGCGCTGCCCCATGGCCTTTACCGTTGAGGAGAGACCTCCTCTCTCAGGCGGAAGGCTCGATTTGGCATCCTCGCCCGGATTTGTGGTCCCTGCACGCATGGGCCATCAACGGGTACCCGCTGACCTCCCAGAGGGAGTGTTAAACACGATCGCGCAGGCTAGAGCCCCGTCTACCAGACGGCTCTACTCCTCGAAGTGGTCTGTGTTCTCTGCTTGGTGTCAAGCGCAGGGCTTTTCACCTGTAGACTGCGGGGTTACGGAAGTGCTTTCCTTCCTTCAGGAGCTACTGGATAAGGGCAGGTCCCCTTCCACGCTCAAAGTATACGTGGCGGCCATAGCAACGTTTGCAAAACCGGTGTCTGGCCAGTCACTAGGAAAGAGCGACTTAGTCGTGCGTTTCCTTAGAGGAGCTCGGAGGCTAAACCCTCCCAGGCCCCCTTCAGTCCCGACATGGGACCTTTCCACGGTCTTGGAGGCCATGAAAGGTGCCCCATTCGAGCCAATCCAGTCGTCAGACATGAAACACTTGTCTTTCAAGACAGCGTTTCTTATGGCTCTCGCTTCAGTGAAGCGCGTAGGGGACTTGCAAGCGCTCTGAGTAAGCGCATCATGCATGGAGTTTGGACCTAATGACTCAAAGGTCATACTCAAACCGAAGCACAGCTATGTGCCGAAATCCCTCAACACACCGTTCAGGGCCCAGGTGATTTCCCTGTCTGCCCTTCCGGTTCTCAATGAGGAGAAGGACGCGAGTCTCCTTTGCCCTGTCAGGGCACTAAGGGCTTATGTGTCCCGCTCGTCTGGTTTCAGACAGACTGAGCAGCTTTTCGTTTCGTTTGGCGGCCGTGCTAAGGGACTTGCCGCTTCGAAACAGAGCCTATCCAGATGGATAGTCGGTGCCATAGCGCTGGCTTACACTTCTAAGGGCCTACAGTGCCCTTTGGGTGTTAGAGCACACTCCACAAGAGGCATGGCCTCCTCGTGGGCATGGTCTAGCGGGGTTACCCTGCAAGATATTTGTATGGCCGCGGGCTGGGCCTCGCCGTCTACATTTATAAAATACTATAACTTGGAGGTTCCCGCCTTACAAGCTAAGCTTTTGGCGGTATAAAATTCAGTGCTATCTGCCCGCTGTGCGGCTCGGATACTGAGTTTGACCTGCGTATTGCTCACTGACCGGTACAGCAGCTCATTAAAATGTTGACACACTTGTGGCCACCCAGTTCAGGCTGAATGTTCACCCTGACGGTATGGTCTATTTGTCACATGATTAGCTCCTTTCGGATGCTATTTACAGGGAATGATGCTTCTAGCCTCTCTTCCCTCACTCTCTGTGAGTGTATGGTGATTATGCACTATATGCGCCCCAGGCTTCGGCCCCTGGGACTTTGGTGTTGGATCCCTACCAGCACGGCGTGTTGCATTGTGTTCCCCATAGCGTAAGATATTACGCAGTACGAGAGATACTCTCGTAAGAGAACGTACTCGGTTACTAACGTAACCTCGGTTCTCTCTAGAGAGGGAACGAGTACTGCGTATCTTGCCGTGCTTGGAATACGCTCTGGTTCGCTTCGGCGATGAAAACCAACGTAAGAGCAGCTATCGAGCCTGGTTATAGGGCGAGACCACGCCCTTTCTGGCGGGACGTGACTATATGGGCGCGAAAGGCCCCCATTCGTCGTGACGTCACGCAGAGCCACTCTCGATAGGCTGCTGCTGTTGCCGCAGGGCAGCCAATAGGCGCGCGAGCTGTCTCGCCTATGTCTGCTTGCTGCCGCAAAGCGTTTTACATTAATAAAAATTAAGGATAATTTTTGGCTTCAATATCTCGTGGAAAAGAGTTTTCCCCATAGCGTAAGATATTACGCAGTACTCGTTCCCTCTCTAGAGAGAACCGAGGTTACGTTAGTAACCGAGTACGTTTTGTCAAGCTCTGTCATGACGATCTCACTGGAGTTTTTTTCTGAATGGAAGCGGCTGACGCTCATAATTCATATCAAAGGTATCGACTCATTTTTTGATTACATAACTCCAGACACAAATTAAGACATAACTGTCACTATACGATTCTCAGAATACAATAGTGGTCAAATACTAAACCTTCAGTCTTATATCTTTTTAATGATGTATAGTTTGTCAAGGTATTAACATTGAATCTGATAGTAACTTTGAACGATTTAAAAAAAAAAAAAACGCTCAGAGCGCCCTCGCTCTGGCGAAGGTTAAGAGGTTAATATCTGCTTACACTAACCTAATAGTCTACTAATACTCTGAGTCTAATGAGAGTTACTTACAGTTAGAAGAATGTCTAAAGTGGACTATGTAACCATATGAATTTTGCATCTTCAGCAGATTTGGTTAGTTTGCACATTGTTTTCTGCAAAGCTCATGAAAGCTTCCAGTGCATGCAATAGTAAACCGTTTTTTGATTCATCTTAGTAATGTTATGTACCACATGGGGAATTTGCCCTTTACCTTGAGGATCATTTATTTTCAGAAAGCATGTTGTCAAACTGATACTTTTATCTTGTGTGTCATATTATGTATCTCAATGCCACACGCATGTGTACCGAGCCTCAACAGTAACAAACAGCAAATGAACACCTTACCTGCACATAAAACAACTGATCAGCTCAGTTCATCAGATCATCTGATCATCTTGAGTCTGATATCTGATTTTGGTTTATTTTAACATCAGTGTTAGCCCAAACCACAGGCTTTTGCACAGACAAAGCATGTGACCGACTGAGGCTCCAACCAGAAGACAGAGATTGTTAGCGCATCACTTCCTGTGGAGGAGTGAGAGAGAGAAGCTGCTCAGTACAGAGAGAGAAGTGTTGATGTGAACATCAGCGGACCAGCATTGACATTCACCAATGTGTTAAATATCTGATTGATCTAACCAACTCTTTTAAATACACTAAAACTTTTAAAGATGTGTGTGTCAGAGCAGAGTTGCTGTTTAAAGTTGCTTTCCCAAAAGAAAAAGTGGATTAAAAACAGTTATTTTAGGTTGCGTATTCAAATAATCTTTCAATTATCATTAAAATAAAAATGAAAACAAATATTGCATTTTATAAATAAAAAAATGGACAGATAAAAAATGAAAAAAACTTAGATCATGAGATCCTTGTTTGCACTTCGGCACATCTCTTTGTACATGCATTGCTTGCACACATTGTGGTTTGATCATTTTCCACCCACAGGACTGACCTCTAACTTCTGTTCTGAAGACCCTCTCTGAATCAAAACCACAAAAACATCCTTCACAACAGACAAACATTTCTGTTTAATTAAAGATACACAATCAGTGTGTTTTTTATGTGTTTTTAAAAAAAATAAATTTAAACAAATAAATAGCATAAGCACATTGTAAATGTGTGTCTTAGATTTTTGCTACATTAATTTGTTGATTTGCATGTTAAATCATGGATGTGTTTGACTGGGTTACTTAGATGTCATAAAAAGTGTTCATTTATGAACCAACTGATCTTGCTTACATCAATATTTGAATGTATGTTGTGAACAGAAATTCTGCTATAGCTACAGTTTATCTATCCTTACTCTTGAGCAATGTTTTTAGTGTGTTTAGTTTTAAAACAAATAAGATTCTGCACTGATAAATGCATCTCATTGAGTTTGAGAAATTTAGAAAATAAAGACAACCACTATTGGTACATCCTAGGAATTCAAGTCTTAAATGGTCTCTCTCTATTACAGCACTATTATTTGAACGTCGTCTTACTCTTAGCAGTTCTCACTTTGCACTGAGGGGCTTCTTCCTGTCTCAGTTTCTACAGGAAATGATGCGCATAATTGCTCGCTCTCTGACTGGAGTCACATCGTTGCACAGTCACGCTTGTGTGGTTGAGAACATACCTGTGCCAATAATGTATCTGAGGCATACTCCCTTAAAAGTATGAGATCACAAACAATACAATGTGCACTGCATTTATACAATATTAGAAAATGGCAAAAGCTTTGTGAATTTCTGTAAAATGTTACAGACCAAGAGTAGGCCTAGGCTATAATATAACTTGGTTGTTTATATTTTTTTCTATAACGGTCTGTGCTTTTAATGTTTTTCATTTACATATGACTTTTAACACTTAGATTGTTTCATGGTTTAATTCATATTGTTGTGGCTTTATCAAAAATGAACTCAGGGAACATACAATCACACACTGCCCTCTATTGATACTTCTTATCACTTGCTGTCAACATCCTCACCAAAAGCAAGAAACTCAGTGAGTAGTTTTACTGTCAGAAATTCCTTTCTACTTGATTATCAATTAGACAAAAGGCCAATAAAGGGAAGTAAAATAAAAGCAAGTAAAAATAATTAAAATAAGAGCCAGGGATAACAAAAACTTAAAATAAATTCAAGAGAGAGAGAAAAGCCTCGAGACCCTTTTAGTTTTCATTACAAAAAAGCTAAAATATTATACTTTGTGCACATTGTAACAGACTTTAATGCTTTGGCATTGTTAGAAGAAGAGATGGTACCCAAATAACATTTAAGGTCTTTGCAAAAAATTATAAAAAGAGGTTTGACAGACAAAAACTTACACTTGTGTACAAAAAACTTGGCTAGAAAAATAAATAGATTTATAAGAAAATACTTGTCTTTTAGATTTTTGTCAGAATTATAAAATCCAAATAAGACATCCTTAAACATCAAAGAAAAGTTGACTAATAAAGAAGCACGTACAAACAGACAAAATTTCTCCCAAAAAGTAGCTACATGAATACAGTCCCAAAAAAGATGAGAAACAGACTCGTCTTCCACTCCACAGAAGGAGCAAAGGGGATCGAACTCTGGAAACATTTTTTTGATAAAGACTTTGACTGGGTAAAATCGATGCAACAACTTGAATGATACCTCTTTAACCTTATTAGTGATTAAATATTTATTGGATAGAGACCACACTTTCTTCCAAGGAATATCATTAAAGCTATTACTCCAATATGAAATTATAGAAGGGACAGTTATAATATCACTCTGAAAAAGATGTCTAATCTTTCTATTCCTAGAAAAGGGACAGGATAAAAAGCAGATCTTCCCTATTGCAGTTTCGCATGGATGCATCCAAGAGGTAGAAGAGAGTAAAGAATCAGCTGAGTTTCTTAAAAGTGCAATAGCTCCACTGGGGATGGCATCCATCACTATGGCAAAGTCTCGTGGGGTGACAGGAATACAATATTTCTTCAAGAATTCAGTATAAGAAAACAAATGACCATTTGAATTTACAAGTTGAGAAACCAAAATAATATTATTATTAAACCAATCTGAAAGGAAAAGTGTTTTATTTTTATATCGGAGATCATGGTTATTCCAAATAAAATATCTGTGGGGACTAAAATTGTGTTTATAAATCAAGTGCCAGGCCAGAAGCACCTGCCTGTGGAAATTTGACAATTTGATGGGCAATTTAGAGATATTATAATTGCATACTAATAGAAAGGGGAGACTGCCAACTTTAGAAAAAATATATTTTGGAATAGCATTCCATATGGAATCAGAATCATTCAAGAACTGCCTCAACCAATTGATCTTAAACGTATTGTTCAGAGAAGCAAAATCAAGAAAGTTAAAACCGCCCTGATCAAAGCTATTTATGACAACTGATTTTTTAATGTAATGTCTTTTGTGTTTCCATAAAAAATCAAAAAGCATTCTATCAACCTCTACACAAATTGTCTTGTCCACATGCAAAGAAAGAGCAGGGTAGGTCAATCTAGAAATACCCTCTGCTTTGGCGAGGAGAGCCCTTCCTCGTAAAGACAAGTCTCTTTGGAGCCAGGAATTAAACTTTTTCTTAGCTTTAGTAATTACTGGATCAAAGTTTAACTTTCCTCTCGCATTGATATCTTTACAAATTGTAATACCCAAATAATTCACTTGAGAATTAACAGGAATATTATGCAGGAATGGAAGAGAACAAGACTTTAAGGGAAGGAGTTCACATTTATCTAAATTCAAAGATAGACCAGAAGCTTTTGAGAACACTTTAATAAGATCAAGAGCAATGGGGATCTGTAAGTCGTTTTTTAAAAAGAGTGTGGTATCATCAGCTAATTGAGTTATGATAATCTGTTTATCTGCTATATTAATCCCTTGCAATTGACTATTCAACAAGGAAGTAGTAAGGAGTTGAGCAGCCATCAAGAACAGATAAGGTGATACCGGGCAACCCTGGCGCACCCCTCTAAACACATTAAACCTTGGAGAAGTACCAGCTTTCAGATTAATTGAGCAGTTTCCATTTTTGTATAACGTTCGGACAGTTTTGCAAAAGAAATCACCAAAACCAAATTTATATAGGGACTGTAAAATAAATTCATGTTCAAGGGAATCAAAGGCTTTATAAAAATCTAAAAAAAGAATAAAACTTTCATCTCTAATCAGTTCATCATAGTCCAACAAATCTAAAACAAGGCGTATATTGTTAGCAATATGCCTTTTTGGGATGAAGCCTGACTGAGTTTCGTCTATTATTGAGTTCAGAACCCGTTTAAGTCTTTTGGCCAGTAACAAAGCTAATATCTTATAATCACAGTTTAATAAACAGATTGGACGCCAATTGTCAATCAAAAGAATGTCTTTCTTAGGTTTAGGTATTAAAGTAAGTAATCCCTGAGATAAGGTAGGCGGAAGTGTCTCAGACGCAATACTCTCCAAATAAGTTTCAAGCAGGAAAGGTGCTAACTCAACAGCAAAACTTTTATACAATTCGGCTGTCAGCCCATCTGTGCCCGGAGACTTATTGTTCTTTAGAGCTTCAATAGACTCAATTATTTCATTGATGGATATATCACTATCGCAGATGTTCTTATCTTCATTAGATATTGTCCTAATATCTTTCAAAGACTGGAAAAAAGACAAAGCTGAGTCTTCGCAATATTTAGAGTTATAAAGATTTGAATAGAAGTTTGCACAAAATGTGCCGATTTCCTTAGGATCAGAAATAACTGTACCGTTTAAATTTAAAGAGTTAATAGTTAAATTTCTAAAATTATTTTTTTCCATTCTGAAGAAATATGCTGTACTTTGTTCTCCTTGCTCTAGCCATCTCCTTCTAGAGCGAATAAAGGCACCCTCTGCCTTATTCTTATAAACTGAGTCTAACTGAGTTTGCAGATCAATAAATTCTGACAATTCAGTTTCTGACAAACCATCCTGCATTTTCCCAGAGAGAGACATTATTTTAGAGATGACAGTCTCCTCTTCAAGTCTTTTACGTTTAGCTAGAAGGCTGCCAAAATTCCTAGCACACTTGCCAATTTCATGTTTAAGAAGTTCCCAATTGAGACCGTATTTATTCTCCTTTTGTGCTTTGATCCAGTAATTTTCAATCAAGAATAAAATATCTTTCCTTAATTGATCATGCTTAAGCAAAGAAGAGTTAAGTTTCCAATAAGAGGCTCTAGGTCTTGAAGAAGAGATAACCGATGATAGAGGGGATTGGATAAGAGTTGCTTTATGATCAGTCATGGGTGAAGCGAGAATGCTAACAGAAACATTAAAATCCCTAACAGAATGTGAAACAAGCCAGTAGTCTATTCGGGACTGTCTTGAACAATTTTTATTACTCCAAGTATAAGATTTAATATTCGGAAACTTTTCCCTCCAAATATCAATAATATCAAATTTATCCATTAATATTTTTAATTTAGGATTACCAGAGGCAGACTGTTTAGGTGGCAGTCTATCGAGATTATTGTCAGGTACAATATTAAAGTCCCCACCAATGAAAATTAAGGCATTTGGGTAAGCATTAAGCCACAGCAGAATTTTCCCTTCTATCGCATCAATCAGTAGATCATTCTCACGAGAACTATTATACCCATAAATGTTAATTAGTATTACCACAGTATTATTTAAACAAATGACCATAAGCAGAAAATGTCCATTCGGGTCGCTAAAGTAGGGCAGAACGTCCCCTGCAAAAAGGTTTTTCAAAGTCAGAACACCAGCTGAACGCTCCGAACCGTGAGCCATCCAAACATCATTGTTCCACTGATTTTTCCAAAAAGCAGTATCGCTGGCAACGGAGTGGGACTCTTGAAAAAAACAAAAATCAGTCTTGAACGATTTGGCATACAGAAACAAAGCCTTCCGTTTAGTAATGTCTCTTAGACCCCTGGCATTGAGAGAAATGATAGAAATAGACATAGAAAAATAACTCTTTGAACAATGAACAGCAAATAAGCGAGCTTACTGAAGTTGGAAACGCAAAAGCAGCTGACGACAAGGCCATATCAGGCACGCTTACAGCCATCAAAAATCCTGCTCCATAACGAAAAGGAAGAGCTCAAAAAAGCTCAACGTTATTTGGAAAGAGATGAACTGTCTGAACAGGCTTACATGGGGTTAATTTCAGAGCCTTCAATGAAAGCACGGTGTCCGACAAAATGTGCCCTTTTCCCCTCCTTGCGGGCTTTTTCAACAGCCGGCCACAGCAACTGCCTCCTTTCTCGGTCAAAAGCAGTAAGATCCTCAGTAAATCGAAGACCGTTCGCCCGCAGGAACTCTGAGGCTCCACACGCCATCTCTCATCACACGTGAGGAAAACTGAATGATGATCGCGCGCGGCCTTGAAGTATTCAGAAGCCTCTTCCCTATGCGGTGGACAGTGTCGATCTTATCTGGAAGAGTTTTGCTCTCCTCTGGAAAAATGGCTGTACAGATGCGGATAGATTCGGTTCTGGCATTTTCATTTTCCTTTTCAGGTACTCCATGCAAGCGCAGGTTCCAGCGGCGAGAGTATCTTTCCATGTCTGCAATTCTCATTTCGCAGAGCTCCATCTTCTTTTCTTCAGTATTTAGTCTAACTTCGATGTGGCCGACTTTCCCCTTAATATCATTCAACTCAGCACATACAAAGTCCACCGTCTTTTTTAGCCCTTCAATTTTAAACGCGTTGTCACCCACCATTTTCTCCAGGGCATCCGAGCGACTATTTATGAGCTGTGAGAGAGTGGAAACCACGGCATCGTCTTCTGCTTTGCCTTTCTTTGATGGGGGCTTACCTGGGCTCTCTGGAAGCGGGGTAGATACGAGGATTTCACCGGGAGACGAATAGCTGTGGAAGCTCTCGGACACACGTGAAGCACGCGACATCTCTTTTTCCTTCCTTTTGTCAGCAGCAGATTTCATCTTTAGGTTATCGAGGAGCACTATGAAGTATTTATGTAAACATAAACACGTAACAAGATTGTACGTAGTGTAATTTGGCTGTTAAAATTAGATTTGTCAGCGGAGCCCGATGAATGTAAACTTAGCAGGACGCCATCTTGCGCAATCCCCCTCCCATGTCTTGTTCTGATGCACCAGAATGGGCTGAAATACAGTAATATGCTTACAGTAAAATTATAGAATCCAAGAGCACAGAGCATTGTGCAGTTTAGAAGGGACTTCTCCAGGGTCCCAGATGATTGTTCCCTATCAGTCAGTCACATTCAACGTTACGTCAGGTGACTGAAGAATTGGGATCTCCTGAGAGCCCAATCACCTTTGAGTGTAAACAAAACAAGCCAAACGACATTTGCGAGTGAGATTTGCATTGCGAGAGCAGTTTCCAATCACGAGAGTTCTTATGCAAACACAGGGACTTGGTCCTTGACCAACTCAGCCATCCTGGGCTTCGGGTCAATTGTGAAAGTCATGTAACGAGTAGCCGACACACCGGCCTGTGTCCAGGCATGTTGTCTCAATAGATGCCTCCACCACCGGCTGGGGTGCCATGTGCATGCAGCCTCGGGCTCCTGGACAGAACCTTGACTGCAGTGACACATCAAGCATGTGCTGGTCCGAATGGAGAACACTGCGGCCGTTGCGTAGATCAACCATCAGGGTGGTCTACGTTCCCGAATGTCACAACTTGCCCGCCATCTCCGTCTGATGCTAGGTCTAGCACTCGTGTGTATACCCAGAAGGCCAGCCCCTGTGCTAGACTAGGTGCCCATTGTGATTCCCCTTCGGGAAGTGGTCGATCGGTCATGTTCGTGACGTTCATTTGTGACCTTTTCAACGTAATTGCGTATCACGTGACGTCACATGAACGCGCATCACAGAACAGAGCAAGGGGAGCATTTGTGCTTATACAACTTAAACTTTTTTATTTAATTTTGAAATGACCGATCGTTTCTCTAGATAAGACCCTTATTCATCGGCTGGTATCGTTTAAAGCCCCTTGAAGCTGCACTGAAACTGTCATTTGGAACTTGAACCATTTAGGTCCCACTGAAGTCCATTATATGGAGAAAAATTTTCATCAAAAACCTTAATTTCTTTTCGACTGAAGAAAGAAAGACATGGACATCTTGGATGACATGGGGGTGAGTAAATTATGAGCAAAAGTTTTTTAAAAAGTGAACCAATCCTTTAAGGTTGTTGTGGCGAGGGGGGGGGGGGGGCGTGGTTTTGCGAAGTCTGTAGCGGGAGAGAAAGGAGGAAGCCGTGCGGTGAGTAAGTAGGTAAAGTGCAGATGATGAACACCTGTGTCTAATTGCAGTAATTGGTGTGGAGAGACCACATATAGGGATCTCCCAGTCACGTGACCCCTAGCCGCATGTCAGCCATTTTGACGGAATACATCCGTCAGATACTCACTGGCAATGGATCTATTATTAGGGGTAGGCCACCCCTAATAATAAATCCATTGCCGTGGGTAATATATATCATTGGTATATTATTATACTAATAATATAATTATTAGTATATTATTGTACTACTAAAATAAGTATATAATTATTTTTATAATTAGCCTAAATATTGCAATACTTTGCGATGCAGTATTGATATAATTGCGTGCGCAAAATATCTCGATACTGAACAGAATCGATTTTTTCCCCCACCACTATCTATTATTAGCGCAGCGGCCGTCAGCTAACGTCATGTAATCGCACTTATTATAGCATCACAACACATTTACAGCTACCTTATTCACTTCCCATCACGCTACACCGGAGCTTCATTAAAAGCATACAATAGCTTAGCAGGCTAGATCGGTATCATGAGTCCGGATGGGTCAGCAACTCTTTGATTTGGACGCCAGCGGGGAAGGATTTTTCAATAATCACCACAAAGGTTGGTCAATGTATTTTTATCATTAAATTATGGTAATGTTACCTGTAATAATTTTTAAACTGAGTTTACAGGGAAAAACACAAAACAAAATCACCAACATGATTAAGTGTATCTAAAAATGAATTTGCTGAATCTAGTTTGATCCAAGAAAAAGGAAATAATATGCTTATATACTTTTTTATACTTGTAACTATCATACTACAGTGACACTGACTTCAGCAGGGAGAATAAAGGCATATTTACCTACCTTTCTGCCCATTTTCGGTATGACTGTCTGCTGACTGTCACTGTATATGATAAACTGTCATTGAGACTGTTGTCTCAACCTGTGTTTCTAACGATATAAGAAGTTTCAAATAAAATACAAGATCAGCTTTTGGTATTTGAAAACGAAAGAATTGAATGTGATAATACACCGAACGAATTAACTGATCTAGGAATGCATGTATTTCGCGACGAGCTGTATTATCACCGGCGGTTTAGCATTTTCTATTCCGTCAAGATGGCTGCTCCAAAAGCGTGACGTTATGCGGGACGTCCCTATAAGCCGGCGGGAACAAGAGAGCAGGAGAGAGAGAAGGACTCGGGACTCGTACACAACAAGCAGACTGAAAGCTGTTACAGCGGGAAGAGTGTTTGTCTAAAGTGAACTAAAAGCTGATTCAGCGGGAAGAGTGTTTTATCATTGCTGTAGCAAGGCTACGGTGAATGCGCATGTGGCGCGACTTTTGTTTACCTTTGTGTTTGATTTAATAAAAGTACGAATCACAGTCACGCCGACCCTCTCTTCTTCCTTCCACCCACACATTGAACCACAGTTGTAAATAAACCCTTTAAACTTTCAAGAGCTTTATAAAGTTAATCATTGCATATAATTTTTTCATTCTTTTGACATAATACTGTATTGTATTTTTATTACTAACATTTCTTAGCTATTTATCTTATTAAAGTACTAACATTCGGGTCTGTTTCAATTGTCAGTGATCCAAAAGTAGTCCATTTTTTTCCATTTAAACATATTTGCATATTTGCATGTTCAAGACTTCTGTTGACATGTTTATTTCTCTTTTAGAACAAGTACAGGCGCTACAAAAATGAAGTTCTGGGTTCCCTTTCGTTCGTCACTCCGAGTTCCGTCGGATGACGACGAATGGGGTTTCGCATAGAAAGCCTATCAACTTCGAGTATACAAAACGAGCCAATGGCAAGCAAATGCCATGGGTCTGCGGAATTTGCATGATGTAACTCCGCCCCACCTCGTGGGTATAAAAGGAGGAAGTCCTGCAGCAAGCAGATATGTTTTCGCTTCGGAGCCAAGTTTATTTCTTCACTCCACTAGCCATCTCTGTATTGTCAGCTTTACAAACGAGTTCCTCAGTGTTGGTGTGACGGCGATCTCCGGCGGGGCGCGCGCTTCCTGCTTATCTGTGCAGTGGTTTGCCAGAGAGTGTGTGTCTCCCCTGTCGCTTCAACACTTTGAGTGTTTCTCTCACAAAGAGCTTGCACGCGGCACGTCTTTTTAAAGATGCCTCGCCCGTGTACTTCTGGTTGCGGCAGATCGGTTTCGGACTCTGATGGGCACGAGCGTTGCCTAGTGTGTTTGGGCATTGAGCATGCTAGAGCGGCGCTCGTGGATGACTCGTGTTCTCTCTGTGAGAATATGACCATCGCGTCATTACGGTCGAGACTCAATGAGCTCGTAAGAGTGAGAGTCCCCTCTGCCACACCCCGATCTAGTGCCCCCTCGCGGGGTGCTACTTCGGCTGGTGGCCAGGGTGATCTGAGGGTTACGGTTTGGCAAAAAGCGCCGACTATTTGTCCACGTGTCAAACCCCCCTGCATGACGGTGCCCGCTAGTGAACAGTCGTCCGCGGGTCTACTCTCGGGTGGCCCGTGTACTTCGGCTGAAGCTACAGAGGAGGATCTGATGTCTGTAGCAGCATCACAAGGTGGGTTTGAATCTCCTGGAAGTGAAGATTCAGCACAGCTGCCACCCTCTGGTGTGCATACGGTTGTGCCTGAATCGGATCCGGAGATGACGGCCATGCTTTCCCGGGCGGCTGCGAGCATCGGGCTTGAGTGGCGGCCACCACCCTGCCCTGAGCGCTCGCACCTCGATGATTGGTTTTTGGGCCAAGCCGCCGACCCGCGTCCACGGCAAACCCCAATACCATTCTTCCCGGACGTGCATGATGAGATCTCGAAGTCCTGGAAGACCCCCTTGTCTTCTCGGGACCGCTCGCTGGTCTCATCCGCCTTTCCTCCCCTCGATGGCGCAGCTGCCCGTGGGTACACTGGGCTTCCCTCGGTCGAACGCTCTGTTGCGATGCAACTGTGTCCTCAGAGTGCTTCCTCTCGTGGCGAGCTTAAGCACCCCTCCAAAGCCTGTGGTTTCACATCTAAAATGGTGGCGAAGACCTACAGAGCCGAGGGACAGGCAGCCGCCTCTCTGCATGCTATGGCCACTCTCCAGGTCTATCAGGCCCAAATGTTGAGAGACATGCACGAGGGCAGGACAGACCCAGGCCTCTTTAATGAGCTGCGCGCCGCGACCGACCTCGCCCTCCGGGCCACGAAGGTTACCGCGCGCTCCCTGGGTTTGGTGATGTCCACAGCTGTGGTCCAGGAGAGACATCTGTGGCTGAACCTGGCTGACATGCGGGATTCCGAGCGGACTCGTCTGCTTGATGCGCCCCTGTCCCAGGCCGGCCTCTTCGGCGGTGCGGTGGAGGACTTTGCCCACCAGTTCTCCACCGCGCAGAAGCAAACTGAGGCCATTAAGCACATTCTGCCCCGCCGGCCCGCTGCTGCCTCCACCCGCCAGGTCGGGCAGAATCCTCAGCCTGCTCGCCGCCGAGGGCGCCCTCCTGCGGCTCCCGCCCCTCCCGCCCGGCCTACGCAGCAGCCTCCACCCAGGCCACGGCGCGGGGGAGGTCGTAGGAAGGCGCCACAGCCCTCTCCAGCCCCGCCCCCCGCTAAACGCCAGGCTAAGCGGCGCTCCTGAGACGGGCTGCTCAGAGATGATGTTTGTTTCCCAGGAGATGGTAGCAGGACCACTCCTTCCCCCGGTGGAGGGCCGGGGGAGAATCTTTTGTTCTTTTTCTCCAGCGAAAACCGCTGCTCACCCACGGGTGGGCGGCACCTCACACTGGTTAAAGATAGAAACAAACCTCTCTTCTCTGAGCTCACAGAGTTCTCGGACGACACAGAGTGCCGCCCACAAGCCACGCTCTCCTCGTCCCCCTCTGTCCCAGAGGCGGTTGACACGGCGGGTCGTCCACGGACCGCCTCAGCCCTGTCCCCCTCTGTCGCCAGACCCCCGACAGAGCACGCCCCCGTGGAACGCTGGTCCTTCCCTGGCCTCCTCTGCTCGGGCGCGGAGCCTAACTGTGCCCCCACTTCGGGCCGCTATGCCACCCACGTCTGGGCCAGTTACTCCGCTTCGCTGCCCCTCCGGGGGGACGCCTGTTGCCCGCATGACCCCGCTGGTTCAGTACCTGGGAGCCTGGCTAGAGCTTCCCCGTCTGTCCCGCTGGGTCGCGCGCACTATCAGGTTCGGCTATGCGATTCAGTTCGCGCGGTCTCCTCCCCGCTTCAGGGGAGTTCGCTCCACTTTGGTCGGTGGCAATGCCCCTATCATGAGAGCCGAGATTGCCACCCTGCTGGCGAAGGGTGCAATCGAGACTGTCCCTCCAGCCGAGATGAGGTCCGGCTTCTACAGCCCTTACTTCATTGTCCCCAAGAAAACCGGTGGGTTACGGCCAATCCTGGACCTGCGCGTGCTGAATCGCTCCTTACACAGGATGCCGTTCAAGTTGCTCACTGCCAAACGCATTTTCGAATGCGTGCGGCCCCAGGATTGGTTTGCAGCGATCGACCTGAAGGACGCCTACTTCCATGTCTCCATTCTTCCTCGACACAGACCGTTCCTCCGGTTTGCTTTCGAGGGGCAGGCATACCAGTACGCGGTTCTCCCTTTCGGGCTAGCCCTGTCTCCTTGCGTCTTCACGAAGGTCGTCGAGGCAGCCCTTGTTCCCCTTCGGGTTCACGGGGTTCGCATCCTGAACTATCTCGACGACTGGCTGATCCTAGCTCACTCTCGAGACCAGGTTTGCGAACACAGGGACCTTGTGCTCCGGCACCTAGCTCGCTTGGGCCTTCGGGTCAACTGGGAAAAGAGCAAACTTTGCCCCGTGCAGAGGATCTCTTTTCTCGGTATGGACATCGACTCGGTCGCCATGTCCGCGCAGCTTACGAGTGAGCGCGCGCAGTCACTGCTGACTTGTCTGAGACAGTTCCGGGACAAGAGTGCGGTTCCACTGAAACTTTTTCAGAGGCTCCTGGGGCATATGGCATCTGCAGCCGCGGCAACGGCGCTCGGATTGCTTCATATGAGACCGCTTCAGCTTTGGCTTCGCGACCGAGTCCCGAGGTGGGCATGGCAACAAGGCACGCTCCGAGTACCAGTTACTTCGAGCTGCCGTCAGACCTTCACCCCGTGGTCGAGCCTCAGTTTTCTCAGGGCTGGTGTCCCCCTAGAACAGGCTACGAGGCATGTTGTCGTTTCGACAGATGCCTCCGCCACGGGCTGGGGTGCCATGTGCAATGGTCATGCTGCCGCGGGCTCCTGGACAGAACCCCAGCGCCTATGGCATGTCAATTGCCTCGAGTTGCTGGCCGTACGCCTTGCCCTGCACCGCTTTCGAGCGTTGCTCAGGGGTCAACACGTACTAGTCCGATCAGACAATACCGCCACAGTAGCGTACATCAACCATCAAGGTGGTCTACGCTCGCGCCGTATGTCGCAACTCGCTCGCCACCTCCTCTTATGGAGTCGGAAGCATCTGAGGTCCCTTCGTGCTATTTACATTCCCGGAGCCCTGAACTGTGCAGCCGACGAGCTGTCACGGCTTCAGCCCCTCCCTGGCGAATGGCGACTCCATCCCCAGACGGTTCAGCTGATTTGGGACCAGTTCGGCGACGCACAGATAGATCTGTTTGCCTCCCACGACTCGACACATTGCGCCCTGTATTATTCCCTGACCGAGGGCACGCTCGGCACGGATGCACTGGCGCACAGCTGGCCGCGGGGCCGCAAGTATGCGTTTCCCCCAGTGAGCCTTCTTGCGCATTTCCTGCGCAAGGTCAAGGAGGACGAGGAGCAGGTCCTTCTGGTTGCGCCCTATTGGCCCACCAGGACCTGGTTCTCCGAACTCATACTCCTCGCAACAGCACCTCCTTGGCCCATACCTCTGAGGAAAGACCTTCTTTCTCAGGGACGGGGCACCCTGTGGCACCCTCGTCCCGATCTTTGGAGCCTCCACGTCTGGCTCCTGGACGGGACCAGGCAGGTTTGAGTACCCTACCACCTCCGGTGGTGGCTACCATCACTTCCGCTAGAGCGTCGTCCACGAGACACCTCTATGCGTTGAAGTGGAACCTCTTCGTCAGCTGGTGCTCTTCTCACCGAGAAGACCCCCGGAAATGCCCGATCAGCGTCGTGCTTTCCTTCCTTCAAGATGGGTTGGAGCGAAGGCTGTCTCCCTCCACCCTGAAAGTCTATGTTGCCGCTATTGCTGCACACCATGATTTCATAGAAGGTAAGTCTGTGGGGAAGCACGACCTGGTCATCAGGTTCCTGAGAGGAGCCAGGAGATTACATCCTCCTCGCCGCCCTCTCGTTCCCTCTTGGGACCTCGCAGTGGTTCTAACTGCCCTGCAACATGCTCCCTTTGAGCCTTTGCAAACAGTGGAGCTCAAGCTCCTGTCAATGAAGACAGTGCTCCTGGTTGCATTGGCCTCTATTAAGAGGGTAGGGGACCTGCACGCATTCTCCGTTGACGAAGCGTGCCTGGAATTCGGGCCGGCTTACTCTCACGTGATCCTGAGACCCCGGCCTGGATATGTGCCCAAGGTTCCCACCACTCCCTTTCGGGACCAGGTGGTGAACCTGCAAGCGCTGCCCCCGGAGGAGGCAGACCCAGCCTTGGCACTGCTCTGTCCAGTACGTGCTCTCCGCACCTATGTAGACAGGACGCAGTGTTTCAGGACCTCAGACCAGCTCTTTGTCTGTTATGGTGGGAAGCTGAAGGGAAGAGCTCTCTCCAAGCAGAGGTTGTCTCACTGGATAGTGGACACCATTGCTTTGGCATACCAGCAGCAAGGCCGACCGTGCAACCTTGGTGTGACGGCCCACCCCACCCGGAGTGTGGCATCCTCTTGGGCGTTAGCGCATGGCGCCTCGCTAACAGACATCTGCAGAGCTGCAGGCTGGGCGACACCCAACACATTCGCCAGATTTTATAATCTCCGAGTAGAGCCTGTGTCCTCTCGTGTACTCGCTTCAACCAGCCGGTACTAGGACCCGCTCAGGTGTCTTCGCTTGCTCGCCATTCCACTCCACGGACTGGATACGTGCGATATTTTCCTCAGGTGAGCTTCTCCGAAAGCCCTGAGTTCCTCCTGCACTCCTGACGTCGACCCAGTGTCTTTGTACCTGTGCGTCGGCTAGGTGCCTCCCGTGTGCATGGTCCCTCTACGGAGCTACCCCCACATGTGTATTCCCACTGTAAGCCTCTCTGAGCATGTGTCTTCCCTTGGCAAGCCACCTTGCCACCCCCTGGGGTTTAAAACTTTTCCACCTGCGGCTGGATACCCCAGTGTATTCCCCATATGCATCCTTCGGGTCATATGTGTATTCTAAATCCCCCCCCCCGCTGGGCTGGGTATATCCTGCATACTCCTCTATATCTTGGGATATGCTCCCCAGTGTACCTTGGTATTCCTGTGTTAAATAGGAGTCCCACTTGTCCAGTATGACAGGGATCTCAGATTTACGCAGGGCACTGGAAGACAGCTGTGAAGGTGGCGTGATTAGACTGGTAACCCCATTCGTCGTCATCCGACGGAACTCGGAGTGACGAACGAAAGGGAACGTCTCGGTTACGTATGTAACCCTCGTTCCCTGAGTGAGGGAACGGAGACGTTCCGTCTTCTTGCCACTTCCGCTGTATACCGCGGGGATCGCCTGAGTTCAGTCTTGGCTCCTCAGCGAAGAAACATATCTGCTTGCTGCAGGACTTCCTCCTTTTATACCCACGAGGTGGGGCGGAGTTACGTCATGCAAATTCCGCAGACCCATGGCATTTGCTTGCCATTGGCTCGTTTTGTATACTCGAAGTTGATAGGCTTTCTATGCGAAACCCCATTCGTCGTCATCCGACGGAACGTCTCCGTTCCCTCACTCAGGGAACGAGGGTTACATACGTAACCGAGACGTTTTGCTTACCCTCTTTCTCCTCAAATTTGCAAGTATGTTTAAATTGTATTTTAATTGAGCATTGTGTTTCACATTTTTGTTTGTTACCATATTGTTGCTTGTTTGTTTTATAGATGGGACAAGTGAAAGAGAGGAATTCATTCACCAAATGCCTTTGCTATTTGCTGAACTTGGAAGCAGTGTGATTTGTAGTAACGTCTTCAGCAAGACAGCTTGAGATTTTTTGAGCAGTAGAATAACCATGTTTATCCGCACAGTCACGCAGAGCTGAAACACAACCAAAAGAACGTTCTTCTGCAAAATGCATGCAGTTTTGTTATTTAATCGCTAGAGGGCCAGAAGTTACATATTGCACCTTTAATAAACTTTAATATATGCATTCATTAAGAGGACACTTTTTCATACATTCATTATATATTCACTTTCATTCAATGTTTATATGTGTCAGAAACACATTATAATGGAAATAATTTTTGTTCTTACTTAAAGATTGTTTATAGTCACCATCTCTGCATGTGATTATCCACATTGCTACGATTCCCCCGTGTCTCTTATTTTGATATTATACTCTTATACATACTCTTATTTTTTTGTCTTGTATTGCCTGTTTACAGTTCCTGTGGTTTATTTCCTGTTCCCTTTATCGAAAAAGGGAACTTCGAGATGCGTCGAACGACACGGTGGGAACGCCTCTTGCGTGATTGCGTCTGAAGCATCTATGCCAACTAGTCCAATGGAATGAGAGAATGAGCGTCACGGGCGGGTGACGTCATGAACCAGGAAAGGATAAGAGCACTTCCGCTGCTCGCCGGCATTTAGCTTCTGTTGCCTCAGCAAGCGATCTGTGTCAAACTGTCTCTGTCTATTTATTGTTGTCTGTTACAATATTGTCGGAAACGTTATGGCGAAACAAATGTACAAACAGTGTGTTCCTCCCTGCCCGCGTTTATTTAAACGGGTGGGGACACACACAGCTTTGTGTCATTTTGTTTGAGAGTAAGAGCATGCTGAGTGCTAACATTGTGAAAGTGAAACTACCAGATTTGCATGCTCTGCTCTCGCCTGTCACTATGATAGTGGCAGGCTCGCGATTCTCACGGGATGCAGGACCCGCGTTTGCCGAGGCGGCGCGGAGAATGCATTCCTGGGGATCGCAAAAGGATCTTTTGGAGGGGTGGGAGAACGGTCCGAGGGCCTTTTCTTCTTCCTTGCCCGGAAGATCCAGCTCTATCTCCCCGGTGTTGGAAGCACGCTCTGCGGTTTCTTCCGCTCGGGGAGAGAGAGCCCTTTTTCCTTCAATTTCTTCCTCCGAGGAGGTTTGTGTTTGAGAATGTTGAAAGTGAAAGCAAGCACACACACTGTTGAATTAGATTCGCCATCTATTTTTCCAGTATATGATGAACTGGTGGAGGTTTTGTCCCGTGCTGTTAGTAAATTAAATATTTAATGGCCAGCTGAGAAAAAGGAACGCTCGTCCTAAGAAACTTGACGAGCGTTTTCTTATTTCTATCACATTATCTCCACCACGAGGCTTCCATTTTTTCCCTGATTTACAAACTGAATATTTAAATTATGGAATAAACCGTATTTATCACTACTTTCAGCCCTCGTGTTAAATGTTTATTCAAGATTAGAGGGTTGAAAGATTACGGTTATGATATGATGCCCCAGGCTGAACAGAAATAAAAATAGGAAAATGCTATTTTTTCACCTGGTCCAGTATCATCATTTAAGCCTCTGCTTTGCTCATAAGCCTATACTAAAGAATCTCGCGTTTGCCGAGACAGCGTGTAGGTTTAATGTTGTAATCAGCATCTAGCTCGGATCTCGCGTTTGCCGAGGCACCGCTTAGATTTCGAGTGTATTTTGCAAAAATAAGATTCTGTGGCTGGGATCTCGCGTTTGCCGAGGCAGCGCGTAGGTTTAAGCAGAACTACTTTGGTTTTATGGGTAAAGCTTATACGGCAGCAGGTCAGCTGGAGAATGTTTATAGAAATCTATATTATAATGCTCCAGGCTTATCAGGCCGATCTGCTGGGGTTCTGGATATAGCGAAATTTGAGCCTTCGGGTCTCTTCGGCGACGCATTCCATGCGGTCGTTGTTAGGTGATACAAGATATATATATATATATATATATATATATATATATATATATATATATATATATATAAATATATATATAATAAGGTTTCTCCCTCGCTGTGTCCAGCCCCCCTGGGGCTGCTGGGCGTGAGCAGCCCCAGCCGTCGAGTTCATCATATTATGTGCACAGAAAGAGAGTGCTGCGTCTCGTGTTCCTCCATGTAGATACTGGAGACAGACGCAACCCTCTCAACCGAAGTCGTCTAAGCCTAAGCCGGATCTGAGGACCGTTCTTCAGGCGAAGAAAATTTCGGTTCAAGGGTCTTGACGTTTAGGCGTCAGGCCTGTGAGGACAGCCCCGACCGAAGTAGAGTGGTGTACACCTCATTTCACGGTGCCCGTTCCATTTCGGGGTCCTCACGAGACCCTCCTGCCAACCCTGCCACCTCCGGTGCTTCAGGGCGCAGCGGTCTCCAGCGAGTCGCTGATGCTATGCTGCAGTACAGCATTGGTTTCGCGCCCTCTGAGGGGGGCTTTTGAGTAGTCAGGTCAGGTAGTTCCTGCCATTATGTTTCAGGCTCCAGATTTGGCTCCCTCAGTAACACCAGAGACCAGCCTCGAGGGGCTGGTTCCCTTAGTAAATTTTCTGGCAGCGTGGATGCTTCTGCCGAATATTTCTCATTGGGTCCTGCAGTTTGTAGAGAAGGGATACAGAATCCAGTTTGGCTCTCGTCCTCCTCATTACAGCGGGGTGCTGCCCACAGTGGTGCATCCCGAGCAGGCTCTGGTAATGGGACAAGAAGTAAAGGCCCTGTTAGCAAAGAAGCTATAGAACAGGTGTACTCACCCGTCAGAGAGTCGGGTTTTTACAGCCATTATTTCATTGTTCCAAAAAAGGATGGAGGGTTGCGTCCCTTTTAGATCTTCGCCTGTTTATTCGGTCAGTTCAGAAACTAAAGTTCAAGTTAGCTGACCCTCAAACAGATCGTGACCCAAATCAGATCCGAGGACTGGTTCGTCACGATAGATCTAAAGGATGCATACTTCCATATCTCCATCCTCCCTCAGCACAGGAAGTTCCTGAGGTTTTCTTTCAGGGGCAAAGAATACCAATATCGGGTTCTTCCTTTCGGCCTAGCTTTGTCACCCCGCACGTTCACGAAATGCATGGATGCAGCTTTAGCCCCTCTCAGGCTTCAGGGCATACGCATTCTGAATTATATCGACTGGCTGATTCTAGCGGAATCAGAGCAGTTGGCGGTTCGGCACTGAGGTGTCGTTCTCGCTCATATAGAGATGTTGGGGTTGAGGCTCAATGCCAAGAAGAGTGTACTTTCTCCAGTACAGAGAACCACTTTCCTTGGTGTGGTATGGGATTTATTATCCTAACAGCCACAGAAGAGCTGAGGCTAGGCCAGTCACGCACTGTAAAACAGTTCGAGAGACTGTTGGGTCTACTGGCAGCAGCGTCCAACGGAATTCCTTTTGGCATGCTGTACATGAGACCTTTACAGTGCTGGCTCAGGACCAGAAGGTTCTCCCCGAGGGGAAACCCACTTTGCATATCAAGGCACGCGGCGATGCTTTCGTGCCTTAGTTATATGTAAATTCTGGTTCTTAACCCAGGGTCCGGTGTTGGGAGCTCTTTGCCATCGAGTAGTGATCTCGACAGATGCTTCTCTCACCGGCTGGGGAGCGGTAATGGAAGGCCGCTCGGTTCAGGGTCTGTGGAAAAGCCATCATCTTTCTTGGCACATAAATTGCCTGGAGATGATGGCCGTCTTCAATGCGTTGAGACATTTCCTTCCGGACCTAAGAGGCCATCATGTGCTCGTTCGAACAGACAACACATCAGTGGTCTCTTATCTGAACCGCCAGGGGGGTCTGCGCTCGCGTCCGCTTTGCAAACTGGCGCACCAGATCCTCCTGTGGTCTCTGGGGAAGGTACTCTCTCTGAGGGCAGTGTATATTCCTGGGGACCAGAATATAGGAGCAGACATCCTGTCGAGGCAGGAGCTGAGGCCAGGGGATTGGAGACTCCACCCCGAGGCGGTGGAGAAAATCTGGGAGGCATATGGTCAGGCAGAGGTGGATCTGTTCGCGTCTCAGAACACGACGCACTGTCCTCTCTGGTATTCTCTGACGCACCCAGCCCCCCTGGGGCTGGACGCCATGGTGCAGACGTGGCCGAGGCTACGTCTGTACGCCTTTCCCCCTGTTGCTCTGCTCCCAGGAGTTCTGGAGAGGGTCCGTCGGTATGGAATAAGCCTACTGCTAGTAGCACCACGCTGGCCAAGTCGGATCTGGTTTGCGGACCTGATCCTTCTGCTAGACGGGCCTCCATTGGAGATCCCTTTGAGGAGGGACCTTCTGTCTCAGGCGGTGGCACAATATTTCACCCTCGACCAGACATGTGGAATCTTTGGGTTTGGCCTCTGAGGGGGCCCAACTTATAGATAGTGGTCTTTCAGCTGAGGCTGTTGAGACCATCCTAAGCTCCAGAGCTCCAGCTACGAGGAAACTGTATGCGCTTAAATGGAGAGTTTTCTCCTTATGGTGTCACCGACATCAGTGGGATCCGGTTAATTGTTCTGTCAACACAGTAATCGAGTTCCTGCAGGAGCGCTTTGTGTCAGGTCTATGTCCTTCCACACTAAAAGTTTACGTGGCAGCCATTGCGGCTTACCATACCATGGTGGGAGGTATATCTTTGGGTCGAGACCCCCTGATTACACGTTTCCTTCGTGGCACTTTGAGGCTGAGGCCTGCAATTCGCACTAAGGTGCCAGCTTGGGATTTGACTGTAGTTCTAGTAGGCCTGTCTAGGGCTCCATTCGAGCCCTTAGATTCGGTCTCAGAAAAGTTCCTTACTTTCAAGACTATCTTTCTGCTAGCTATTTCGTCCCTAAAGAGAGTTGGTGACCTTCAGGCTCTTTCGGTCTCCCCCACCTGCCTTGAATTTGCACCGGGGATGGTCAAGGCGTTCCTATATCCAAAACAGGGATACGTCCCTAAGGTTCCAACCTTGACTCCGAGGCCTATTGTGCTGCAGGCTTTCTGTCCTCCTCCTTTTGCAACTGCGGACCAGGAAAGACTGCACCTTTTGTGTCCAGTGCGAGCACTGGACACTTATGTACGGCGGACTTCCTCAATCAGAAAGTCCGACCAATTACTGATTTGCTTTGGATCACCAAAGAAAGGTCTTCCTGCTTCAAAACAGACAGTCAGTAAGTGGATAGTCGAGGCTATTTCACTGGCATACGAGTACTCGGGCCAGCCTTGTCCTTTGGTGGTCCGAGCTCACTCGACCAGGAGTATGGCGGCTTCTAAAGCCATATTGCAGGGGGTATCTCTTCAAGATGTTTGTGATGCGGCGGGCTGGTCCTCTCCGCTCACATTCGTGAGATTTTACAGTTTGGACCTGGATGCTGCCCCAGGTTCTCAGGTGCTGAGTGCTTAGATCAACAGACTGACACTCAGGTACTTGTAATTATGGCGGGTTGGGTATTCTCGTTCCCACCGTGTCGTTCGACGCATCTCGAAGTTCCCTTTTTCGATAAAGGGAACGTCTCAGGTTACTATTGTAACCATAGTTCCCTGAGAAACAGGGAACGAGACGATGCGTCCCCCTGCCATACTTCCTGCGTCCCTGCGATCGGCTTGCTTCGGCAACTGTCGAAGCTAAATGCCGGCGAGCAGCGGAAGTGCTCTTATCCTTTCCTGGTTCATGACGTCACCCGCCCGTGACGCTCATTCTCTCATTCCATTGGACTAGTTGGCATAGATGCTTCAGACGCAATCACGCAAGAGGCGTTCCCACCGTGTCGTTCGACGCATCGTCTCGTTCCCTGTTTCTCAGGGAACTATGGTTACAATAGTAACCTGAGACGTTTCCTATGTTGTCATAGTTATTCATTGTTTAATACATTATAGGCTACATGAAAGTCCTTCGGTTGTTTCCCAACAATTCCTGCAGCTGATACACAAGAACGTAATTTCGGGTTTACGCAGTTGTTTGCGGGTTGTAAAATAAAGTGTTACCACAGGCTACAGTATGAACGCGAGTCAGTGGATTATGCGAATAAAGAAGTCAATGATAAAACCCGAAAATGGGCAGAAAGGTAGGTAAATATGCCTTTATTCTCCCTGCTGAATTCTGTTAAATCGATGGGTCATTAGGTCATATTATTGCTTATAAAAGTGATGAACACGAATGATATGGGCTTTATGGAGTAGTAGCTAGGCATATAGGCCTACTCAGGTTTTCTAATTGCATGGCGAACAGCCAATCGATATTGTGTACAGTATAGTAATAGAAAATATGTTTGGGAGTTTGTTTCGATTGTGAACGAATAAGTGTTTTGAATGAATATTTTAATGAACCAGTGAACTTTGAAGCGCTGACTCATATTTACCATTCACGGAAGTCTTTCCTTATTGGATGAGCCAAATAACTTTTGAAGTTTAGTTGTGATTTCTTGCCAGCATGAATAACTAGAATTAAAGACAACTGCTTTCTTACTTGTTAGCTATTTGATAAAACAGAGGATCAAATTATTTATTATTTATTATTATTATTTTATTATTATTGTGGTGGTGTTTTACCTAGCGTTGTAAGTCATGTCATGCACTTTGATTCCTTGTAGCTTTATCCTGTCTGTAAAGCAATACTAACTATAGTACGAATTGGATCTTTTTTAGTGAATTGATTCAAAATAATTAATTCACTGGGATGAATCAATATTCCTGTTCATCACAGTATTTAAACAGGTTTTGGACTATATACTGTCTTGGTTAGATCTGTGCAAGACAATACAGCGTCTACTGGATCAGACATCCATCAGGATATTCTCAACCGGGTATCATGTACATTCATAATAAAAGGATTGAACAATGTGTGAAGAGTTCTTGATGAGTATTATTTTTAATTAAAATATTTCTGTTGCTGACATATTGCTTTAAGAATATTCTTATGAATTTTTACAAATATGTTTAAATATGCAATGAAAATGATATAGTCTCAAAATGATATGAAAGTCTGCCTGAGTCAGTAATTCATTGGTAATCGTTATATACTGTACAGACTCAGTAAAACTAGAAAGTAGCCAAAAAGATAGTTAAGTACAGTTACTAATTACATTTACTCAAATACTTTACACCACTGATACCGTAACTGAGTGTTGTCAAAATGATATTCTTTCATCAGACTGCTGACTCCGAAAACTATGCATCGCTGAAGTTTTCTTCAGACCAGCCTACACGTAAAATAAAAGGCCACAAAGAGGTCAATTCTGTGGTCTATGCATCTGTTCGCAAACAGGAAGTGTAAAACAAGCATTTCCTCATTCCTAATGGCTGTCATGTTGTAACTGTGTGAATAAGATCGACTTGTAGACTTTTGTCTGTAAATTGTTTAAATGAATGGCACTTATCATGTGGTCACAAATAATACGAGAATCACAATATTCAGCTGCAAGATCAAGTCTTGTATTTTGATCGACAAAGTGATGAGGGAGAGACTTATGTTACCATCTTTTATAGATGTTGTTGTCTTATAGGGCTTTCATCGTATTACTATGTTTAAATTTACACATTAAAACATGAAAAAATCCATAAATTGTGTTTACAATAATTTACCATTAAATTCAGCACCATGGAGAGGGGCGACATTTCGTTAGGGGTGGGGTGAGGGGGGAGGGGGGAATTCAAAGCAAATTGCTTGGCATCAATAGACCAAAAACATATCTGTTTGATTACAAATTAACCCCAAAATGACCCAAAGTTGGAAAATAGAGATATAGTAGATGGTATGTATTTATCTTAATCAGAACTGGAACTATTCTGCTGGTTAAAGGTGAGGATTGTAAAACAATATATATATATTTTTTTTATAATGATGGGTGATTCCTTTTATTGTCAACCCCCCCACCCCCTCCCGCACCACTCCTTATAGGTGCAGACCTAAAAGCTGCTGTTATACAACAGCCTGTGCTTGGTGTTATCAAGTCAGGAGGCAATGTGACTCTGCAGTGCTCAGTGCAAGTGAAAATGTGTGATAAAGGAGTACAACTAGTCTACTGGTTCAGACAGGGCTCAGACACAATCCATCCAGGAATGGTTTACACTCACGGAGACAAGAACAACGAGTGCGGAAAGAACTTCGCAGCCTCCACTTCTAATGCGCAGAGCTGTCTCTACAAACTGAACTTATACTCCTTATACAACTAAAATCTTCTTCAAATTATGCATTTTCTTTCTTCCTTTTCCAGACTGCTCTGATGTTTTTGTATCACATACCATGTACTTGTCCCACACTATTGCATTCATTTTGTTTTATAGTTGATGTATCATAAAGTATATTATATAACGTTTTTAGCATGTCGCCATCCTAAGCATCTCTCTAATTGTTACTAGATATCATGTGTATAGTATAAGTATAATGTTTTCTGTTTTCCCTTTAATAGCAGTTAGTATTATTTGGGTGACACGTTACAATTAAGTCTAATTTGTTAACATTAGATAATACATTAACTAAGATGAGCTAACAATAAGCAATATTTTTTTTTAAAGCATTTATTAACCTTTGTTAATGTTAGCTAATAAAAATGTTCACGTTACTTTACAGTGCATTAACTTATGTTAACAGATCCAACTTTTGGTCTTAAAAATGTATTAGTAAATGTTAAAATCAGCATTAACTAAGAAAAATACATTAAACCATATTGTAAAGTGTAACCTTAGTTTGATTTCTTATCTTTTATTATATATTCTCTTTGGTTTCTATTATGTTAGTACATGTTTTTTTTTAACATGCACAATTTTAAACAATTTTAAAGCTGACATGCATAATTTGCACTGTGTGTGTATGTATGTGACAAAGATTTTTCTCTTTCAGGAGTTTGACATTAAAAAGACTCTCGCCTTTTGAGGTATGGAATTTGAGAAACTGCATGTGTAAATGATTAATTTATAATTCTATGAACATTTGTGTAAAGATGTAAATGGTTTCTGATGTTGCACAGTGGAGTAAGAGGAAAAGTGGACTGTTCAGCCCACCGCCCGTCTCTGCTACGACATCACTTCCTCCCATGAGCTCTTTAGACTCTGATCTGGAGGACAAGGACCTTACACTGCGACCTAGTGCTACTCTATGCCCTGAAACTGTATTGAGTCAGAAACCAGGTATTACCATCCACACATACAACATACTTGGAGAAATTCACCATCAGTTTTAAAAGATGTCTCTCTTTGTGCTTCGTCAGTGCTGTTGAGGTGTTCGGCGAGTCAAGATGTGCGGCAGTGGTGCAGTGACCCTTGTGTTCCTGACAGTAAAGATACACAGGAACAACAGAGGACTCTTACAAGGACTCTCAGCAGAGACACGGCTCTCTCCCCGGAGTGGAGCACAATGAGGAAGAAAACCGAGGACTCTGTGAGTTATAAAACGTTGAATGTTACAAATAACATACTTACACTAATGTGTGCTTATATTTTAATGTCTTAGCTACATTCATTTTCTGATTTATCATTTATCAATCACAATGTCCCCCCAAAAAAGCACGTCTTAACCGATTGAATTTTCACATTCGTAGTAGATCACCTGCAGAACTTTCCACTCCCATTGAGGCTTTTATTAGAATGTGTTTGTTAAATCCTCTGTATTATATTGTAGTATTATATATTTAATAGCTCTAGATATATCAACATTAAATTAGTCCTACATTGGACCTACATTGGTCAACCACTATTAAGTAGGTTTTTTTTTTTATTCATTTAATGGTTGAAACATGAATATATTAAATATTTGTATGTTAATGCATCAGATCTAGCACATTATTGTGTTAATGTAAAGCTAGATGTTTCAGCACCATGGACAAAGCTCAAAAACATGTTTTTATTTGTTGTTGAGTCACTAAAAGTATTACTGACAGACTAAAAGTGATCATTCAGAAGCTGTTCCTTGTTATTTTAACCTTTAATTCATAGAGAGCAGATTCTCACGGACTTCCTCCCACTCCCCAAGTCTATGTAAGTTTAACCACCTAATCACACCTTTTAAATGTGTTAAACCTGGCTATTGCTACATTTCAGTGTGACAAAACACACAAGGACTATGCACTAGTTTGTCATTAATGCACCTCTAGGCCTGGTATCTATATATGTGAACCTAAGAATGTATATTAATGCTACAATATGTAAAAAAAAAAAAAAAATCGCTGATAGGGGTTGCTAACCTCTTATAATAACAAAGGCGTAGGTTGATGACGCATAAGCGGAATTATGAAACTTGCCGTCAGCTGATGGATCTAATAATGTTTATGGAAGTTATAATGTTATTCTGTGTTAGTTTGTCTGTATGAGACTAGCAGTAAGCTAGATCGACATTAGAATAACATACTGATCATATTCTAATATTTCATCATGTTGAGCTATATAACATTAATTAGTTTTATGTACATTTGCTCACCTGTCTAATAAAGTACATGCAAGAGCGGCGTCTCTGTCAAGTTTAAGTTTGTCACGGACGTGGAGCTCTCGGCATCTCGGAAATGCCACGCTGATATTGATCCTCGTTTTAGTTCTCCTTTTGTCTCAAAGTCTGCTTGCCATGGTCCATAATGTTTGAACGAAACAACAACAGCGTGAGCGTCCCGCTATACATAACACAGTTGTCCACGTCTGTCACCATGGTTACTATGGCAGTACGAGCGGAAACCAGGGATAATGCGGATATTATTTCATTGATAAAGCACTGCAGTAGCTAAACCAAGTACAATCCAAGTAATAACAACGATAAACATTAGACATATTTCTAAACAATTGATAGAGAACACATCCACACGTCCCTTACTCGCGTCTCCAACAAGAGCGAGCTTTCCCGCCGAAACTCACATTGCGGCGGCTTTTGATGGGCATTGCTTATTATGTATATAGAGAAAATACGTAAAATTAAGCTTGTGAAACATTGTTAGCCTTGCCTTTTTAGTGGCAATGGGGTTTAAATCATTTTTGGGCAAGTCGTTTAGAAGGTAATTGCCATTTTTCAGCGAATGTCTGGGGAATATCGAAAACAAAACTAACTTTACCCCGCTTAGAAGCTGCACGGAGCGTACACAACACACACAGCAAAATACATATTGCGCATGCTACAGAAAACATAACAGCAAACATTATTAATAATACTTACAGATTGTGATTCGGAGGAGGACGAAGCTGATCCATATACACTGGGTACTGAGCGCTCCTTCAGGAACAACCGGCTTGCGAATTCACATCTGAATTTATTTATGTTTTTGAATGATTAGTCATTAAAATGATGAGGTTTTAACCACAACACATGGTTCAGCTATACTACTAATAATAATAATTCATTACATTTACATAGCGCTTTTCTGGACACTCAAAGCGCTTTACATAGAAGGGGGGGAATCTCCTCAACTACCACCAATGTGCAGCATCCACCTGGATGATGCGACGGCAGCCATATTGCGCCAGAACGCTCACCACACACCAGCTTACTGGTGGAGAGGAGACAGTGATGAAGCCAATCAGTATATGGGGATGATTAGGAGGCCATGATGGACAGAGGCCAAGGGGCAAATTTGGCCAGGATGCCGGGGTTACACCCCTACTCTTTATCGAAGGACATCCTGGGATTTTTTGTGACCACAGAGAGTCAGGGCCTAGGTTTAACGTCTCATCCGAAGGACGGTGCTATTTTGACAGTATAGTGTCCCCATCACTACACTGGGGCGTTAGGACTAGGCTTGGGTATCGAGTATCGAGTATCGATTGGAACCGGGACTTGCTTTGCGATTTTCCCGGAATCGTTCAAAAGTTTAAATTTCGATTCCTAGTTTCGATTCCGCCGACCGAAAGAAGAAACCGCTGAACACCAATGAAGAAAGTCCACCAGAAGTGTTGGCATAACCGAGCGAAGTAACTCGAGAGTCGTCCTATGCTGCGTTCACTCCAAACGCGAATAGCGCGTCAAATTTGCGCCTACCGCGTCTAGTTATACGCTTGAACACTTTGAATCCATTCGCGCGTCAAGACGTGCGTAAAAAAGGAGTATTCGCATCTATATAAACGGACATTATAAACTGAAAAGTGGGCCTGTCCCCATTCGCGCCACAGGAATTGTTTACGCGCGTAAAGCGTCTATGCATTGACTTAACATTCGACGGCGTTCAGAGCACCGGCTATTTCGCTGGTTTGTCTCTCCCCGCCAGATGACAAAGGTTTTACAAGTTGTTTCTTATTGTTTATTTGCTATTCTGCACCAGGTTAGCCCATCAGTGGAAGCACATTAACATGTTTAAGTACCTGCAGCATCATACATCATGTGTAAATGTGCTTTCATGAGGTTTTCAAAAATAAAGCTCTCTTGAGGAAAGTGTACCCCTGTGAAAATATATTCATAATTTATAATATTGGTAACACTTTACAATAAGGTTCGTTAGTTAACATTAGTGAACTACATTAGTTAATATGAACTAATAATGAGCTGCACATATGCAGCATTTAATGATCTTTGTTAATGTTAATTTCAACATTTACTAATACTTTATTAAAATCTTGTTAACATTAGTAAATGCACATTGAACTAACATGAACAAACAATGAACAGCTGTATTTTTATGAACTAACATTAACAAAGATGAACAAATGCAGAAACAAATGTATTGCTCGTGGTTATTTCATGTTAGTAAATACATTAACTAATGTTAACTAATGAACCTTATTGTAAAGTGTTACCATAATATTTATATTCACGTTCATAGATTTGATATTTATATTGTAGTTGAAAACAGCCCTGTGAGAAATTCATATATGTTCATAAAAAGTAAAAGGTTAAAAGATAGATTAAAATTGATGGAGAAGGTCAGACTATTTCCTTCAGAAAGACCGTTGGTTAGCTAGCTCATTTAAAATATCCTAAACTTTTTTGACAATGCCTATTAAAAGAATCGAAATCGAGAATCGTTAGGAACCGGAATCGAAACTAGGAATCGAAATTGGAATCGGAATCGTTAAAATTCAAACGATACCCAACCCTAGTTAGGACCCACACAGACCACAGGGATAGCACCCCCTGCTGGCCTCACTAACACCTCTTCCAGCAGCAACTTGGTTTTCTCAGAAGGTCTCCCATCCAGGTACTATGTCACAGGTGAAGGGCGGGCGCCAGCGGGCCGCCCACCCCTTCGAAGCGGACCACCGCCCGAGGAGCGTGCCGTGGAACACATGAAAGGCAGATTCAGGAGAATGATTCACAGGGTCTCTTTCGTTCATAGAACAGCACAGCAGTCAGCAGACTCACTTCAGGAGAATGATTCCCAGGGTCTCTTTCAGTTCATAGAACAGCACAGCAGTCAGCAGACTCACTTCAGGAGAATGATTCACAGGGTCTCTTTCGTTCATAGAACAGCACAGCAGTCAGCAGACTCACTTCAGGAGAATGATTCACAGGGTCTCTTTCGTTCGTAGAACGGCACAGCAGTCAGCAGACTCACTTCAGGAGAATGATTCCCAGGGTCTCTTTCAGTTCATAGAACAGCACAGCAGTCAGCAGACTCACTTCAGGAGAGTGATTCACAGGGTCTCTTTCGTTCATAGAACAGCACAGCAGTCAGCAGACTCACTTCAGGAGAATGATTCACAGGGTCTCTTTCGTTCATAGAACAGCACAGCAGTCAGCAGACTCACTTCAGGAGAATGATTCCCAGGGTCTCTTTCAGTTCATAGAACAGCACAGCAGTCAGCAGACTCACTTCAGGAGAATGATTCACAGGGTCTCTTTCGTTCATAGAACAGCACAGCAGTCAGCAGACTCACTTCAGGAGAATGATTCACAGGGTCTCTTTCGTTCGTAGAATGGCACAGCAGTCAGCAGACTCACTTCAGGAGAGTGATTCACAGGGTCTCTTTCGTTCATAGAACAGCACAGCAGTCAGCAGACTCACTTCAGGAGAATGATTCACAGGGTCTCTTTCTCAAGGCTCGAGCAGAGGGAGAGTTAAAACCCGCTTCCGCATTCTCGTCTCCAGCTTCTCCTCTTCAAGGCTCGGGCAGAGAGAGAGCTGCAAACATGCTGAGACTGCGAGTGGACAGCAACAACACCATTCCCACACTCGTGCTCACAATAGAACTGCAATTCAACAGACTCACTGTGCAATCAGGGCTTACACCCGCAATCCAGCCGAAATCTCGTTCTCTCTCACAGCCTCCCTCCGCTGCTTCGGCCTCAGCCTCGGCCCCTCGGCCTCTCCCCTGCTGCGTGCACGCTCCGTCTCCGTTCCTGTGTCTCTCCCTCTTCAAAATGGCTTTTTTTTATACTCCACTTGGGAGCATGTGCCCCAATCACCAGGCAAACTCCTCCCACCCAACACCTGCTGCTCCTCTTCATAATCACCCGGTGACATCCTCCCCCACCAGTCCGTTCCAGTCCCTGGAACGGGGGGAAAAAAACTGGTCGCCCCATGGTCCACGGTCGCTCAACTCGGGGCGGACCCTGCCGACTACGCCATTTATGTCACAGGTGAGGGGCGGTCGCCAGCGGGCCGCCCACCCCTTCGAAGCAGAGCACCGCCCGAGGAGCGTGCCGTGGAACACATGAAAGGCAGATTCAGGAGAATGATTCACAGGGTCTCTTTCGTTCATAGAACAGCACAGCAGTCAGCAGACTCACTTCAGGAGAATGATTCCCAGGGTCTCTTTCAGTTCATAGAACAGCACAGCAGTCAGCAGACTCACTTCAGGAGAATGATTCACAGGGTCTCTTTCGTTCATAGAACAGCACAGCAGTCAGCAGACTCACTTCAGGAGAATGATTCACAGGGTCTCTTTTCGTTCGTAGAACGGCACAGCAGTCAGCAGACTCACTTCAGGAGAATGATTCCCAGAGTCTCTTTCAGTTCATAGAACCGCACAGCAGTCAGCAGACTCACTTCAGGAGAGTGATTCACAGGGTCTCTTTCGTTCATAGAACAGCACAGCAGTCAGCAGACTCACTTCAGGAGAATGATTCCCAGGGTCTCTTTCAGTTCATAGAACAGCACAGCAGTCAGCAGACTCACTTCAGGAGAATGATTCACAGGGTCTCTTTCGTTCATAGAACAGCACAGCAGTCAGCAGACTCACTTCAGGAGAATGATTCCCAGGGTCTCTTTCAGTTCATAGAACAGCACAGCAGTCAGCAGACTCACTTCAGGAGAATGATTCACAGGGTCTCTTTCGTTCATAGAACAGCACAGCAGTCAGCAGACTCACTTCAGGAGAATGATTCACAGGGTCTCTTTCTCAAGGCTCGAGCAGAGGGAGAGTTAAAACCCGCTTTCGCATTCTCGTCTCCAGCTTCTCCTCTTCAAGGCTCGGGCAGAGAGAGAGCTGCAAACATGCTGGGACTGCGAGTGGACAGCAACAACACCATTCCCACACTCGTGCTCACAATAGAACTGCAATTCAACAGACTCACTGTGCAATCAGGGCTTACACCCGCAATCCAGCCGAAATCTCGTTCTCTCTCACAGCCTCCCTCCGCTGCTTCGGCCTCAGCCTCGGCCCCTCGGCCTCTCCCCTGCTGCGTGCACGCTCCGTCTCCGTTCCTGTGTCTCTCCCTCTTCAAAATGGCTTTTTTTTATACTCCACTTGGGAGCATGTGCCCCAATCACCAGGCAAACTCCTCCCACCCAACACCTGCTGCTCCTCTTCATAATCACCCGGTGACAACTAACCAGGCTCAGCCCTGCTTAGCTTCAGTGGGCAACCAGTCTTGGGCTACAGGGTGATATGGCTGCTGGCTACTGTTGTGGTATCGTTGCAAATATGAACTCTAACCACTGATTCTTCACATGCTCGTCCCTGGGCAATGAAAACAAAGTGGCTGAACTATCTTTGCATTGTAGAACACAGCGTCTTCTCGACATGAGGCTATTCAGCTGAAGTATTTGAATGTGTTCTAGACTTCAAGTTTACACTTCCGTCTGCGCGCACAGTAACTGGGCGCGGCCAATATCGTATCTACGTCACTACGAAACAGCTAATGACTCGTTTCAAAAACAATTCATTTCATAGACTCAGAGTCGACTCTCACTTTTGAAAGACAATAACTTTATATACGGTGAACTTTCAGACATAAATCTTTGCAGGATGTTTTCATTCCCTTAGAGCTATATTCCACACTACATGAACAGTCATTTTCAAAAGTCCATGATAGGGTCTCTTTAAAGGTTTATTTGTGGTTTAAGTGTATAGTCAGAGGTGGGCACAAATACATCAAAAACTATTTTGTTACAAAATACAAATACTGGCTCATGAAATGTAACAAAATAAAATACAAAATACTGATGTGAAAAATGTATTTAAATAAAATACAAGTAATTAGTATTTTGAAAATACAAAAATACTCCCACAATAATATTAAAGGATTAGTTCACTTTAAAAAAAAAACTTTTGCTGATAATTTACTCACCCCCATATCATCCAAGATGTCCATGTCTTTCTTTCTTCAGTCGAAAAGAAATGAAGGTTTTTGATTAAAACATTCCAGGATTTTTCTCCATATAATGGACTTCAATGTTCTGTGATGCGCGTTCATGTGACGTCACGTAATACGCAATTACGTTGAAAAGGTCACGAACAAACGCCACGAAAGCGCATCACAGAACAGAGCAAGGCGAGCATTTGTGCTTATAAAACTTAAACTTTTTTATTTATTTTTTAAATGAGTGATGGTTTCGCTAGATAAGACCCTTATTCATCGTCTGGTGTTGTTTAAAGCCCTTTGAAGCTGCACTGACACTGTCATTTGGACCTTGAACTTGAAAATGTTTGGGTCCCATTGAAGTCCATAATATGGAGAAAAATCCTGGCATGTTTTCATCAAAAACCTTAATTTCTTTTCGACTGAAGAAAGACATGGACATCTTGGATGACATGGGGGTGAGTAAATTATCAGCAAAAGTTTTTTTAAAAGTAAACTAATCCTTTAATGTCGTTTTTAAGAGGAGCAGCACAACTTCTCCTGTGTTCAAAATTCATTCACTTCTTGGAGGGAGCCTGGTCTACAGGGTGTCGCGTGATTTTCGTGCATGTAACCTGGACATTGCCATTGCCAACTTCAGACCGAAAATATGGCAAAATCTTTTCCTATGGTGATCTAAGTATTTGAAGTATTTGAAATACTCTAAATACACTCCCTCAAAATTTTGTTACAAACTACATTTTATTTTTTCCACACCTGCAAAATACAAAATACAGTAAAGTAATTAAATACGTATTTAAAATACATTTAATTGAAATACTGCCCATGTCTGTGTATAGTTACATGAAATTAAGAAAAACTTGTTATGACGGTGGAAGGAGAACCCAGGCGCAGACGGTAATAGACACTGAACATTAATTTATTGACAAAAAACAGAGAAAACAAAACCTACGAGGGGGCAAAACAGGACAGGAACGACTAACTAGACTAACACTTGACAAACTAGACGGTCCCACTTTATATTAAGTGGCCCTAATACCTGTGAACTTACATGGTTACTAGATATGTACTTAGTATGTAACTACAGTGTAATTACACATTGGTACATAGTATTTACAACGGTAATATTTGTGTAACTACACATATGTAACAACCCACGGAAAGGTATGTGTAAGTACAAATGTGTAACAGGACATTGGTAACAACACTTTTTCCACTACAGTAAGTACACATGTGTAACAGGCATTGTGTAACTACATTTTGTAACAACAATATGTATTCACACAAGTTGTTCCACTTCCACACGCAGTCTTCCATACTGTAGTTACCAGTTAAGAACACACTGAAACCATGGTGATTCCTATGTGGATACCATGTATTTACTGTCCGACAGGACTTATGTTGAATCACAGCTAAAGTTTTCCTTTGTGGTACCAGTGTACTTACATGGTTACTCCTCAGGAACTCTGCACTTGATACAATGTGTTCAATTGTCATAACTTACTGTGTATTATGCAAAACCCAAACCTCTGTGCAACACTGTATTAACAGTGTACTTACATGGTAACTCCTCAGGAACTGTCTACTTAATATAAAGTGTAAAATAGTCATAACTTACTCTGTAATATGCAAAACCCAAACCTCTGTGCAACACTGTATTAACAGTGTACTTACATGGTAACTCCTCAGGAACTGTCTACTTAATATAAAGTGTAAAATGGTCATAACTTACTCTGTAATATGCAAAACCCAAACCTCTGTGCAACACTGTATTAACAGTGTACTTACATGGTAACTCCTCAGGAACTGTCCACTTAATATAAAGTGTAAAATAGTCATAACTTACTCTGTAATATGCAAAACCCAAACCTATGTGCAACAATGTATTAACAGTGTACTTACATGGTAACTCCTCAGGAACTGTCTACTTAATATAAAGTGTAAAATGGTCATAACTTACTCTGTAATATGCAAAACCAAAACCTCTGTACAACACTGTATAAACAGTGTACTTACATGGTAACTCCTCAGGAACTGTCTACTTAATATAAAGTGTAAAATGGTCATAACTTACTCTGTAATATGCAAAACCAAAACCTCTGTACAACACTGTATTAACAGTGTACTTACATGGTAACTCCTCAGGAACTGTCCACTTAATATAAAGTGTAAAATAGTCATAACTTACTCTATAATATGCAAAACCCAAACCTATGTGCAACACTGTATTAACAGTGTACTTACATGGTAACTCCTCAGGAACTGTCCACTTAATATAAAGTGTAAAATGGTCATAACTTACTCTGTTAATACAGTGTTGCACATAGGTTTGGGTTTTGCATATTACAGAGTAAGTTATGACCATTTTACACTTTATATTAAGTAGACAGTTCCTGAGGAGTTACCATGTAAGTACACTGTTACAGTGTTGCACATAGGTTTGGGTTTTGCATATTACAGTGTACTTACATGGTAACTCCTCAGGAACTGTCTACTTAATATAAAGTGTGAAACGGTCATAACAGAGACCATCTCAGCAAACCCAAACCTCTCATAGTTTTATTAACAATAGCATTAAAATATATTTTGAGCCACTAATCCTACTCATACAACTAAACCTACCCATAACCATTCCTTAAAACTACGTAGGCTACACTTATGAAGAAAACAAAACCCAAAACATACAGACAAGTAACGTTATAAATTTCACAATAATTTGTTTATTGCGAAAATGTCAAAACCGGTACCAAAAGTGGTTCACATGATGATGCGTTGCAGCCGCAGTCCTCTCTGGCAGTATTATAATAGTTGTGTATGAGGTACAGATCAGAATATAAATTATTAATCCATGAAAATGTTAATGTGGTTTCGGTTCGCTCTGTGTGAAGGCACGCGCGCTTCTCTGTAGCCTACTACACCGACTGAAACACGGCATGTCGCAATCTGTGACGAAGCAGGCGAGAGCCAATGAGCGTTTGATATCACGGCCGTAAAACATGTCGTAACTCTTCTTGAAGGCGCATTTTTTGAATTTGAATTCATCACCAGCGCGCCTGAGCGCGGGATTTGACGTTTGCGGTCGCTGCTGAGAAATGAAGATGAAGATCATAAAGGGCTGAATTTGGATCTGTTTCCTGCAAACAACGTATGGATTCTAAATATTTGGATTACATCAGGTTAATAAAATGTATGTATTTTGCGAATTTATGTTGTGTTTTATTGGAGAAAACGCTTTTTGTGTCTCACAGTAAATAAACTAAATGCTACAAAATGGTTAAATGATTAAACAAGGTTTTTTTTAAGGCTTTAAAGTGTAGGCTAATCTTGTTTATTGTTTACATAACACTGTAATTTACTGTAAAGGCAAATAGGTCACCACAATGTAAAATCAAAAAATATAAAAATAAAGAGTCTTTAAAAGTGCTATGCAGTAATATCCCAGAATCTTTATAAGCATAACTATCACATTTATATTTCAGAGTTTACTATCCACTACGTAACCTTGTGTTTAGCATTTACTGTGGTACACAACAATGACCCTGCAGTTCCTTTGGAGTTACCATGTAAGTACACTGTTTATACAGTGTTGCAAAGAGGTCTTGGTTTAGCATATTACAGAGTAAGTTATGACCATTTTACACTTTATATTAAGTAGACAGTTCCTGAGGAGTTACCATGTAAGTACACTGTTAATACAGTGTTGCACATAGGTTTGGGTTTTGCATATTATAGAGTAAGTTATAACTATTTTACACTTTATATTAAGTGGACAGTTCCTGAGGAGTTACCATGTAAGTACACTGTTAATACAGTGTTGCACAGAGGTTTGGGTTTTGCATATTACAGAGTAAGTTATGACCATTTTACACTTTATATTAAGTAGACAGTTCCTGAGGAGTTACCATGTAAGTACACTGTTCATACAGTGTTGCAAAGAGGTCTTGGTTTTGCATATTACAGAGTAAGTTATGACCATTTTACACTTTATATTAAGTAGACAGTTCCTGAGGAGTTACCATGTAAGTACACTGTTAATACAGTGTTGCACATAGGTTTGGGTTTTGCATATTATAGAGTAAGTTATGACTATTTTACACTTTATATTAAGTGGACAGTTCCTGAGGAGTTACCATGTAAGTACACTGTTAATACAGTGTTGCACAGAGGTTTGGGTTTTGCATATTACAGAGTAAGTTATGACTATTTTACACTTTATATTAAGTAGACAGTTCCTGAGGAGTAACCATGTAAGTACACTGTTAATACAGTGTTGCACAGAGGTTTGGGTTTTGCATATTACAGAGTAAGTTATGACTATTTTACACTTTATATTAAGTAGACAGTTCCTGAGGAGTTACCATGTAAGTACACTGTTAATACAATGTTGCACAGAGGTTTGGGTTTTGCATAATACACAGTAAGTTATGATAATTGAAAACATTGTATCAAGTGCAGAGTTCCTGAGGAGTAACCATAAGTACACTGGTACCACAAGGGAAAACTTTAGCTGTAATTCAACATAAGTCCTGTCGGACATATAGTAAATACATGGTATACACATAGGAATCATCATGGTTTCAGTGTGTTCTTAACTGGTAACTACAGTATGGAAGACTGCGTGTGAAAGTGGAACAACTTGTGTGAATACATATTGTTGTTACAAAATGTAGTTACACAATGCCTGTTACACATGTGTACTTACTGTAGTGGAAAAAGTGTTGTTACCAATGTCCTATTACACATTTGTACTTACACATACCTTTCCGTGGGTTGTTACATATGTGTAGTTACACAAATATTACCGTTGTAAATACTATGTACCAATGTGTATTTACACTGTAGTTACATACTAAGTACATATCTAGTAACCATGTAAGTTCACAGGTATTAGGGCCACTTAATATAAAGTGGGACCAACTAGACTATAAACTAACAACAGAAACAGGATCAAAAATAACACTAGACAAGACTCTCACAGAGTACTCACAGGTAAGTATAACAATGACTAACACGACGTAAGACGAAGTCAGGTATAAACAGTTTCCAACAGATTCAAACAGTTTCGAACGGCAAACAGCAAACAATGAACCGACACAGGACAGCAAACACACAGGGATTATAAAGGGAACACTAATGACAAGGACAGGTGAAACTGACTAGACACTAATGACGAGACGAAGATAACAAGGGGGCGGGGTTACAAGACGAGACAACACAAGCACATGGCCAAAATTGGCCATGCGCTTATACACAAAACACTGGTTCTGTCATGGTCCTGCCACAAGACTAGGAATAATCAATAGATAGCAGAACCATGACAGAACCCCCACCTTAAGGAGCGGCTTCCAGACACTCCTCAAAGGGACACTAAGTACAAGAAAAGACTGAACGAGACATGGACAAGAACCAACAAAACATGGTGAACATCAACAAAGGCATACATGAAAAAACAATAACAGGGTTCGGTGTGAAACATAAGGAAAAACATGCAAGGCAGAGGGGGAGGAGGAAACACAATGTTCATGGGAGGAGGTCCAGGGTGGACGGGAGGACTGGGGATCTTGGGTCCATGGGATGAGGGCTGTGGACAAGAATTCTGGGCAGGTTTAGACGGGGACACACGAGGAGAGGTCTTGGGGGAAACAGTCCGGGGCTTAGTGGCGACAGGGACAAACGGGGAAACAGTCCGTGGGCTGGTGGCGACAGGGACAAACGGGGAAACAGTCCGGGGGCTGGTGGCGACAGGGACAAACGGGGAAACAGTCCGGGGGCTGGTGGAGACAGGGACGAACGAGGAAACAGGCTGGGACACAGCTTTAGTGGCAGCAGCAACACACTCAGACGACACAGAGGATGGGGAAACGGGACTCCTGACGGGGAACATGGCAGGCGAAGGGGCAGGACTCACAGGGACAGGATCGGGTGCAGCGCTCACAGGAACAGGGTCGGGTGTGACGCTCACAGGGACAGGATCAAGTGCGGCGCTCACCAGTGGTGGAAAGAGTACTGACAAATTGTACTTAAGTAAAAGTATTGCTACTTAAGTAATAATTTACTTGAGTACAAGTAGAAGTACTGAAATATAATATGACTCAAGTAAGAGTAAATAAGTAGTTTGCTTAAAAACTACTCAAGTAACTACGTTACAAAGTACTTTAGTATTTTTCTATTTTTACCCAACATGGGGAGATGATAGCAAAATGGAGCGCTAAACACTCTCATGTCCTCTGTTTCATTCATACTGAAGACCCAGTACTGATGCATAGAAGTATTAAACACACATTTCAGGAAATGCCTTATATTGATATAATAACATGCAAATAGTGATGTTTTGACTGATGAAACATGAAGACAAACACATTATAGCTATAATATATCTGTGTTCATCAAACTATCAGGTATTTTCAAAAGAATGATGTATGTCTTTAAAGGAATTGTTCACCCAAAAATGAAAATTAGCCCATGATTTACTCTCCCTCAAGACATCCTAGAAGATATGACTTTCTGCTTTCAGTCGAATACAATCAGAGTTATATAAAAAAATGGCCTGGCTCTTCCAAGCTTTATAATGGCAGTGAATGACTGGAGAATATTTGAAGCCCAAAAAAGTGCATCCATTCATGATAAAAGTGCTCCACATATAGACTACTAGCTTTCTCTGTTGTCAATAGCAATTTTTTTATTACTAATTTTGAAAAGTAAGTCCAAGTAGTAAGATCATTTGAATGTTTTGATTTGAATCATTTCATAATTGAAAGCAAAGAAGGTTAAGTGAGAGGTCCGATAAAAAAAAGTATGAAAAACAATAATTTGTTATTGTTTGGAATTTGGATTTTTTATTCATACTGTTTATGAATAAAAAATTCCCAGTAAAAAAAAAATTAAGTGGGCTATGGTTAACATGTTAAATTAAATTATATTTTTTTCGTTGTAACGTTACCGAAAATGTGCTGGGAGCCCACTGTTGCTATAGGAACGAACTACACTTTTACATGCATCTGATTGACAGAAATCATGCGATCTTATTTCACTGTTTTTTCAGCTTTGTACAAAGTTTGCTTCGTATATTTAGTTTAACTGTATTGTTAAAGAGGGCGAGCTTTACCATTAATTGAACTGTGTGCATGTATTATAGACACTTACATTGATCTTGCTCCGTCCATGCAATAACTGCGTCCATGTTATGAGCCGAGCTTTTTTATTTACTTTAAATGCTCAGTGCTCTGGTATTATCAATGGTATGACCCATTTCAGTAGTTGCCATAATTAAATATGAGCAGAATACTCACTTACATTCACTGAAATATTGAAACATTACCGCTACTGATTCAAAACACGAGCGCCAGTGAATGAATTTCAAAGCGCGGTTTGAACGCCCCGCCCTCCAGCCGAACTGGAAGTTTTGATTGGTTTTGCGCCCGAGTCAGACCTGTCTGTTATTGGCTGAACTGCTTCAGATCTGTCTGTTATTGGCTGAAGCGCAGGGCTTCACCGCAGTAGTATGAAAAGTGTCTGTCAAATGTCAGCTTGCCCTGTTGCTCCGTCGGCACCTTTGTCAAAGTACTTTGTACTTTTTATGAAAAATAAATGTAGAGAAGTTGAATACTTTATTTTTATTTTACTCAAGTAAGAGTAAAAGTACCACAATTTAATTATACTCAAGAAAGTAGAAAAAAATCAAAAAATCTACTCAAGTACTGTAACGAAAGTATTTGTAATTAGTTACTTTCCACCACTGGCGCTCACAGGGGTAGGCTTGGGAATAGAGCTCACAGACACAGAGGGCTCGGGACAAGACATGACAGGGACATCGAGGGTCTTGACGAGACTTGACAAATAGTTTGATAAAGCCTCAGCGGCAATAACAGGCATCCTTTGATGAGCTGATACCGATCGCAGGACTGCTTCTGCAGCTTGATCGGCCGCAGTTCTCACAGCAGCTGACTTGGGATCAGCGCTCGCTGGAGCGGGCTCATGGACGACAGCGCTCGCTGGAGCGGGCTCATGGACGACAGCGCTCGCTGGAGCGGGCTCATGGACGACAGCGCTCGCTGGAGCGGGCTCATGGACGACAGCGCTCGCTGGAGCGGGCTCATGGACGACAGCGCTCGCTGGAGCGGGCTCATGGACGACAGCGCTCGCTGGAGCGGGCTCATGGACGACAGCGCTCGCTGGAGCGGGCTCATGGACGACAGCGCTCGCTGGAGCGGGCTCATGGACGACAGCGCTCGCTGGAGCGGGCTCATGGACGACAGCGCTCGCTGGAGCGGGCTCATGGACGACAGCGCTCGCTGGAGCGGGCTCATGGACGACAGCGCTCGCTGGAGCGGGCTCATGGACGACAGCGCTTGCAGATGCGGGCTCTGGGACAGCGCTTGCAGATGCGGGCTCTGGGACAGCGCTTGCAGATGCGGGCTCTGGGCCAGGCAGAGATGAAGGACGGGGGGCTCCCTTCCTCCTCTTCTTTCTCCTAGGACGCGGAGCAGATGCCATTGTTGGACTTGTGACTAGTTGGGGAAGTTCAACAGGAGCTGTGACAGGGGCATGGAGAACAGTCTCAGACAGGGCCATTTCCGTCACAGAGGACTCAGACTCCCATGAGGTCCGTATCCCTCGCTTGCCGAGGAGACTCTCGGGTACGGCTGATGTCACGGGGTTGGAAGTGGAGCCAGCTTGATTCCCCAGGGTAACCACAGCCAGGACATGACCCTCCGGGATCGCTGCCAGCTTGACTGGTGGTGATGACAAGATGGGCCCTCGGGACTCTCTCCTCGATAAACATTCCACCATCTCAGCGAACGAATGGCAAACCAGCTTCTCCCGTTCAGCCAGGGGTGGAGAAGAGTTGAGACCCGCAATGAGGTAGCGGTTTAGGAGTATATCGGGCAGGAAAAACCTCCTCTCGTTGGCGACCCGGGCATACTCCCTCAATGAAAGCTCTCCCTGAGAGGGAATCGGGAGTTTGCCCCTCTTAGAGTCAGCGATGGTCCTGTGCCACCAATCCTTAAGATCATCTAGATCATGCTTGACATAAGAGGGCGCAATGTCTGCTGGGTTCGGTTCTGGTCGGTTCATTCTGTTATGACGGTGGAAGGAGAACCCAGGCGCAGACGGTAATAGACACTGAACGTTAATTTATTGACAAAAAACAGAGAAAACAAAACCCACGAGGGGGCAAAACAGGACAGGAACAGGAATGACTAACTAGACTAACACTTGACAAACTAGACTATAAACTAACAACAGAAACAGGATCAAAAATAACACTAGACAAGACTCTCACAGAGTACTCACAGGTAAGTATAACAATGACTAACACGACGTAAGACAAAGTCAGGTATAAACAGTTTCCAACAGATTCAAACAGTTGCAAACAGCAAACAATGAACCGATACAGGACAGCAAACACACAGGGATTATAAAGGGAACACTAATGACAAGGACAGGTGAAACTGACTAGACACTAATGACGAGACGAAGATAACAAGGGGGGGGGTTACAAGACGAGACAACACAAGCACATGGCCAAAATTGGCCATGCGCTTATACACAAAACACTGGTTCTGTCATGGTCCTGCCACAAGACTAGGAATAATCAATACATGATGGCAGAACCATGACAAAACTCTAAAAGGTAATGTACATCTCCGTAGTCTTTAAACTTCTCTATTCTATTCTATTGTTAGGTAAGTCCTCTCAACTCTACTCTCATCGACTGACGGCTCTGTTTGAGCAGCGAGGGCACTTGCAGAGGAAACAGGGTCACTTGTCCCTCGGCACCACCGGTTCACTGAACGGATCATCCACAGGTCATATAAACCGAAGACTGACATCTTTAGTTTAATGATTCAGTTTATAAATTGTTTATTTGGAACTCAAAATAATCTTTTCACAGGAAGTTTGCTGTGTCATTGTAGATCCCAGACACTAAGGGCTGTCGAAAGTGCAGTGTGGGTGAGAGCCATTTTCTGCATCACACTGGATCAATACTTGTTCATTAAATACTGATGTATTCGCTGACCTCCTGTAATTGGCTGAGATGGGAAAAACCTGAATGATGACGATGACAGGTCATGAATCTCAAATGCACTTCTTGATTTTTCTTCCTTAGCTCGTAACCCATACACAGACAGCACGTTCTTGTGCGCTGCCGTTCCCTCTGGACTTGTTCTGCTGTTGTGGTATGAACCGCTGCAGAAGTTCATGCACCTGAAGGTAGTAATCTTAACCCTACAAAGCTGTATCAAAACACTAATATCTAAGGCCTCTAATTTATCAACATCAAAACTTTGCAAAACCAGTTGTACAGAAACTTCCACATACCTATAGTTTAAATTTTAGCAAGTAAAAGCCCTTTTAGTATAATTCTAAAACTGTCCACTTTCAGGTCCTGGTACTTGTGTCTTTTTGCAGTGGAATCTTTACTGATTTTTATCTAAGAATACATTTTAAATTGTTAGTAATAGATCAAGGTGAGCACCGAAGGGATTCAACTTTTTTGTAATTTCTGACATCATTTTTAGAAAAAATATGGTAAAATGTGAGTATCAAATATGACACATCAACTTTTATTTGTACATCCCTCAGTCATCATTCTATTGCATTGCTTTATATGTTTTGCCTCCATTTAAAACTGCAGATAAAACTAAGCATTCAAATATCATCTTACTAAGACATTTTTGGAAGATATTGTGACGATGTGATTTTATGTGTTATCTGATATATTGATATAAAGATCTCATTGATTTAGATTAGAAGCTATCATAATTAAAGGATTAGTTCACTTTTTAAAAATCTTTTGCTGATAATTTACTCACCCCCATGTCATCCAAGATGTCCATGTCTTTCTTTCTTCAGTCGAAAAGAAATTAAGGTTTTTGATGAAAACATTCTAGGATTTTTCTCCATATAATGGACTTTACTGGTAGCCAAACCGTCCAAGGTCCAAATGACAGTTTCAGTGCAGCTTCAAATGGCTTTAAACGACAACAGACGATGCATAAGGGTCTTATCTAGCAAAACGATTGGTTATTTCTAAAAGAAATTAAAAAAAAAAACGTTTTATTACCACAAATGCTCGGCTTGCTCTGTTCTGTAATGCACGTTTGTAATGTCACGTAATATGCAATTACGTTCAAAGGTCACGGTTGACGTAGCCGGAAGTACAGAGTCAGTGTTTACCAATGTGAGGAAGGAGGAACATATACACATAATCAAATGTGTTTTTATCAGTTTATTTTTTAAAATGCCTATTTCGTGTGAAAGTCGTATACAGTCTAATATACAAATATGTTGTACAAACTCTTCAAATAATCAATTACATGCGTGTATGTCAAAGTTTAACTATAATTTTCTGCAAATTATGAAGGATCTACAAATCTAGTATCTCCGTCATGTGAGGTAATTTTCAAAAATACAAAATAAATTTTCTTCTGTACTATAATATGTACTTCTAATCCATGAAATATTACAAATTTAAAACAGATTGGAGGTTCAGATGTGAATTACGCAGCTGTGAGTTTTGCCTTCGTCCCTCCAGCCAGAAGATCAAACAATACAGACTGAATACAGGGAAAACATCTGGCTGAATACAGTGAAGTGGACTACAAGCCAACAGACCACATGATTTAACAGATTATTTGACATTTATCTTTAAAAAATGATTTGCCTTTTTATAAACATGTATTATTAATATTGATATTTCAAAAGCATCAATTACTGTACATATGTAAACTGAGTTCATCCAAATTTTACTTTGAATAACTTGTGTGTGCTGTATAGAAATACTTACCTCCGGTTTCACAGACAAGGCTCAAGTCTTGTCACAGACTAAGTTGCATGTTTGAGCTGCTTTAACTTTAAGAAACTTGCACTGACATATTTTAAAATATGTCAGTTTAACTTTTAAAAAACGTTTAACTTTTTGTCTGTCCCTTTAAATGTAAATGAGCTGCTGCTTCCAGCACAGCTTACAACAGCTTGTGTTCTGAAAATTTCAAAAACTTTTAGCCTTTTTAAAAGTCAGACAAAGATGGAGAGACTCAAGAAGAAGTGACAACATGTAGACAACAATTCTGAATGGTTAGTTGATTAATTTATGTAGCTTATGTGTAGTTATCTTCTAGTCATTAATTAGCATATTCTGTCATGAGGGTTTATGTAAATTTTAGGGTTAGTGATGTCACTAACCCGGGAGGAATGTCCTGTAGTCTATACCTGTCATTAATCGGCTGTCGGTGAACATGTCAAACTAACGTTCAAAGACTTCCGATTTTAGCCTAGGATCAGAGGATTCTTTTAGGATTTTCAAAATGTGTCTCAGACGGCCAAATCGCGACCAAAATCGCAATGTGCACCCAGCTAGTGCTTGTTAAAGCAGATGAATGGATCATTGAAGAGAATGATAATAATAAGTTAAATCTGTTTGTATGTAAATGACATGCATTCTATAATAATAACTGCATGACAAAAATTAGAAAATGTAAACATGCATTTTCAGATTGTCTTCATGATGAATCTCTATCCTGTTCAGTCGTGTCATGTTCTTCATTGCTTCCATAGTCTGATAAAGGAAGCTTCTGATACCAGTCATTCACTTTAGCACAAGACATCTGTATGTCCTCTTCATCAGCACATGAGGACTTATCTGCTATAAGGAAATAAAACAAAGCTTTGGTTATCTGACAGTTTTTCAAAAGAAACTTAGGTACGTGTCTTTGCAGTTAAATGTGCATTCTGTTGGTATCACATTTTGGTTTTGTTTCATGTCTATCATGTGATCCCTGTTTTAGTCATGTGATCCTGCCATGTGTTCCGTTGTCATGTTGTCATTGTTCACAGGTGTCCCTTGTCTAGTCATTAGTCGTGTGTATTTAAGCCCTCATGTTTGGCATGTGTCTTTGTTAAGTTTTGTTTCACTGTTGCTTGCCTCCAGTGGACTACATTACAGATGGCAGCACAGAACTTAAATGGCTACCAGCCACTCTCAGCCAAACTTTTACAAATTAGTGAATCGAATCATTTTTTCTGTACTTACCATTGTGATCCGGGTATTTTAGTTTATACTGGATCCTAGCACTGTCTACTGCTTCCCGACGATTCCATTCCCTCTCAAGTGCATCTTTCAGCTGGTGTTTGTTGATAAATAATTCTGTATTTATTAGTTCCCCACTTACTGCAAGCAAAAGCATAATGAGGCAATTAAAGTGAGTATAAGTCACTGAGATCAAAATAATTTTATTGCAAAAAATTACACATACAATTCGGAGGGAAATCTAAACTTCTTCCTCTTCTGACAATTATTTGTGGGCTCATTGTTTTAAACATCTCTTTCATCATAGCATCACTCCTCTCCCATTCTCCATTAAGTAATTTTTTGACTTCCTCAACTCGAATCCACTCAGATTGGGTTTCTCTTTCTTGGTACTTCTTTTTTGTCCCCTGAGGTTCATCATTGCTTTCCAGCAGAGCACATTCCATTGTCATTTCCTCAATCTTCTCCAGTAACTGATTTACTTGGGTGTGATCATCTCTCAAGCTCTCGAACACATGATATCTGTTCCCGCACATCTCGACGAGTCCCACAAGGGCGTCCCCTTCACTTTCAATGTGGTACTCAATAGGTTTGTTTCCCAGTGATCTTCCCCATGTGAAGAGAACCATGGTTTGCCTCCAGACCTTTTCTCCAAGTGGTCTCATGTTTTCTAATATGACTTCCATCTGCTCTTCTAAAAACGACGTGTCTGCCGGTATAACCAAGAGGATTGCATCGGGGGAAGAATCCATTGCCTTCAAGATCTCAGTTTTCACAGAATCTGCGTTCAGTTGATATGGAAGAAATTTCCAAAAGCTTGGGGTGTCCACCACAGTGACTTGTCTTCCATTCACTTCTCCACATGTTCTGACACAATTCACAGTCTTGTCAAATGTAATTTCAGCACCCAAGATGACACTGCAAGCTAATGTCTTGCCTGACAGGACCCATCCCAACAGCACAATATTCAGAGGTGTAACATCATGCTCTGCTTCTGTTGAAAATATGTATTTTAAATATATTTAAAATATATAGAATTGTGAAATATCTATGAATAAATAATATTTATAATACAATATTTTATAATTATAAATGTATTTTAATAAACCATTAAAATAGAATTTAATTTTTTTATAAACTTCACTCGTTTAATTTAGAGACTAGTATACTGTATTTGTCTGTGTTCTACAGCTAATTGCAATGAAAACAACAATTTATCATTTTTATGAAATACAAGATATGGTTATAAATAATAAACAAATTACATAAATAAAAATATAGCTGCAAGCAGCAATAACCGGGGCCAAGCGCAAAGAAGACGACAAGACATGTCAACATGTGTCAGACCAACTGCAGCAAGGAGCAATTTAAGACATTTAAAGATTAATTTAGGCAAAATGGCTTAAAAATCACACTAATTAACTAAAAATGTGATTTAATGGATTATCACTTTTGACCAATAGGTGGCGTAGTTACAAAAACGATGTGATGTGGTCAGAGTCTGGTGACAATGACAAACCTTAAGACCAGTGGCATTAAAATACGCAGATTTATTCAAAAGTTTTTAGAAATTATGTTATAACTTTTGACCAAAAGGTGGCGCTGTCTCGAAATGTTTTGAGTACCTTCAGGGCATGGTGCTGATGGCACATGCTGAGTTTTGTAATGTTACACCAATGCATTCATTAAGAATAGCATGTTACGTTCTATTATAGCGCCACCAAGAGGCTCAATCCCACCATTTTTTTTATGTGACCTCAAAGTGAGCCCATACATGTGTGTGTAAAATTTGGTGAAAATATCTCATTTAGTTTTGGAGTTATATACATTTATGTGAATAAACACATAAAAAATGACTGACACGTGACTTTGATTGGATTTTACTACCCCTTACTATCAATATTTTCGCATTTGGGCATTAGCGTATAGCCTATCGACCTATGTTTCCAAACTTCTGGCGGTGGTTTCGTCTCGATCGGACAAGCGGTTTCGAAGATATCGGCAAATGTTTTTTAAGCGCTAAATCACAACGCTACACAAACCGTAAAAAAAACCTAAGCATATTTGGTATCTGTGGACTCGGCAAGGATTCAGGATCCCAACGAGATGACTCCCGTGAAAATACGTCAAACACAACCAGAGTTATCAGCATTTGAAAAATCAATTTTGCCACTAGGTGGCACTGTTTCGAAACTTCTCAGGCTCCTTCAGGGTATCGTACTGATGACCCATACCGAGTTTCGTAACAATTCGTTCATGCGTTCATAAAATACAGCATTTTAGCACATAATTCAAAATGGCCGACAGCCAAAATGGCCGATCTGGGAAAATTGGATATCTGTCGACTCGGCATGACGCCCTGAATCTAACAAGACCAACTTTATTATTTTTGGACAAACTGTTCAGTAGTTATGAGCAAAAATAGCAATTTTTCGTATCTCTGGACCAGTAGGTGGCGCTGCGCCGAAACGCAGCATGTAGCCTCAGGTCATGCTTGTAATGACATGTACCAAGTTTGGTTTGAATATGATAAAGCGTTGCGGAGATACAGCCTTATGTCTGTTTTCGCAAGCGCTACTTAAAATTAATTTGCGTGGTATTCGAGAACAACATGCAGCGTTTTTATGAATTCCATAACTTTTTGTCAGCACGGTCTGGAGATGATCTGGTTCAATTTTGGTGAGAATCGGAACAACGGCCTAGGAGGAGTTCGAAAAAGTAGCTTTTTCGGATAATTACAAATGGCGGACAAATTGTCGTGACGGAAAATGACGTCATAGGGTGCAATCGAATTGGCATGAGCCAAGGAATAAGAGGACAAAGGATTTGTGATTCTAGCCATTATGGTTCAAAAGTTATAAGCATAAACATGAGTAAATCTTTGGACAGTTGGTGGCGCTAGAGGGATTGAGTTGGAGACTCCAAATTTGCTCTGGTGACTTTTCAGACTGTCCTCTATCAGTGTACCAAATTTCATAACTTTCCCGCAAACGGTTCTATGGGCTGCCATAGACGCCCAGTCGGAAGAAACGGAAGAATAAATATAGCTGCAAGCAGCAATAACCGGGGCCAAGCGCAAAGAAGACGACAAGACATGCCAACATGTGTCAGACCAACTGCAGCAAGGAGCAATTTAAGACATTTAAAGATTAATTTAGGCAAAATGGCTTAAAAATCACACTAATTAACTAAAAATGTGATTTAATGGATTATCACTTTTGACCAATAGGTGGCGTAGTTACAAAAACGATGTGATGTGGTCAGAGTCTGGTGACAATGACAAACCTTAAGACCAGTGGCATTAAAATACGCAGATTTCTTCAAAAGTTTTTTAGAAATTATGTTATAACTTTTGACCAAAAGGTGGCGCTGTCTCGAAATGTGTTGAGTACCTTCAGGGCATGGTGCTGATGGCACATGCTGAGTTTTGTAATGTTGCACCAATGCATTCGTTAAGAATAGCATGTTACGTTCTATTATAGCGCCACCAATAGGCTCAATCCCACCATTTTTTTTATGTGACCTCATAGTGAGCCCATACAAGTGTGTGTAAAATTTGGTGAAAATATCTCATTTAGTTTTGGAGTTATATACATTTATGTGTATAAACACATAAAAAATGACTGACACGTGACTTTGATTGGATTTTACTACCCCTTACTATCAATATTTTCGCATTTGGGCATTAGCGTTTAGCCTATCGACCTATGTTTCCAAACTTCTGACGGTGGTTTCGTCTCGATCGGACAAGCGGTTTCGAAGATATAGCCAAATGTTTTTTTCGCGCTAAATCGCAACGCTACACAAACCGTAAGACGAAACCCAGCATGTTTGGCATCGTTGGACTCGGCAACGATTCAGGAACTCAAAAAGATGACTCTCGTGAAAATAAGTCAACCACACCCAAAGTTATAAGCATTTGAAAAAAAAAATTCACCACTAGGTGGCGCTGTTTCGAAAATTCTCAGGCTCTTTCAGGGCATCGTACTGATGACCCATACCGAGTTTCGTAACAATTCGTTCATGCGTTCAGAAAATACAGCATTTTAGCACATAATTCAAAATGGCCGACAGACAAAATGGCCGATATGGAAAAATTGGATATCAGTCGACTCGGCATGACGCCCTGAATCTAACGAGACAAATTTTATTATTTTTGGACAAACTGTTCAGTAGTTATGAGCAAAAATAGCAATTTTTCGTATCTCTGGACCAGTAGGTGGCGCTGCGCCAAAACGCAGCATGTAGCTTCAGGTCATGCTTGTAATGACATGTACCAAGTTTGGTTTGAATACGATAAAGCGTTGCGGAGATACAGCCTTGTGTCTGTTTTCGCAAGCGCTACTTAAAATTAATTTGCGTGGTATTCGAGAACAACTTGCAGCGTTTTTATGAATTCCATAACTTTTTGTCAGCACGGTCTGGAGATGATCTGGTTCAATTTTGGTGAGAATCAGAACAACGGCCTAGGAGGAGTTCGAAAAAGTAGCTTTTTCGGATAATTACAAATGGCGGACAACATGTCGTGACGGAAAATGACGTCATAGGGTGCAATCGAATCGGCATGAGCCAAGGAATAAGAGGACAAAGGATTTGTGATTCTAGTCATTATGGTTCAAAAGTTATAAGCATAAACATGAGTAAATCTTTGGACAGTTGGTGGCGCTAGAGGGATTGAGTTGGAGACTCCAAATTTGCTCTGGTGACTTTTCAGACTGTCCTCTATCAGTGTACCAAATTTCATAACTTTCCCGCAAACGGTTCTATGGGCTGCCATAGACGCCCAGTCGGAAGAAGAAGCAGAATAATAAATATAGCTGCAAGCAGCAATAACCGGGGCCAAGCGCAAAGAAGACGACAAGACATGTCAACATGTGTCAGACCAACTGCAGCAAGGAGTAATTTAAGACATTTAAAGATTAATTTAGGCAAAATGGCTTAAAAATCACACTAATTAACAAAAAATGTGATTTAATGGATTATCACTTTTGACCAATAGGTGGCGTAGTTACAAAAACGATGTGATGTGGTCAGAGTCTGGTGACAATGACAAACCTTAAGACCAGTGGCATTAAAATAAGCAGATTTATTCAAAAGTTTTTAGAAATTATGTTATAACTTTTGACCAAAAGGTGGCGCTGTCTCGAAATGTTTTGAGTACCTTCAGGGCATGGTGCTGATGGCACATGCTGAGTTTTGTAATGTTACACCAATGCATTCGTTAAGAATAGCATGTTACGTTCTATTATAGCGCCACCAAGAGGCTCAATCCCACCATTTTTTTTATGTGACCTCAAAGTGAGCCCATACATGTGTGTGTAAAATTTGGTGAAAATATCTCATTTAGTTTTGGAGTTATATACATTTATGTGAATAAACACATAAAAAATGACTGACACGTGACTTTGATTGGATTTTACTACCCCTTACTATCAATATTTTCACATTTGGGCATTAGCGTTTAGCCTATCGACCTATGTTTCCAAACTTCTGGCGGTGGTTTCGTCTCGATCGGACAAGCGGTTTCGAAGATATCGGCAAATGTTTTTTAAGCGCTAAATCACAACGCTACACAAACCGTAAACAAAACCTAAGCATATTTGGTATCTGTGGACTCGGCAAGGATTCAGGATCCCAACGAGATGACTCCCGTGAAAATACATCGAACACAACCAGAGTTATCAGCATTTGAAAAATCAATTTTGCCACTAGGTGGCGCTGTTTCGAAACTTCTCAGGATCCTTCAGGGTATCGTACTGATGACCCATACCGAGTTTCGTAACAATTCGTTCATGCGTTCATAAAATACAGCATTTTAGCACATAATTCAAAATGGCCGACAGCCAAAATGGCCGATCTGGGAAAATTGGATATCTGTCGACTCGGCATGACGCCCTGAATCTAACAAGACCAACTTTATTATTTTTGGACAAACTGTTCAGTAGTTATGAGCAAAAATAGCAATTTTTCGTATCTCTGGACCAGTAGGTGGCGCTGCGCCGAAACGCAGCATGTAGCCTCAGGTCATGCTTGTAATGACATGTACCAAGTTTGGTTTGAATACGATAAAGCGTTGCGGAGATACAGCCTTATGTCTGTTTTCGCAAGCGCTACTTAAAATTAATTTGCGTGGTATTCGAGAACAACTTGCAGCGTTTTTATGAATTCCATAACTTTTTGTCAGCACGGTCTGGAGATGATCTGGTTCAATTTTGGTGAGAATCGGAACAACGGCCTAGGAGGAGTTCGAAAAAGTAGCTTTTTCGGATAATTACAAATGGCGGACAAATTGTCGTGACGGAAAATGACGTCATAGGGTGCAATCGAATCAGCATGAGCCAAGGAATAAGAGGACAAAGGATTTGTGATTCTAGCCATTATGGTTCAAAAGTTATAAGCATAAACATGAGTAAATCTTTGGACAGTTGGTGGCGCTAGAGGGATTGAGTTGGAGACTCCAAATTTGCTCTGGTGACTTTTCAGACTGTCCTCTATCAGTGTACCAAATTTCATAACTTTCCCGCAAACGGTTCTATGGGCTGCCATAGACGCCCAGTCGGAAGAAGAAGAATAATAAGAACCGGAACAGATACAATAGGTGCCACCGCACCTTCGGTGCTTGGCCCCTAATAAATATAGCTGCAAGCAGCAATAACCGGGGCCAAGCGCAAGAAGCGGCAACAGATGCCATCATGGGTGGGAGTGGCAGAACAACTGCAGCAAGCAGCAATTAAAGACATTTTAAGAGAACTTTGGATAAATGGCTAAAAAATCATATAACAGCAACTTTTAAGATAATTTAATGGTTTATCACTTTCGACCAATAGGTGGCGCAGTTACAAAACTGATGTGATGTGGTCAGAGTGAAGTGACAATGACACATATAAAGTTTGGTGTCAATATGTCAAGGCATTGCAGAGATAAAGCCTGAATAGTGCTTTTAGCATAATGCCTCAACTTTGCTGCTGCGCTATACGAAACCGGTTTCATCTATCGACACGAAATCTATAACTTTTAGTCGGCACGGTCTGTAGATGATACGATTCGATTTTGGTGAAAATCGGACAAACGGTCTAGGAGGAGTTCGAAAAAGTAGGTTTTGACTGAAAATCAAGATGGCGGACAGGAAGTTCGGCCAAATAAGGAAAACCTGGTATCTATGTTCTCAGATTGACCCAAGGAATCTATTAAGATCAGTGGCATTTCAACAGGCAGATTTATTCAAAAGTTATTAGCCTTTTTGGATATTTTGTTATAACTTTTGACCACAAGGTGGCGCTGTTTCAAAATACTTTTAGTACCTTCAGGGGATGGTGTTGTTGGCACATTCTGAGTTTCTTAATATTACATCAATGCATTTGTTTAGTATAGCATTTTATTTCACAAAACTGTATTGAACTCAATGGGAATTTCATGTTTTGTTCTATTATAGCGCCACCAAGAGGCTCAATCCCACCATTTTTTTTATGTGACCTTAAAGTGAGCCCATACATGTGTGTGTAAAATTTGGTGAAAATATCTCATTTAGTTTTGGAGTTATATACATTTATGTGAATAAACACATAAAAAATGACTGACACTTGACTTTGATTGGATTTTACTACCCCTTACTATCAATATTTTCGCATTTGGGCATTAGCGTATAGCCTATCGACCTATGTTTCCAAACTTCTGGCGGTGGTTTCGTCTCGATCGGACAAGCGGTTTCGAAGATATCGGCAAATGTTTTTTAAGCGCTAAATCACAACGCTACACAAACCGTAAACAAAACCTAAGCATATTTGGTATCTGTGGACTCGGCAAGGATTCAGGATCCCAACGAGATGACTCCCGTGAAAATACGTCAAACACAACCAGAGTTATAAGCATTTGAAAAATCAATTTTGCCACTAGGTGGCGCTGTTTCGAAACTTCTCAGGCTCCTTCAGGGTATCGTACTGATGACCCATACCGAGTTTCGTAACAATTCGTTCATGCGTTCATAAAATACAGCATTTTAGCACATAATTCAAAATGGCCGACAGCCAAAATGGCCGATCTGGGAAAATTGGATATCTGTCGACTCGGCATGACGCCCTGAATCTAACAAGACCAACTTTATTATTTTTGGACAAACTGTTCAGTAGTTATGAGCAAAAATAGCAATTTTTCGTATCTCTGGACCAGTAGGTGGCGCTACGCCGAAACGCAGCATGTAGCCTCAGGTCATGCTTGTAATGACATGTACCAAGTTTGGTTTGAATACGATAAAGCGTTGCGGAGATACAGCCTTATGTCTGTTTTCGCAAGCGCTACTTAAAATTAATTTGCGTGGTATTCGAGAACAACTTGCAGCGTTTTTATGAATTCCATAACTTTTTGTCAGCACGGTCTGGAGATGATCTGGTTCAATTTTGGTGAGAATCGGAACAACGGCCTAGGAGGAGTTCGAAAAAGTAGCTTTTTCGGATAATTACAAATGGCGGCCAAATTGTCGTGACGGAAAATGACGTCATAGGGTGCAATCGAATCGGCATGAGCCAAGGAATAAGAGGACAAAGGATTTGTGATTCTAGCCATTATGGTTCAAAAGTTATAAGCATAAACATGAGTAAATCTTTGGACAGTTGGTGGCGCTAGAGGGATTGAGTTGGAGACTCCAAATTTGCTCTGGTGACTTTTCAGACTGTCCTCTATCAGTGTACCAAATTTCATAACTTTCCCGCAAACGGTTCTATGGGCTGCCATAGACGCCCAGTCGGAAGAAGAAGAAGAAACGGAAGAATAAATATAGCTGCAAGCAGCCATTACCGGGGCCAAGCGCAAGAAGCGGCAACAGATGCCATCATGGGTGGGAGTGGCAGACCAACTGCAGCAATGAGCAATTAAAGACATTTTAAGAGAACTTTGTATAAATGGCTAAAAAATCATATAAACAGTAACTTTTAAGATCATTTAATGGTTTATCACTTTCGACAAATAGGTGGCGCTCTTACGAAATTGATGTGATGTGGTCAGAGTGAGGTGACAATGACACATGCAAAGTTTGGTGTCAAAATGTGAAGGCATTGCAGAGATAAAGACTGAATAGTCATTTTGGCATCCTACCTTAACTTTGCTGCTGCGCTACACGAAAACGGTTTTGTCTATCGACACGAAATTTATAACTTTTAGTCGGCACAGTCTGGAGATGATACGATTCGATTTTGGTGAAAATCGGACAAACGGTCTAGGAGGAGTTCGAAAAAGTAGGTTTTGACTGAAAATCAAGATGGCGGACAGGAAGTTCGGCCAAATTAGGAAAATCTGGTATCTATGTTCTCAGCTTGACCTAAGGAATCTATTAAGACCAGTGGCATTTCAACAGGGAGATGTATTCAAAAGTTATTAGCCTTTTTGGAAATTTTGTTATAACTTTTGACCACTAGGTGGCGCTGTTTCGAAACTTCTCACGCTCCTTCAGGGCATCGTACTGATGACCCATACTGAGTTTCGTAACAATTCGTTCATGCGTTCAGAAAATACAGCATTTTAGCACATAATTCAAAATGGCCGACAGACAAAATGGCTGATCTGGTAAAATTTTATATCAGACGACCCGGTATGATGCCCTGAATCTAACGAGACCACTTTTATGATTTTTGGACAAATTGTTCAGATGTTATAAGCAAAAATAGCCATGTTTCATATCTCCGGACCAGTAGGTGGCGCTGCGCCGAAACGCAGCATGTAGCCTCAGGTCATGCTTGTGATGACATGTACCAAGTTTGGTCTAAATACAATTAAGCGTTGCGGAGATACAGCCTTAAGTTTGTTTTCGCAAGCTCTACGTAAAATTATTTTGCACGTCATTCAAAAACTTTTAAGCGAATCAACTTGAATTCCATAACTTTTTGTCCCCACTGTCTGAAGATGATCTGGTGCAATTTTGGTGAAAATCGGAGCATCGGCCTAGGAGGAGTTCGAAAAAGTAGCTTTTTCTGAAAATTCAAGATGGCGGCCAAATTATTATGACGGAAAATGACGTCATAGGGTGCAATCGAATCGGCATGAGCTCAGGAACAAGGGGAAAAAAGAATTTTGATGATAGGCCTTACGGTTCAAAAGTTATTAGCATAATAAAAGTGAAAATTTGGACAGGTGGTGGCGCTAGAGGGAATGACTTAGAGACACCAAAATTGGTGTATTTAATGTTGGGACTGTCCTCTATCAGAATGTCAAACCAAAACAACTTTCCCGCAATCGGTTCTATGGGCTGCCATAGACGCCCAGTCGGAAGAAAAAGAATAATAAATATAGCTGCAAGCAGCCATTACCGGGGCCAAGCGCAAGAAGCGGCAACAGATGCCATCATGGGTGGGAGTGGCAGACCAACTGCAGCAAGGAGCAATTAAAGACATTTTAAGAGAACTTTGGATAAATGGCTAAAAAATCACATATACAGTAACTTTTAAGATGATTTAATGGTTTATCACTTTTGACAAATAGGTGGCGCAGTTACCAAATTGATGTGATGTGGTCAGAGTGAGGTGACAATGACACATACAAAGTTTGGTGTCAAAATGTCAAGGCATTGCAGAGATAAAGACTTAATAGTCATTTTGGCAGCATGCCTCAACTTTGCTGCTGCGCTATACGAAAACGGTTTCGTCAATCGACACGAAATCCATAACTTTTAGTCAGCACGGTCTGGAGATGATACGATTCGATTTTGGTGAAAATCGGACAAACGGTCTAGGAGGAGTTCAAAAAAGTAGGTTTTGACTGAAAATCAAGATGGCGGACAGGAAGTTCGGCCAAATAAGGAAAACCTGGTATCTATGTTCTCAGCTTGACCCAAGGAATCTATTAAGACCAGTGGCATTTCAACAGGCATATTTGTTCAAAAGTTATTAGCCTTTTTGGAAATTTCTTTATAACTTTTGACCACTAGGTGGTGCTGTTTCAAAACTTCTCAAGCTCCTTCAGGGCATCGTACTGATGACCCATACCGAGTTTCGTAACAATTCGTTCATGCGTTCAGAAAATACAGCATTTTAGCACATACTTCAAAATGGCCGACAGACAAAATGGCTGATCTGGGAAAATTGGATATCAGTCGACTCGGTATGACGCCCTGAATCTAACGAGGCCACTTTTATGATTTTTGGACACACCGTTCAGGAGTTATGAGCAAAAATAACCATTTTTCATATCTCCGGACCAGTAGGTGGCGCTGCGCCGAAACGCTGCATGTTGCCTCAGGTCATGCTTGTGATGACATGTACCAAGTTTGGTCTGAATACGATAAAGCGTTGCGGAGATACAGCCTTAAGTTTGTTTTCGCAAGCTCTACGTAAAATTATTTTGCACGTCATTCAAAAACTTTTAAGCGAATCAACTTGAATTCCATAACTTTTTGTCCCCACTGTCTGAAGATGATCTGGTGCAATTTTGGTGAAAATCGGAGCATCGCCCTAGGAGGAGTTCGAAAAAGTAGGTTTTTCTGAAAATTCAAAATGGCGGAAAAATTTGCATGACGGAAAATGACGTCATAGGGTGCAATCGAATCGTCATGAGCTCAGGAATCAGAGGAAAAAAGAATTTTGTTGATAGGCCTTACGGATCAAAAGTTATTAGCATAAATGTGAGTGAAACTTTGGACAGTTGGTGGCGCTAGAGGGAATGAGTTAGAGACACCAAAATTGGTGTACTTAATGATGGGACTGTCCTCTATCAGAATGTCAAACCAAAACAACTTTCCCGGACACGGTTCTATGGGCTGCCATAGACCCCCAGTCGGAAGAAGAAGAATAATAATAATAATAAGAACCGGAACAGATACAATAGGTGCCTCCGCACCTTCGGTGCTTGGCCCCTAATAACCGGGGCCAAGCGCAAAGAAGACGACAAGACATGCCAACATGTGTCAGACCAACTGCAGTAAGGAGCAATTTAAGACATTGTCAGATGAATTTAGGCAAAATGGCTTTAAAAATCACACTAATTAACTAAAAATATGATTTAATGAATTATCACTTTCGACCAATAGGTGGCGTAGTTACTAAATCGAGTGACAATGACAAACCTTAAGACCAGTGGCATTAAAATATGCAGATTTATTCAAAAGTTTTTAGAAATTATGTTATAACTTTTGACCAAAAGGTGGCGCTGTCTCGAAATGTGTTGAGTACCTTCAGGGCATGGTGCTGATGGCACATGCTGAGTTTTGTAATGTTGCACCAATGCATTCGTTAAGAATAGCATGTTACGTTCTATTATAGCGCCACCAATAGGCTCAATCCCACCATTTTTTTAATGTGACCTCATAGTGAGCCCATACAAGTGTGTGTAAAATTTGGTGAAAATATCTCATTTAGTTTTGGAGTTATATACATTTATGTGTATAAACACATAAAAAATGACTGACACGTGACTTTGATTGGATTTTACTACCCCTTACTATCAATATTTTCGCATTTGGGCATTAGCGTATAGCCTATCGACCTATGTTTCCAAACTTCTGACGGTGGTTTCGTCTCGATCGGACAAGCGGTTTCGAAGATATAGCCAAATGTTTTTTTCGCGCTAAATCGCAACGCTACACAAACCGTAAGACGAAACCCAGCATGTTTGGCATCGTTGGACTCGGCAATGATTCAGGAACTCAAAAAGATGACTCTCGTGAAAATAAGTCAACCACACCCAAAGTTATAAGCATTTGAAAAAAAAAATTCACCACTAGGTGGCGCTGTTTCGAAAATTCTCAGGCTCTTTCAGGGCATCGTACTGATGACCCATACCGAGTTTCGTAACAATTCGTTCATGCGTTCAGAAAATACAGCATTTTAGCACATAATTCAAAATGGCCGACAGACAAAATGGCCGATCTAGGAAAATTGGATACCAGACGACTCGGCATGACGCCCTGAATCTAACGAGACCACTTTTATGATTTTTGGACAAAGAGTACAGTAGTTATGGGGGAAAATAGCACTTTTTCGTATCTCTGGACCAGTAGGTGGCGCTGCGCCGAAACGAAGCATGTAGCCTCAGGTCATGCTTGTGATGACATGGACCAAGTTTGGTCTGAATCTGAAAAAGCGTCGCGGAGATACAGCCTTATGTGTGTTTTCGCAAGCTCTACGTAAAATTTATTTGCGTGGTATTCGAGAACGACTTGCAGCGTTTTTATGAAATCCATAACTTTTTGTCAGCATGGTCTGGAGATGATCTGGTTCAATTTTGGTGAGAATCAGAACAACGGCCTAGGAGGAGTTCGAAAAAGTAGCTTTTTCAGATAATTACAAATGGCGGACAAAATATCGTGACGGAAAATGACGTCATAGGGTGCAATCGAATCGGCATTAGCTCAGAAACAAGGGGAAAAAGGAATTTTGATGATAGGCCTTACGGTTCAAAAGTTATTAGCATAATAAAAGTGAAACTTTGGACAGGTGGTGGCGCTAGAGGGATTGAGTTGGAGACTCCAAATTTGCTCTGTTGACTTTTCAGACTGTCCTCTATCAGTGTACCAAATTTCATAACTTTCCCGCAAACGGTTCTATGGGCTGCCATAGACACCCAGTCGGAAGAAGAAGAAGAAGAAACGGAAGAATAATAAGAACCGGAACAGATACAATAGGTGCCACCGCACCTTCGGTGCTTGGCCCCTAATAAGAACCGGAACAGATACAATAGGTGCCACCGCACCTTCGGTGCTTGGCCCCTAATAATAATAAATATAGCTGCAAGCAGCCATTATCGGGGCCAAGCAGCATAAGACGACAAGACATGCCAACATTGCTGAAAGTGTCAGACCAACTGCAACAATGAGCAATTAAAGACATTTAAAGACAATTGTAGGCGAAATGGCTGAAAAATCATAGAAACTCTAAATAAAAATATGATTTAATGGAGTATCACTTTTGACCAATAGGTGGCGCAGTTAGCAAATTGATGTGATGTGGTCAGGGTGAGGTGACAATGACACATACAAAGTTTGGTGTCAAAATGTCAAGGCATTGCAATGTTAAACACTTAATAGTCATTTTGGCAGCATGCCTCAAATTTGCTGCTGCGGTATACGAAAACGGTTTCATCTATCGACACGAAATCTATAACTTTTAGTCGGCACGGTCTGGAGATGATACGATTCGATTTTGGTGAAAATCGGAAAAACGGTCTAGGAGGAGTTTGAAAAAGTAGGTTTTGACTGAAAATCAAGATGGCGGACAGGAAGTTCGGCTAAATAAGGAAAACCTGGTATCTATGTTCTCAGCTTGACCCAAGGAATCTATTAAGACCAGTGGCATTTCAACAGGCAGATTTATTCAAAAGTTATTAGCCTTTTTGGAAATTTTATTATAACTTTTGACCACAAGGTGGCGCTGTTTCGAAATATTTTTAGTACCTTCAGGGGATGGTGTTGTTGGCACATTCTGAGTTTCTTAATATTACATCAATGCATTTGTTTAGTATAGCATTTTATTTCACAAAACTCTATTGAAGTCAATGGGAATTTCATGTTTTGTTCTATTATAGCGCCACCAAGAGGCTCAGTCCCACAATTTTTTTTAAGTGTCCTCAGAGTGAGCCCATACGTATGTGTGTCAATTTTGGTGAAAATCTCTCAATTCAATTCAGAGTTATAGACATTTATATGAAAAAACACGTAAAAAATGACTGACACGTGACTTTGTTTGAATTTTACTACCCCTTACTATCAATATTTTCGCATTTGGGCATTAGCGTATTGCCTATCGACCTATGTTTCCAAACTTCTGGCGGTGGTTTCGTCTCGATCGGACAAGCGGTTTCGAAGATATAGCCAAATGTTTTTTTCGCGCTAAATCGCAACGCTACACAAACCGTAAGACGAAACCCAGCATGTTTGGTATCGTTGGACTCGGCAACGATTCAGGAGCTCAAAAAGATGACTCTCGTGAAAATAAGTCGACCACACCCAAAGTTATAAGCATTTGAAAAAAAAAGTTCACCACTAGGTGGCGCTGTTTTGAAACTTCTCAGGCTCTTTCAGGGCATCGTACTGATGACCCATACCGAGTTTCGTAACAATTCGTTCATGCGTTCAGAAAATACAGCATTTTAGCACATAATTCAAAATGGCCGACAGACAAAATGGCCGATCTGGGAAAATTGGATATCAGTCGACTCGGTATGACGCCCTGAATCTAACGAGGCCACTTTTATGATTTTTGGACAAACCGTTCAGGAGTTATGAGCAAAAATAACCATTTTTCATATCTCCGGACCAGTAGGTGGCGCTGCGCTGAAACGCTGCATGTTGCCTCAGGTCATGCTTGTGATGACTTGTACCAAGTTTGGTCTGAATACGATAAAGCGTTGCGGAGATACAGCCTTAAGTTTGTTTTCGCAAGCGCTACGTAAAATTATTTTGCACGTTATTCAAAAACTTTTAAGCGAATCAACTTGAATTCCATAACTTTTTGTCCCCACTGTCTGAAAATGATCTGGTGCAATTTTGGTGAAAATCGGAGCATCGCCCTAGGAGGAGTTCGAAAAAGTAGGTTTTTCTGAAAATTCAAAATGGTGGAAAAACTATTATGGCGGAAAATGACGTCATAGGGTGCAATCGAATCGTCATGAGCTCAGGAATCAGAGGAAAAAAGAATTTTGTTGATAGGCCTTACGGTTCAAAAGTTATTAGCATAAATGTGAGTAAAACTTTGGACAGGTGGTGGCGCTAGAGGGAATGACTTAGAAACACCAAAATTGGTGTATTTAATGTTGGGACTGTCCTCTATCAGAATGTCAAACCAAAACAACTTTCCCGCAATCGGTTCTATGGGCTGCCATAGACGCTAAGTCGGAAGAAGAAGAAGAAAAAGAATAATAATAATAAATATAGCTGCAAGCAGCAATAACCGGGGCCAAGCGCAAAGAAGACGACAAGACATGCCAACATGTGTCAGACCAACTGCAGTAAGGAGCAATTTAAGACATTGTCAGATGAATTTAGGCAAAATGGCTTTAAAAATCACACTAACTAAAAATATGATTTAATGAATTATCACTTTCGACCAATAGGTGGCGTAGTTACTAAATCGAATGACAATGACAAACCTTAAGACCAGTGGCATTAAAATATGCAGATTTATTCAAAAGTTTTTAGAAATTATGTTATAACTTTTGACCAAAAGGTGGCGCTGTCTCGAAATGTGTTGAGTACCTTCAGGGCATGGTGCTGATGGCACATGCTGAGTTTTGTAATGTTGCACCAATGCATTCGTTAAGAATAGCATGTTACGTTCTATTATAGCGCCACCAATAGGCTCAATCCCACCATTTTTTTTATGTGACCTCATAGTGAGCCCATACAAGTGTGTGTAAAATTTGGTGAAAATATCTCATTTAGTTTTGGAGTTATATACATTTATGTGAATAAACACATAAAAAATGACTGACACGTGACTTTGATTGGATTTTACTACCCCTTACTATCAATATTTTGACATTTGGGCATTGGCGTATAGCTATCGACCTATGTTTCCAAACTTCTGACGGTGGTTTCGTCTCGATCGGACAAGCGGTTTCGAAGATATAGCCAAATGTTTTTTTCGCGCTAAATCGCAACGCTACACAAACCGTAAGACGAAACCCAGCATGTTTGGCATCGTTGGACTCGGCAACGATTCAGGAACTCAAAAAGATTACTCCCGTGAAAATAAGTCAACCACAGCCAGAGTTATAAGCATTTGAATAAAAAAATTCACCACTAGGTGGTGCTGTTTCGAAACTTCTCAGGCTCCTTCAGGGCATCGTACTGATGACCCATACCGAGTTTCGTAACAATTCGTTCATGCGTTCAGAAAATACAGCATTTTAGCACATAATTCAAAATGGCCGACAGACAAAATGGCCGATCTGGGAAAATTGGATATCAGTCGACTCGGCATGGCGCCCTGAATCTAACGAGACCAGTTTTATGATTTTTGGACAAAGAGTTCCGTAGTTATGAGCAAAAATAGCACTTTTTCGTATCTCTGGACCAGTAGGTGGCGCTGCTCCGAAACGCAGCATGTAGCCTCAGGTCATGCTTGTGATGACATGGACCAAGTTTGGTCTGAATCTGATAAAGCGTCGCGGAGATACAGCCTTATGTCTGTTTTCACAAGCTCTACGTAAAATGTATTTGCGTGGCATTCGAGAACGACTTGCAGCGTTTTTATGAATTCCATAACTTTTTGTCAGCACGGTCTGGAGATGATCTGGTTCAATTTTGGTGAGAATCGGAACAACGGCCTAGGAGGAGTTCGAAAAAGTAGCTTTTTTGGATAATTACAAATGGCGGACAAATTGTCGTGACGGAAAATGACGTCATAGGGTGCAATCGAATCGGCATGAGCCAAGGAATAAGAGGACAAAGGATTTGTGATTCTAGCCATTATGGTTCAAAAGTTATAAGCATAAACATGAGTAAATCTTTGGACAGTTGGTGGCGCTAGAGGGATTGAGTTGGAGACTCCAAATTTGCTCTGGTGACTTTTCAGACTGTCCTCTATCAGTGTACCAAATTTCATAACTTTCCCGCAAACGGTTCTATGGGCTGCCATAGACGCCCAGTCGGAAGAAGAAGCAGAATAATAATAAATATAGCTGCAAGCAGCAATAACCGGGGCCAAGCGCAAAGAAGACGACAAGACATGTCAACATGTGTCAGACCAACTGCAGCAAGGAGCAATTTAAGACATTTAAAGATTAATTTAGGCAAAATGGCTTAAAAATCACACTAATTAACAAAAAATGTGATTTATTGGATTATCACTTTTGACCAATAGGTGGCGTAGTTACAAAAACGATGTGATGTGGTCAAAGTCTGGTGACAATGACAAACCTTAAGACCAGTGGCATTAAAATACGCAGATTTATTCAAAAGTTTTTAGAAATTATGTTATACCTTTTGACCAAAAGGTGGCGCTGTCTCGAAATGTTTTGAGTACCTTCAGGGCATGGTGCTGATGGCACATGCTGAGTTTTGTAATGTTACACCAATGCATTCGTTAAGAATAGCATGTTACGTTCTATTATAGCGCCACCAAGAGGCTCAATCCCACCATTTTTTTTATGTGACCTCAAAGTGAGCCCATACATGTGTGTGTAAAATTTGGTGAAAATATCTCATTTAGTTTTGGAGTTATATACATTTATGTGAATAAACACATAAAAAATGACTGACACGTGACTTTGATTGGATTTTACTACCCTTACTATCAATATTTTGACATTTGGGCATTGGCGTATAGCTATCGACCTATGTTTCCAAACTTCTGACGGTGGTTTCGTCTCGATTGGTCAAACGGTTTCGAAGATATCGGCAAATGTTTTTTAAGCGCTAAATCACAACGCTACACAAACCGTAAACAAAACCTAAGCATATTTGGTATCTGTGGACTCGGCAAGGATTCAGGATCCCAACGAGATGACTCCCGTGAAAATACGTCAAACACAACCAGAGTTATCAGCATTTGAAAAATCAATTTTGCCACTAGGTGGCACTGTTTCGAAACTTCTCAGGCTCCTTCAGGGTATCGTACTGATGACCCATACCGAGTTTCGTAACAATTCGTTCATGCGTTCATAAAATACAGCATTTTAGCACATAATTCAAAATGGCCGACAGCCAAAATGGCCGATCTGGGAAAATTGGATATCTGTCGACTCGGCATGACGCCCTGAATCTAACAAGACCAACTTTATTATTTTTGGACAAACTGTTCAGTAGTTATGAGCAAAAATAGCAATTTTTCGTATCTCTGGACCAGTAGGTGGCGCTGCGCCGAAACGCAGCATGTAGCCTCAGGTCATGCTTGTAATGACATGTACCAAGTTTGGTTTGAATACGATAAAGCGTTGCGGAGATACAGCCTTATGTCTGTTTTCGCAAGCGCTACTTAAAATTAATTTGCGTGGTATTCGAGAACAACATGCAGCGTTTTTATGAATTCCATAACTTTTTGTCAGCACGGTCTGGAGATGATCTGGTTCAATTTTGGTGAGAATCGGAACAACGGCCTAGGAGGAGTTCGAAAAAGTAGCTTTTTCGGATAATTACAAATGGCGGACAAATTGTCGTGACGGAAAATGACGTCATAGAGTGCAATCGAATCGGCATGAGCCAAGGAATAAGAGGACAAAGGATTTGTGATTCTAGCCATTATGGTTCAAAAGTTATAAGCATAAACATGAGTAAATCTTTGGACAGTTGGTGGCGCTAGAGGGATTGAGTTGGAGACTCCAAATTTGCTCTGGTGACTTTTCAGACTGTCCTCTATCAGTATACCAAATTTCATAACTTTCCCGCAAACGGTTCTATGGGCTGCCATAGACGCCCAGTCGGAAGAAACGGAAGAATAATAAGAACCGGAACAGATACAATAGGTGCCACCGCACCTTCGGTGCTTGGCCCCTAATAATAAGAACCGGAACAGATACAATAGGTGCCACCGCACCTTCGGTGCTTGGCCCCTAATTAAAGCTGCTAGCAGCATTTAGCGGTGTTCAAGCTGTTAAGGCCTTTAAGATTTTTAAGCACACAAGCATCAAAAGACATTAAGTTTTATGTAGCAAGCATTTAACCACTGACATCATAGATGGAATAGACCATGTTTTAGCATGATTTACCATGATATACCACATTTAGTGTGATTTTTCATGATTTACCATGTTCCAGTATGATTTACCATGAATCTAGCATGATTTACCATAGTTTACCATGATATACCACATTCTAGAATGATTTACCAGGATTCTAGCATTATTTACCTTATTTACTATGATTTACCATGTTTCTAGCTTTATTTACCATGATTTACCACGTGGCTAGCCATTATGTGAAGCATTAGAACAAATGAATTGATAAACTTTGACAAAATATGATTGTGTCATAATAGTAATAGTTATATAAGGGATTTTTAAGAGTCTAAAGATATGAATGCACATGTGAAAAGACTGTTAATAAGCATAATGGCCAGCAGAGGGCAGTAGAAGACTACTTATTGGCTCATTTTCATTCTGAACTACTTGGTTTCACCAGTATTCTTCACTAAAGCAAACCAGTGATATACCAAGTTCTAGTATGATTCACCTTGATTTACCCTGTTCTAGCATGGTTTACCACAACTGAACACATTTGAGTATGATTTGCCATGTTATAGGATGATTTACCACAACTGAACACATTTGAGTATGATTTGCCATGTTATAGGATGATTTACCATGATATACCACATTCTAGAATGATTTATCAGGATGTAGCATGATTTACCATGATTCATCACATTTCTAGCATGATTTGCCATGATACACCATGTAATAGTATTTTTTGCTATGATTTACCATGTTTCTATCATGATTACAGGCAATTTACCATAGGAAATACATGGTTTTAAAGCTTTTCAACAGTTATAGCGCCACCTATTGTCCGATCTCCATGAAACTTTGCATGCTTCTTCACCATGGTATGACACATATGCTCATCAATTTTCGTGAAGTTCTGAGTTTTTATTTATGATTTATAGGCTTTTGAGTGTATTTTGACACGGCCATTTTCTAAATGACCCTGTTATAGTGAACCAAAGGGCAAATTTCAACTTTTTTTTGATAATTATTGACCTAGAGAGTCCATAGAATTGTCCTAGACTGGTCTGGTTCCTATCGGGCAAAAAACCAGGGACTAGTTCGCAAAAGTAGGTTTTCAACATATTCGTGAATATTTAATGAACGATTTGATTGACAGCAATGGTTCTAGAGGCAAAGTTGTTCAGCATGAGGAGATCTATCGACTGATATGCATTTTATGGGGATGTGTGCAACACCACGTGATTACAGAGCCGTAAAACTCGTTAGCGCCAACTAGTGGCCGATTTCTTTCAAAACTCTTACAGACCTCTTAGGCCATGAGTTGAACATGCCTATCGAGTTTCGTTCCGATCGGACTCCGTTAACCTTGTTTAATAGGTGCTTGAATTTCATTGGCTAATGGCGGCCATGATTTTTTAGATACGCCAATATCCTTTTACACATACATGGCACCTTGAACCAAGACACTGCATACCAATTTTCAAGTCAATTGGACTAACGGTCAGGTGGCCACACCCCCTTTTATGTTTTTTTAATGTTATAGCGCCACCTAGTGTTCGATAGTCGCGATTTTTTTACTGTGACCTCAGATTGAACTCATGCACATGTGTACCAAGTTTGGTGAGGATATCTCATTTACTTCTCGAGTTATAGCCATTTTAGTAAAATAGGCTCCTCCCACAATGTTTGTTTTACTGCCCCTAGCGACCGTAAATCGAAATTTCAACTTTTTTTCGATAATTATTGATATTCAGTCTCCAGAGAACATTTCTGCACTGGTTTGGTTCCGATCGGGCAAAAAACCAGGGACTAGTTCGCAAAAGTAGTTTTTCAACAAAATTCAAAATGGCGGAAAATCCAATATGGCGGAAATAAAATCGGAGATATACGTTTTTTAAGTCAGAAGTCCAGCTTTCCAATGATATAAGACACTTGAGTCTACGACTTACGGTTTAGGAGTTATGAGCAGTTTCGCGCAATTGGTTGCTATAGCGCCACCTATGGGCCAATCGGGCTCATAATTTGATAACCTCTCCTCGATTTTTGTACTACCATCTGACAAAGTTTCAAGTCTCTAGCATTTACGGTTTGGTCTGCACGATGCGTTTTACGGCAGAAGAATAATAATAATAATTAAAGCTGCTAGCAGCATTTAGCGGTGTTCAAGCTGTTAAGGCCTTTAAGATTTTTAAGCACACAAGCATCAAAAGACATTAAGTTTTATGTAGCAAGCATTTAACCACTGACATCATAGATGGAATAGACCATGTTTTAGCATGATTTACCATGATATACCACATTTAGTGTGATTTTTCATGATTTACCATGTTCCAGTATGATTTACCATGAATCTAGCATGATTTACCATAGTTTACCATGATATACCACATTCTAGAATGATTTACCAGGATTCTAGCATTATTTACCTTATTTACTATGATTTACCATGTTTCTAGCTTTATTTACCATGATTTACCACGTGGCTAGCCATTATGTGAAGCATTAGAACAAATGAATTGATAAACTTTGACAAAATATGATTGTGTCATAATAGTAATAGTTATATAAGGGATTTTTAAGAGTCTAAAGATATGAATGCACATGTGAAAAGACTGTTAATAAGCATAATGGCCAGCAGAGGGCAGTAGAAGACTACTTATTGGCTCATTTTCATTCTGAACTACTTGGTTTCACCAGTATTCTTCACTAAAGCAAACCAGTGATATACCAAGTTCTAGTATGATTCACCTTGATTTACCCTGTTCTAGCATGGTTTACCACAACTGAACACATTTGAGTATGATTTGCCATGTTATAGGATGATTTACCACAACTGAACACATTTGAGTATGATTTGCCATGTTATAGGATGATTTACCATGATATACCACATTCTAGAATGATTTATCAGGATGTAGCATGATTTACCATGATTCATCACATTTCTAGCATGATTTGCCATGATACACCATGTAATAGTATTTTTTGCTATGATTTACCAGGTTTCTATCATGATTACAGGCAATTTACCATAGGAAATACATGGTTTTAAAGCTTTTCAACAGTTATAGCGCCAACTATTGTCCGATCTCCATGAAACTTTGCATGCTTCTTCACCATGGTATGACTCATATGCTCACCAATTTTTGTGAAGTTCTGAGTTTTTATTTATGATTTATAGGCGTTTGAGTGTATTTTGACACACCCATTTTATAAATGACCCTGTTATAGTGAACCAAAGGCCAAATTTCAACTTTTTTTCGATAATTATTGATCTAGACAGTCCAGAGAATTGTTCTAGACTGGTCTGGTTCCGATCGTGCGAAAAACCAGGGACTAGTTCGCAAAAGTAGGTTTTTAACATATTTGTGAATATTTAATGAACGATTTGATTGACAGATATGGTTCTAGAGGCAAAGTTGTTCAGCATTAGGAGATCTATCAAATGATATGCATTTTGTGGGGATTTGTGCAACACCACGTGATTACAGAGCCATAAAACTCGTTAGCGCCAACTAGTGGCCGATTTCTTTCAAAATTCTTACAGACCTCTAGGGCCATGAGTCAAACATGCCCAGTGAGTTTCGTTCCGATCGGCCTCCGTTAACCTTGTCTCATAGGTAATCAAACTTCATTGGTCGATGGCGGCCATGTTTTTTGTGATACGCCAATATCCTTTTACACATACATGGCGCCTTGGACCAAGACACTGCATACCAATTTTCAAGTCAATCGGACTAACGGTCAGGTGGCCACACCCCCTTTTATGTTTTTTTAATGTTATAGCGTCACCTAGTGTTCGATCGTCGCGATTTTTTTACTGTGACCTCAGATTGAACTCATGCACATGTGTACCAAGTTTGGTGAGGATATCTCATTTACTTCTTGAGTTATAGCCATTTTAGTAAAATAGGCTCCTCCCACAATGTTTGTTTTACTGCCCCTAGCGACCGTCAATCGAAATTTCAACTTTTTTTCGATAATTATTGATATTCAGTCTCCAGAGAACATTTCTGCACTGGTTTGGTTCCGATCGGGCAAAAAACCAGGGACTAGTTCGCAAAAGTAGTTTTTCAACAAAATTCAAAATGGCGGAAAATCCAATATGGCGCAAATGAAATCGGAGATATACGTTTTTTAAGTCAGAAGTCCAGCTTTCCAATGATATAAGACACTTGAGTCTACGACTTACGGTTTAGGAGTTATGAGCAGTTTTGCGCAATTGGTTGCTATAGCGCCACCTATGGGCCAATCGGGCTCATAATTTGATAACCTCTCCTCGATTTTTGTACTACCATCTGACAAAGTTTCAAGTCTCTAGCATTTACGGTTTGGTCTGCACGATGCGTTTTACGGCAGAAGAATAATAATAATAATAATAATAAAAATCAGCACAAATACAATAGGTTTTCAGCACTTCGTGCTTGAACACCTAATAATAATTAAAGCTGCAAGCAGCATTTATCGGTGTTCAAGCAGTTAAGGCAGTTAAGGCAGTTAAGCTCAAAAGCATCAAAAGACATTAAGTTTTATTTGGTAAGCATTTATCCACTGACATCATAGATGAAATAGATGATTTACAGCTAATACAGGCAATTTAACATAGGAAATACATGGTTTTTAAGCTTTTTAACAGTTATAGCGCCACCTATGGTCCAATGTCCATAAAACTGTGCATGCTTGTTAATGATGTTATGTCACATATGGTCACCAATTTTTGTAAAGTTCTGAGTTTTTATTTATGATTTATAGGCTTTTGAGTGTATTTTGACACGGCCATTTTCTAAATGACCCTATTATAGCAAACCAAAGGGCAAATTTCAACATTTTTTCGATAATTATTGATCTGGAGAGTCCATAGAATTGTACTGGACTGATTTTGAGCATTATCATATAAAGATTATATGATCATGGATGGAACACACCATTTACAGCCAATACAGGCAATTTACCATAGGAAATACATGGTTTTAAAGCTTTTCAACAGTTATAGCGCCCCCTATTGTCCGATCTCCATGAAACTTTGCATGCTTCTTCACCATGGTATGAGACATATGCACCTCAATTTTTGTCAAGTTCTGAGTTTCCTTGTAGGATTTATAGGCTTTTGAGTGTGTTTTGACACGTCTAATTTCTAAACGCCCCTGTTATACCCATGCGCAAAATGCAAAAGTTCAACTTTTTTTTGATAATTATTGATCTAGAGAGTCCATAGAATTGTCCTAGACTGGTCTGGTTCCGATCGGGCGAAAAACCAGGGACTAGTTCGCAAAAGTAGGGTTTTAACATATTCGTGAATATTTAATGAACGATTTGATTGACAGCAATGGTTCAAGAGGCAAAGTTGTTCAGCATGAGGAGATCTATCGACTGATATGCATTTTATGGGGATGTGTGCAACACCACGTGATTACAGAGCCGTAAAACTCGTTAGCGCCAACTAGTGGCTGATTTCTTTCAAAACTCTTACAGACCTCTTGGGCCATGAGTCGAACATGCCCATTGAGTTTCGTTCCGATCGGCCTCCGTTAACCTTGTTTAAAAGGTGCACAAACTTCATTGGCCAATGGCGGCCATGTTTTTTGAGATATGCCAATATCCTTTTACACATACATGGCACCTTGGACCAAGACACTGCATACCAATTTTCAAGTCAATCGGACTAACGGTCAGGTGGCCACACCCCCTTTTATGTTTTTTTAATATTATAGCGCCACCTAGTGTTCGATCGTCGCGATTTTTTTACTGTGACCTCAGATTGAACTCATGCACATATCTACCAAGTTTGGTGAACGTACCTCATTTACTTCTGGAGTTATAGCCATTTTAGTAAAATAGGCTCCTCCCACAATGTTATTTTTGCACCCCCTAGCGACCGAAAATCGAAAATTCAACTTTTTTTTGATAATTATTGATATTCAGTCTCCAGAGAACATTTCTGCACTGGTTTGGTTCCGATCGGGCAAAAAACCAGGGACTAGTTCGCAAAAGTAGTTTTTTGACAAAATCCAAGATGGCGGAAAATCCAATATGGCGGAAATAAAATCGGAGATATACGTTTTTTAAGTCAGGAGTCCAGCTTTCCAATGATATAAGACACTTGAGTCTATGACTTACGGTCTACGAGTTATGAGCCATTTCGCGCAATTGATTGCTATAGCGCCACCTATAGGCCAATCGGGGTCATACTCTCTGAACCTCTCCTCGATTTTTGTACTACCATCTGACAAAGTTTCAGAGCTCCAGCACTTACGGTTTGGGCTGCACGATGCGTTTTAGCGGAGAAGAAAAATAATAATAAAAATCGGTACAATTACAATAGGTTTTCAGCACTTCGTGCTTGAACACCTAATTAAAGCTGCTAGCAGCATTTAGCGGTGTTCAAGCTGTTAAGGCCTTTAAGATTTTTAAGCACACAAGCATCAAAAGACATTAAGTTTTATGTAGCAAGCATTTAACCACTGACATCATAGATGGAATAGTCCATGTTTTAGCATGATTTACCATTACATACCACATTTAGTGTGATTTTTCATGAATTACCATGTTCCAGTATGATTTACCATGAATCTAGCATGATTTACCATAGTTTACCATGATATACCACATTCTAGAATGATTTACCAGGATTCTAGCATTATTTACATTATTTACTATGATTTACCATGTTTCTAGCTTTATTTACCATGATTTACCACTTGAATAGCAATTATGTGAAGCATCAGAACAAATAAAGTGATAAACTGACCAAATATAATTGTGTTATAATAGTAATTGTTATATAAGGGATTTTTTAGTGTCTAAATATATGAATGCATATGTGAAAAGATTGTTAATAAGTTGAATGGCCAGCAGAGGGCAGTAGAAGACCACTTATTGGCTCACTTTCAGTTTGAACTACTTGGTTTCTCCAGTATTCTTCACTAAAGCAAACCAGTTTTCTCATGTTAACTCCATAATGCATGCTTACACACACACACACACACACACACACACACACACACACACACACACACACACACACACACACACACACACACACACACACTGTACAGGCCATTTACCATAGGAAATACATGGTTTTTAAGCTTTTTAACAGTTATTACGCCATCTATGGTCCGATCTCCATGAAACTTTGCATGGTTCTTCACCATGTTATAACACATATGCACAGCAATTTTTGTGAAGTTCTGAGTTTTTATTTAGGATTTATAGGCTTTTGAGTGTATTTTGAAACGCCCATTTTCTAAATTACCCTGTTATAGTGAACCAAAGGGCAAATTTCTACTTTTTTTCGATAATTATTGATCTAGAGAGTCCAGAGAATTGTCCTAGATTGGTCTGGTTCCGATCGGGCGAAAAACCAGGGACTAGTTCGCAAAAGTAGGTTTTTAACATATTCCTGAATATTTAATGAACGATTTGACTGACAGCAATGGTTCTAGAGGCAAAGTTGTTCAGCATGAGGAGATCTATCGACTGATATGAGTTTTATGGGGATTTGTGCAACACCACGTGATTACAGAGCCGTAAAACTCGTTAGCGCCAACTAAAGGCCGATTTCTTTCAAAACTCTTACAGACCTCTTGGGCCATGAGTTGAACATCCCCATCGAGTTTCGTTCCGATCGGACTCTGTTAACCTTGTTTAATAGGTGCTTGAAATTCATTGGCTAATGGCGGCCATGTTTTTTGAGATACGCCAATATCCTTTTACACATACATGGCACCTTGGACCAAGACACTGCATACCAATTTTCAAGTCAATCGGACTAACGGTCAGCCCTTTATATGTTTTTTTCACATTATAGCGCCACCTAGTGTTCAATCGTCGCCATTTTTTTACTGTGACCTCAAATTGAACTGATCCACATATCTACCAAGTTTGGTGAACCTACCTCATTTACTTCTGGAGTTATAGCCATTTTAGTAAAATAGGCTCCTCCCACAATGTTTGTTTTACTCCCCCTAGCGACCGTAAATCGAAATTTCAACTTTTTTTCGATAATTATTGATATTCAGACTCCAGAGAACATTTCTGCACTGGTTTGGTTCCGATCGGGCAAAAAACCAGGGACTAGTTCGCAAAAGTAGTTTTTCGACAAAATTCAAAATGGCGGAAAATCCAATATGGCGGAAATAAAATCGGAGATATACGTTTTTTAAGTCAGAAGTCCAGCTTTCCAATGATATAAGACACTTGAGTCTACGATATACGGTTTAGGAGTTATGAGCCGTTTCGCGCAATTGATTGCTATAGCGCCACCTATGGGCCAATCGGGCTCATAATTTGATAACCTCTCCTCGATTTTTGTACTACCATCTGACAAAGTTTCAAGTCTCTAGCATTTACGGTTTGGTCTGCACGATGCGTTTTACGGCAGAAGAATAATAATAATAATATTAAAGCTGCAAGCAGCATTTAGCGGTGTTCAAGCAATTATGGCAGTTAAGGCCTTTAAGCTCAAAAGCATCAAAAGACATTACGTTTTATGTAGCAAGCATTTAACCACTGACATCATAGATGAAATAGACCATTTTTAGCATGATTTACCATGATATACCAAATTTAGTGTGGTTTTTCATGATTTACCATGTTCCAGTATGATTTACCATGAATCTAGCATGATTTCCCAAGTTCTAGTATGATTCAACATGATTTACCCTGTTCTACCATGATTTACCACAATTGAACACATTCTAGTATGATTTAATATGATTCTAGCATGATTTACCATGTTATAGGATGATTTACTATGTTATAGGATGATTTACCAGGATTGTAGCATGATTTACAATGATTCATCACATTGCTATTATGATTTGCCATGATACACCATGTAATAGTATTTTTTACTATGATTTACCATGTTTTTATTGTGATTTACCATGATTTACCACATTGCTGCATTGATGTGAAGTGTCAATAAAAATGAAGTGATCAACTCTGACAAAAAATGTATTGTATTACAATAGTTAACATGGAAAAACTGGTTTGCTTTAGTACATAATACTGATGAAACCAAGTAGTTCAAAATGAAAGTGAGCCAATAAGTGGTCTTCTACTGCCCTCTGCTGGCCATTCTGCTTATTAATAAAGTGTTTTCACAGGTGATTTTGCACTCATATGTAGACATTTGCACACACACACACACACAATTTTTTTTTATTTTTATTTTTCAATGCTTTGTAAACTATTAATCAGATTATTCAGCATTTATTCAGAAACCTAGGACTACACACACACATTCTGTTGTAGATACAGACATTTGAACTATGTGATGGGAAAACAAAATGTTTACTGCAAGTGTCCTTCAGGATTTACATTTCTCTATGAGCTAAATAGTCAGTAGTAATACTTCAATAGATGAATTTTGACTAAATGTGAGTATAAATGTTAAAAGAGTGATTTTATAAAGTCTAAATAAGAATTATAGTATAATATTAGTCAGTAACATGACAAATGACTATTTTAAACAGCAGGGGGCAGTATAATACCACTTATTGGCTTAATAAGCCATTATGCTCTTATCATTTTCATCTTTTTAACTGTTATAGAGGCAAATTTTCAACTTTTTTTTGATAATTATTGATCTAGAGAGTCCAGAGAATTGTAATGCACTGGTTTTGAACATTATGATTTAAACATTATATTATAATAGATGGAAAAGACCATTTAGAGCCAATACAGGCAATTTACCATAGGAAATACATGGTTTTAAAGCTTTTCAACAGTTATAGCGCCACATGTGGTCCGATCTGCATGAAACTTTGCATGCTTCTTCACCATGGTATGACACATATGCTCATCAATTTTTGTGAAGTTTTGAGTTTTCATTTATGATTTATAGGCTTTTGAGTGTATTTTGACACGCCCATTTTCTAAACGACCCTGTTATAGTGAACCAAAGGACTAATTTCAACTTTTTTTCGATAATTATTTATCTAGAGAGTCCAGAGAATTGTCCTAGACTGGTCTGGTTCCGATCGGGCGAAAAACCAGGGACTAGTTCGCAAAAGTAGGTTTTAAACATATTCGTGAATATTTAATGAACGATTTGATTGACAGCAATGGTTCTAGAGGCAAAGTTGTTCAACATGAGGAGATCTATCAAATGATATGCATTTTGTGGGGATGTATGCAACACCATGTGATTACAGAGCCGTAAAACTCGTTAGCGCCAACTAGTGGCTGATTTCTTTCAAAATTCTTACAGACCTCTAGGGCCATGAGTCAAACATGCCCAGTGAGTTTCGTTCCGATCAGCTTCTGTTAACCTTGTCTCATAGGTGCTCAAACTTCATTGGTCGATGGCGGCCATGTTTTTTGAGATACGCCAATATCCTTTTACATATACATGGCACCTTGGACCAAGACACTGCATACCAATTTTCAAGTCAATCAGACTAACGGTCATGTGGTCATAGCTCTTTTTATGTTTTTTTAATGTTATAGCGCCACCATGTGGCCAATCGACGCAATTTTTTTAATGTGACCTCAGACTGTCCTCTTACACATGTCTGTTGAGTTTGGTGACGATATTCCATTTACTTCTTGAGTTATAGCCATTTTAGTAAAATAGGCTCCTCCCACAACGTTCATTTTACTCCCCCTAGCGACCGTAAATCGAAATTTCAACTTTTTTTCGATAATTATTGATATTCAGACTCCAGAGAACATTTCTGCACTGGTTTGGTTCCGATCGGGCAAAAAACCAGGGACTAGTTCGCAAAAGTAGTTTTTTGACAAAATTCAAAATGGCGGAAAAATTTGCATACCGCAAATAAAATCGGAGATATACGTTTTTTAAGTCAGAAGTCCAGCTTTCCAATGATATAAGACACTTGAGTCTACGCTTTACGGTTTAGGAGTTATGAGCAGTTTCGCGTTTTTGTTGCTATAGCGCCACCTATGGGCCAATCGGGCTCATACTCTCTCAACCTCTCCTCGATTTCTGTGCTACCCTAATCCGAAATATCAAGTCTCTAGCACTTACGGTTTGGGCTGTACGATCAGTTTTAGGGGAAAATAATAATAATAATTAAAGCTGCAAGCAGCATTTATCGGTGTTCAAGCAATTATGGCAGTTAAGGCCTTTAAGCTCAAAAGCATCAAAAGACATTACGTTTTATGTAGCAAGCATTTAACCACTGACATCATAGATGAAATAGACCATTTTTAGCATGATTTACCATGATATACCAAATTTAGTGTGGTTTTTCATGATTTACCATGTTCCAGTATGATTTACCATGAATCTAGCATGATTTCCCAAGTTCTAGTATGATTCACCATGATTTACCCTGTTCTACCATGATTTACCACAATTGAACACATTCTAGTATGATTTAATATGATTCTAGCATGATTTACCATGTTATAGGATGATTTACTATGTTATAGGATGATTTACCAGGATTGTAGCATGATTTACAATGATTCATCACATTGCTATTATGATTTGCCATGATACACCATGTAATAGTATTTTTTACTATGATTTACCATGTTTTTATCGTGATTTACCATGATTTACCACATTGCTGCATTGATGTGAAGTGTCAATAAAAATGAAGTGATCAACTCTGACAAAAAAATGTATTGTATTACAATAGTTAACATGGAAAAACTGGTTTGCTTTAGTACATAATACTGATGAAACCAAGTAGTTCAAAATGAAAGTGAGCCAATAAGTGGTCTTCTACTGCCCTCTGCTGGCCATTCTGCTTATTAATAAAGTGTTTTCACAGGTGATTTTGCACTCATATGTAGACATTTGCACACACACACACACACAATTTTTTTTATTTTTATTTTTCAATGCTTTGTAAACTATTAATCAGATTATTCAGCATTTATTCAGAAACCTAGGACTACACACACACATTCTGTTGTAGATACAGACATTTGAACTATGTGATGGGAAAACAAAATGTTTACTGCAAGTGTCCTTCAGGATTTACATTTCTCTATGAGCTAAATAGTCAGTAGTAATACTTCAATAGATGAATTTTGACTAAATGTGAGTATAAATGTTAAAAGAGTGATTTTATAAAGTCTAAATAAGAATTATAGTATAATATTAGTCAGTAACATGACAAATGACTATTTTAAACAGCAGGGGGCAGTATAATACCACTTATTGGCTTAATAAGCCATTATGCTCTTATCATTTTCATCTTTTTAACTGTTATAGAGGCAAATTTTCAACTTTTTTTTGATAATTATTGATCTAGAGAGTCCAGAGAATTGTACTGCACTGGTTTTGAACATTATGATTTAAACATTATATTATAATAGATGGAAAAGACCATTTAGAGCCAATACAGGCAATTTACCATAGGAAATACATGGTTTTAAAGCTTTTCAACAGTTATAGCGCCACATATGGTCCGATCTGCATGAAACTTTGCATGCTTCTTCACCATGGTATGACACATATGCTCATCAATTTTTGTGAAGTTTTGAGTTTTCATTTATGATTTAAAGGCTTTTGAGTGTATTTTGACAATGCCATTTTCTAAACGACCATGTTATAGTGAACCAAAGGACTAATTTCAACTTTTTTTCGATAATTATTTATCTAGAGAGTCCAGAGAATTGTCCTAGACTGGTCTGGTTCCGATCGGGCGAAAAACCAGGGACTAGTTCGCAAAAGTAGGTTTTAAACATATTCGTGAATATTTAATGAACGATTTGTTTGACAACAATGGTTCTAGAGGCAAAGTTGTTCAACATGAGGAGATCTATCAAATGATATGCATTTTGTGGGGATGTATGCAACACCACGTGATTACAGAGCCGTAAAACTCGTTAGCGCCAACTAGTGGCTGATTTCTTTCAAAATTCTTACAGACCTCTAGGGCCATGAGTCAAACATGCCCAGTGAGTTTCGTTCCGATCGGCCTCTGTTAACCTTGTCTCAAAGGTGCTCAAACTTCATTGGTCGATGGCGGCCATGTTTTTTGAGATACGCCAATATCCTTTTACATATACATGGCACCTTGGACCAAGACACTGCATACCAATTTTCAAGTCAATCAGACTAACGGTCATGTGGTCATAGCTCTTTTTATGTTTTTTTAATGTTATAGCGCCACCATGGGACCAATCCACGCAATTTTTTTAATGTGACCTCAGACTGTCCTCTTACACATGTCTGTTGAGTTTGGTGACGATATTCCATTTACTTCTTGAGTTATAGCCATTTTAGTAAAATAGGCTCCTCCCACAACGTTCATTTTACTCCCCCTAGCGACCGTAAATCGAAATTTCAACTTTTTTTCGATAATTATTGATAATCAGACTCCATAGAACATTTCTGCACTGGTTTGGTTCCGATCGGGCAAAAAACCAGGGACTAGTTCGCAAAAGTAGTTTTTTGACAAAATTCAAAATGGCGGAAAAATTTGCATACCGCAAATAAAATCGGAGATATACGTTTTTTAAGTCAGAAGTCCAGCTTTCCAATGATATAAGACACTTGAGTCTACGCTTTACGGTTTAGGAGTTATGAGCAGTTTCGCGTTTTTGTTGCTATAGCGCCACCTATGGGCCAATCGGGCTCATACTCTCTCAACCTCTCCTCGATTTCTGTGCTACCCTAATCCGAAATATCAAGTCTCTAGCACTTACGGTTTGGGCTGTACGATCAGTTTTAGGGGAAAATAATAATAATAAAAATCCTTACAAATACAATAGGTTTTCAGCACTTCGTGCTTGAACACCTAAAAATCCTTACAAATACAATAGGTTTTCAGCACTTCGTGCTTGAACACCTAAATAATAATAATAATAATAAAAATCAGCACAAATACAATAGGTTTTCAGCACTTCGTGCTTGAACACCTAATTAAAGCTGCTAGCAGCATTTAGCGGTGTTCAAGCTGTTAAGGCCTTTAAGATTTTTAAGCACACAAGCATCAAAAGACATTAAGTTTAATGTAGCAAGCATTTAACCACTGACATCATAGATGGAATAGACCATGTTTTAGCATGATTTACCATGATATGCCACATTTAGTGTGATTTTTCATGATTTACCATGTTCCAGTATGATTTACCATGAATCTAGCATGATTTACCATAGTTTACCATGATATACCACATTCTAGAATGATTTACCAGGATTCTAGCATTATTTACCTTATTTACTATGATTTACCATGTTTCTAGCTTTATTTACCATGATTTACCACGTGGCTAGCCATTATGTGAAGCATTAGAACAAATGAATTGATAAACTTTGACAAAATATGATTGTGTCATAATAGTAATAGTTATATAAGGGATTGTTAAGAGTCTAAAGATATGAATGCACATGTGAAAAGACTGTTAATAAGCATAATGGCCAGCAGAGGGCAGTAGAATACTACTTATTGGCTCATTTTCATTTTGAACTACTTGGTTTCACCAGTATTCTTCACTAAAGCAAACCAGTGATATACCAAGTTCTAGTTGATTCACCTTGATTTACCCTGTTCTAGCATGGTTTACCACAACTGAACACATTTGAGTATGATTTGCCATGCTATAGGATGATTTACCATGATATACCACATTCTAGAATGATTTATCAGGATGTAGCATGATTTACCATGATTCATCACATTTCTAGCATGATTTGCCATGATACACCATGTAATAGTATTTTTTCCTATGATTTACCATGTTTCTATCATGATTACAGGCAATTTACCATAGGAAATACATGGTTTTAAAGCTTTTCAACAGTTATAGCGCCACCTATTGTCCGATCTCCATGAAACTTTGCATGCTTCTTCACCATGGTATGACTCATATGCTCACCAATTTTTGTGAAGTTCTGAGTTTTTATTTATGATTTATAGGCGTTTTAGTGTATTTTGACACGCCCATTTTATAAATGACCCTGTTCTAGTGAACCAAAGGGCAAATTTCAACTTTTTTTCGATAATTATTGATCTAGACAGTCCAGAGAATTGTCCTAGACTGGTCTGGTTCCGATCGTGCAAAAAACCAGGGACTAGTTCGCAAAAGTAGGTTTTTAACATATTTGTGAATATTTAATGAACGATTTGATTGACAGATATGGTTCTAGAGGCAAAGTTGTTCAGCATGAGGAGATCTATCGACTGATATGCATTTTATGGGGATGTGTGCAACACCACGTGATTACAGAGCCGTAAAACTCGTTAGCGCCAACTAGTGGCCGATTTCTTTCAAAACTCTTACAGACCTCTTAGGCCATGAGTTGAACATGCCTATCGAGTTTCGTTCCGATCGGACTCCGTTAACCTTGTTTAATAGGTGCTTGAAGTTCATTGGCTAATGGCGGCCAGTTTTTTTAGATACGCCAATATCCTTTTACACATACATGGCACTTTGAACCAAGACACTGGATACCAATTTTCAAGTCAATTGGACTAACGGTCAGGTGGCCACACCCCCTTTTATGTTTTTTTAATGTTATAGCGCCACCTAGTGTTCGATCGTCGCGATTTTTTACTGTGACCTCAGATTGAACTCATGCACATGTGTACCAAGTTTGGTGAGGATATCTCATTTACTTCTCGAGTTATAGCCATTTTAGTAAAATAGGCTCCTCCCACAATGTTTGTTTTACTGCCCCTAGCGACCGTAAATCGAAATTTCAACTTTTTTTTGATAATTATTGATATTCAGTCTCCAGAGAACATTTCTGCACTGGTTTGGTTCCGATCGGGCAAAAAACCAGGGACTAGTTCGCAAAAGTAGTTTTTCAACAAAATTCAAAATGGCGGAAAATCCAATATGGCGCAAATGAAATCGGAGATATACGTTTTTTAAGTCAGAAGTCCAGCTTTCCAATGATATAAGACACTTGAGTCTACGACATACGGTCTAGGAGTTATGAGCAGTTTTGCGCTTTTGGTTGCTATAGCGCCACCTATGGGCCAATCGGGCTCATACTCTCTCAACCTCTCCTCGATTTTTGTACTACCCTAATCCGAAGTTTCAAGTCTCTAGCACTTACGGTTTGGTCTGCACGATGCGTTTTAGGGGAAAATAATAATAATAATAATAATTAAAGCTGCAAGCAGCATTTAGCGGTGTTCAAGCAGTTAAGGCCTTTAAGGCCGTTAAGCACAAAAGCATCAAAAGACATTAAGTTTTATGTAGCAAGCATTTAACTATTGACATCATAGATGGAATATACCATTTTTAGCATGATTTACCATGATATACCTAATTTAGTGTGATATTTCATGATTTACCTAGTCCAGTATGATTTACCATGAATCTAGCATGATTTACCATAGTTTACCATGATATACCAAGTTCTAGGATGATTCACCATGATTCACCCTGTTCTAGTATGGTTTACCACAATTGAACACATTCTAGTATGATTTCATATGATTGACCCTGTTCTAGCATGGTTTACCACAATTGAACACATTCTAGTATGATTTAATATGATTCTAGCATGATTTATCTTAGTTTACCTTTATTTACCATGTTATAGGATGATTTACCATGATATGCCACATTCTAGAATGATTTACCAGGATTCTAGCATGATTTACCTTATTTACTATGATTTACCATGTTTCTAGAGTTATTCACCATGATTTACAACTTAGTACTAATTATGTGAAGCATCAGAACAAATGAAGTGATAAACACTGACAAAATATGATTGTGTTATAATAGTAATTGTTATATAAGGGATTTTTAAGTGTCTAAGTATCTGAATGTAAATGCACATGTGAAAAGACTGTTAATAAATATAATGGCCAGCAGAGGGCAGCAGAAGACCACTTATTAGCTCACTTTCATTTTGATCTACTTGGTTTCACCAGTATTCTGGATTAAAGCAAACCAGTTTTTCACTGTTAACTCCATTATGCATGCACACACACACACACACACACACACACACACACACACACACACACACACACACACACACACACACACACACACACACACACACATTGTACAGGCAATTTAACATAGGAAATACATGGTTTTTAAGCTTTTTAACAGTTATAGCGCCACCTATGGCCCAACCTCCATAAAACTGTGCATGCTTGTTAATGATGTTATGTCACATATTGTCACCAATTTTTGTGAAGTTCTGACATTTTATTTATGATTTATAGGCTTTTGAGTGTATTTTGACACGCCCATTTTCTAAATGACCCTATTATAGCAAACCAAAGGGCAAAATTCAACATTTTTTCGATAATTATTGATCTGGAGAGTCCATAGAATTGTACTGGACTGATTTTGAGCATTATCATATAAAGATTATATGATCATGGATGGAACACACCATTTACAGCCAATACAGGCAATTTACCATAGGAAATACATGGTTTTAAAGATTTTCAACAGTTATAGCGCCACCTACTGTCCGATCTCCATGAAACTTTGCATGCTTCTTCACCATGGTATGAGACATATGCACATCAATTTTTGTCAAGTTCTGAGTTTCCTTGTAGGATTTATAGGCTTTTGAGTGTGTTTTGACACGTCTAATTTCTAAACGCCCCTGTTATACCCATGCGCAAAATGCAAAAGTTCAACTTTTTTTTGATAATTATTGATCTAGAGAGTCCATAGAATTGTCCTAGACTGGTCTGGTTCCGATCGGGCGAAAAACCAGGGACTAGTTCGCAAAAGTAGGTTTTTAACATATTCGTGAATATTTAATGAACGATTTGATTGACAGCAATGGTTCAAGAGGCAAAGTTGTTCAGCATGAGGAGATCTATCGACTGATATGCATTTTATGGGGATGTGTGCAACACCACGTGATTACAGAGCCGTAAAACTCGTTAGCGCCAACTAGTGGCCGATTTCTTTCAAAACTCTTACAGACCTCTTGGGCCATGAGTCGAACATGCCCATTGAGTTTCGTTCCGATCGGACTCCGTTAACCTTGTTTAAAAGGTGCACAAACTTCATTGGCCAATGGCGGCCATGTTTTTTGAGATATGCCACTATCCTTTTACACATACATGGCACCTTGGACCAAGACACTGCATACCAATTTTCAAGTCAATCGGACTAACGGTCAGGTGGCCACACCCCCTTTTATGTTTTTTTAATGTTATAGCGCCACCTAGTGTTCGATCGTCGCGATTTTTTTACTGTGACCTCAGATTGAACTCATGCACATATCTACCAAGTTTGGTGAACGTACCTCATTTACTTCTGGAGTTATAGCCATTTTAGTAAAATAGGCTCCTCCCACAATGTTATTTTTGCACCCCCTAGCGACCGAAAATCGAAAATTCAACTTTTTTTTGATAATTATTGATATTCAGTCTCCAGAGAACATTTCTGCACTGGTTTGGTTCCGATCGGGCAAAAAACCAGGGACTAGTTCGCAAAAGTAGTTTTTTGACAAAATCCAAGATGGCGGAAAATCCAATATGGCGGAAATAAAATCGGAGATATACGTTTTTTAAGTCAGGAGTCCAGCTTTCCAATGATATAAGACACTTGAGTCTATGACTTACGGTCTACGAGTTATGAGCCATTTCGCGCAATTGATTGCTATAGCGCCACCTATAGGCCAATCGGGGTCATACTCTCTGAACCTCTCCTCGATTTTTGTACTACCATCTGACAAAGTTTCAGAGCTCCAGCACTTACGGTTTGGGCTGCACGATGCGTTTTAGCGGAGAAGAAAAATAATAATAAAAATCGGTACAATTACAATAGGTTTTCAGCACTTCGTGCTTGAACACCTAATAATTAAAGCTGCTAGCAGCATTTAGCGGTGTTCAAGCTGTTAAGGCCTTTAAGATTTTTAAGCACACAAGCATCAAAAGACATTAAGTTTTATGTAGCAAGCATTTAACCACTGACATCATAGATGGAATAGACCATGTTTTAGCATGATTTACCATGATATACCACATTTAGTGTGATTTTTCATGATTTACCATGTTCCAGTATGATTTACCATGAATCTAGCATGATTTACCATAGTTTACCATGATATACCACATTCTAGAATGATTTACCAGGATTCTAGCATTATTTACCTTATTTACTATGATTTACCATATTTCTAGCTTTATTTACCATGATTTACCACGTGGCTAGCCATTATGTGAAGCATTAGAACAAATGAATTGATAAACTTTGACAAAATATGATTGTGTCATAATAGTAATAGTTATATAAGGGATTTTTAAGAGTCTAAAGATATGAATGCACATGTGAAAAGACTGTTAATAAGCATAATGGCCAGCAGAGGGCAGTAGAAGACTACTTATTGGCTCATTTTCATTCTGAACTACTTGGTTTCACCAGTATTCTTCACTAAAGCAAACCAGTGATATACCAAATTCTAGTATGATTCACCTTGATTTACCCTGTTCTAGCATGGTTTACCACAACTGAACACATTTGAGTATGATTTGCCATGTTATAGGATGATTTACCACAACTGAACACATTTGAGTATGATTTGCCATGTTATAGGATGATTTACCATGATATACCACATTCTAGAATGATTTATCAGGATGTAGCATGATTTACCATGATTCATCACATTTCTAGCATGATTTGCCATGATACACCATGTAATAGTATTTTTTGCTATGATTTACCATGTTTCTATCATGATTACAGGCAATTTACCATAGGAAATACATGGTTTTAAAGCTTTTCAACAGTTATAGCGCCACCTATTGTCCGATCTCCATGAAACTTTGCATGCTTCTTCACCATGGTATGACTCATATGCTCACCAATTTTTGTGAAGTTCTGAGTTTTTATTTATGATTTATAGGCGTTTGAGTGTATTTTGACACACGCATTTTATAAATGACCCTGTTTTAGTGAACCAAAGGCCAAATTTCAACTTTTTTTCGATAATTATTGATCTAGACAGTCCAGAGAATTGTTCTAGACTGGTCTGGTTCCGATCGTGCGAAAAACCAGGGACTAGTTCGCAAAAGTAGGTTTTTAACATATTTGTGAATATTTAATGAACGATTTGATTGACAGATATGGTTCTAGAGGCAAAGTTGTTCAGCATTAGGAGATCTATCAAATGATATGCATTTTGTGGGGATTTGTGCAACACCACGTGATTACAGAGCCATAAAACTCGTTAGCGCCAACTAGTGGCCGATTTCTTTCAAAATTCTTACAGACCTCTAGGGCCATGAGTCAAACATGCCCAGCGAGTTTCGTTCCGATCGGCCTTCGTTAACCTCGTCTCATAGGTGCTCAAACTTCATTGGTCGATGGCGGCCATGTTTTTTGTGATACGCCAATATCCTTTTACACATACATGGCGCCTTGGACCAAGACACTGCATACCAATTTTCAAGTCAATCGGACTAACGGTCAGGTGGCCACACCCCCTTTTATGTTTTTTTAATGTTATAGCGCCACCTAGTGTTCGATCGTCGCGATTTTTTTACTGTGACCTCAGATTGAACTCATGCACATGTGTACCAAGTTTGGTGAGGATATCTCATTTACTTCTCGAGTTATAGCCATTTTAGTAAAATAGGCTCCTCCCACAATGTTTGTTTTACTGCCCCTAGCGACCGTAAATCGAAATTTCAACTTTTTTTCGATAATTATTGATATTCAGTCTCCAGAGAACATTTCTGCACTGGTTTGGTTCCGATCGGGCAAAAAACCAGGGACTAGTTCGCAAAAGTAGTTTTTCAACAAAATTCAAAATGGCGGAAATTTTTTCCTACCGGAAATGAAATCGGAGATATACGTTTTTTAAGTCAGGAGTCCAGCTTTCCAATGATATAAGACACTTGAGTCTACGACTTACGGTCTAGGAGTTATGAGCAGTTTCGCGCAATTGATTGCTATAGCGCCACCTATGGGCCAATCGGGCTCATAATTTGATAACCTCTCCTCGATTTTTGTACTACCATCTGACAAAGTTTCAGAGCTCCAGCACTTACGGTTTGGGCTGCACGATGCGTTTTACGGCAGAAGAATAATAATAATAATAATAAAAATCAGCACAAATACAATAGGTTTTCAGCACTTCGTGCTTGAACACCTAATAAAAATCAGCACAAATACAATAGGTTTTCAGCACTTCGTGCTTGAACACCTAATAATTAAAGCTGCTAGCAGCATTTAGCGGTGTTCAAGCTGTTAAGGCCTTTAAGATTTTTAAGCACACAAGCATCAAAAGACATTAAGTTTAATGTAGCAAGCATTTAACCACTGACATCATAGATGGAATAGACCATGTTTTAGCATGATTTACCATGATATACCACATTTAGTGTGATTTTTCATGATTTACCATGTTCCAGTATGATTTACCATGAATCTAGCATGATTTACCATAGTTTACCATGATATACCACATTCTAGAATGATTTACCAGGATTCTAGCATTATTTACCTTATTTACTATGATTTACCATGTTTCTAGCTTTATTTACCATAATTTACCACGTGGCTAGCCATTATGTATAGCATTAGAACAAATGAATTGATAAACTTTGACAAAATATGATTGTGTCATAATAGTAATAGTTATATAAGGGATTGTTAAGAGTCTAAAGATATGAATGCACATGTGAAAAGACTGTTAATAAGCATAATGGCCAGCAGAGGGCAGTAGAAAACCACTTATTGGCTCATTTTCATTTTGAACTACTTGGTTTCACCAGTATTCTTCACTAAAGCAAACCAGTGATATACCAAGTTCTAGTATGATTCACCTTGATTTACCCTGTTCTAGCATGGTTTACCACAACTGAACACATTTGAGTATGATTTGCCATGCTATAGGATGATTTACCATGATATACCACATTCTAGAATGATTTATCAGGATGTAGCATGATTTACCATGATTCATCACATTTCTAGCATGATTTGCCATGATACACCATGTAATAGTATTTTTTGCTATGATTTACCATGTTTCTATCATGATTACAGGCAATTTACCATAGGAAATACATGGTTTTAAAGCTTTTCAACAGTTATAGCGCAAGCTATTGTCCGATCTCCATGAAACTTTGCATGCTTCTTCACCATGGTATGACTCATATGCTCACCAATTTTTGTGAAGTTCTGAGTTTTTATTTATGATTTATAGGCGTTTGAGTGTATTTTGACACGCCCATTTTATAAATGACCCTGTTTTAGTGAACCAAAGGGCAAATTTCAACTTTTTTTCGATAATTATTGATCTAGACAGTCCAGAGAATTGTCCTAGACTGGTCTGGTTCCGATCGTGCAAAAAACCAGGGACTAGTTCGCAAAAGTAGGTTTTTAACATATTTGTGAATATTTAATGAACGATTTGATTGACAGATATGGTTCTAGAGGCAAAGTTGTTCAGCATGAGGAGATCTATCGACTGATATGCATTTTATGGGGATGTGTGCAACACCACGTGATTACAGAGCCGTAAAACTCGTTAGCGCCAACTAGTGGCCGATTTCTTTCAAAACTCTTACAGACCTCTTAGGCCATGAGTTGAACATGCCTATCGAGTTTCGTTCCGATCGGACTCCGTTAACCTTGTTTAATAGGTGCTTGAAGTTCATTGGCTAATGGCGGCCATGTTTTTTGAGATACGCCAATATCCTTTTACACATACATGGCACTTTGAACCAAGACACTGCATACCAATTTTCAAGTCAATTGGACTAACGGTCAGGTGGCCACACCCCCTTTTATGTTTTTTTAATGTTATAGCGCCACCTAGTGTTCGATAGTCGCGATTTTTTTACTGTGACCTCAGATTGAACTCTTGCACATGTGTACCAAGTTTGGTGAGGATATCTCATTTACTTCTCGAGTTATAGCCATTTTAGTAAAATAGGCTCCTCCCACAATGTTTGTTTTACTCCCCTAGCGACCGTAAATCGAAATTTCAACTTTTTTTCGATAATTATTGATATTCAGACTCCAGAGAACATTTCTGCACTGGTTTGGTTCCGATCGGGCAAAAAACCAGGGACTAGTTCGCAAAAGTAGTTTTTCGACAAAATTCAAAATGGCGGAAAATCCAATATGGCGGAAATTAAATCGGAGATATACGTTTTTTAAGTCAGAAGTCCAGCTTTCCAATGATATAAGACACTTGAGTCTACGACTTACGGTTTAGGAGTTATGAGCAGTTTTGCACAATTGGTTGCTATAGCGCCACCTATGGGCCAATCGGGCTCATAATTTGATAACCTCTCCTCGATTTTTGTACTACCATCTGACAAAGTTTCAAGTCTCTAGCATTTACGGTTTGGTCTGCACGATGCGTTTTACGGCAGAAGAATAATAATAATAATTAAAGCTGCAAGCAGCATTTATCGGTGTTCAAGCAGTTAAGGCAGTTAAGGCAGTTAAGCTCAAAAGCATCAAAAGACATTAAGTTTTATTTGGTAAGCATTTATCCACTGACATCATAGATGAAATAGATGATTTACAGCTAATACAGGCAATTTCACATAGGAAATACATGGTTTTTAAGCTTTTTAACAGTTATAGCGCCACCTATGGTCCAATGTCCATAAAACTGTGCATGCTTGTTAATGATGTTATGTCACATATGGTCACCAATTTTTGTAAAGTTCTGAGTTTTTATTTATGATTTATAGGCTTTTGAGTGTATTTTGACACGGCCATTTTCTAAATGACCCTATTATAGCAAACCAAAGGGCAAATTTCAACATTTTTTCGATAATTATTGATCTGAGAGTCCATAGAATTGTACTGGACTGATTTTGAGCATTATCATATAAAGATTATATGATCATGGATGGAACACACCATTTACAGCCAATACAGGCAATTTACCATAGGAAATACATGGTTTTAAAGCTTTTCAACAGTTATAGCGCCCCCTATTGTCCGATCTCCATGAAACTTTGCATGCTTCTTCACCATGGTATGAGACATATGCACCTCAATTTTTGTCAAGTTCTGAGTTTCCTTGTAGGATTTATAGGCTTTTGAGTGTGTTTTGACACGTCTAATTTCTAAACGCCCCTGTTATACCCATGCGCAAAATGCAAAAGTTCAACTTTTTTTTGATAATTATTGATCTAGAGAGTCCATAGAATTGTCCTAGACTGGTCTGGTTCCGATCGGGCGAAAAACCAGGGACTAGTTCGCAAAAGTAGGTTTTTTAACATATTCGTGAATATTTAATGAACGATTTGATTGACAGCAATGGTTCAAGAGGCAAAGTTGTTCAGCATGAGGAGATCTATCGACTGATATGCATTTTATGGGGATGTGTGCAACACCACGTGATTACAGAGCCGTAAAACTCGTTAGCGCCAACTAGTGGCCGATTTCTTTCAAAACTCTTACAGACCTCTTGGGCCATGAGTCGAACATGCCCATTGAGTTTCGTTCCGATCGGCCTCCGTTAACCTTGTTTAAAAGGTGCACAAACTTCATTGGCCAATGGCGGCCATGTTTTTTGAGATATGCCAATATCCTTTTACACATACATGGCACCTTGGACCAAGACACTGCATACCAATTTTCAAGTCAATCGGACTAACGGTCAGGTGGCCACACCCCCTTTTATGTTTTTTTAATATTATAGCGCCACCTAGTGTTCGATCGTCGCGATTTTTTTACTGTGACCTCAGATTGAAATGATGCACATATCTACCAAGTTTGGTGAACGTACCTCATTTACTTCTGGAGTTATAGCCATTTTAGTAAAATAGGCTCCTCCCACAATGTTATTTTTGCACCCCCTAGCGACCGAAAATCGAAAATTCAACTTTTTTTTGATAATTATTGATATTCAGTCTCCAGAGAACATTTCTGCACTGGTTTGGTTCCGATCGGGCAAAAAACCAGGGACTAGTTCGCAAAAGTAGTTTTTTGACAATATCCAAGATGGCGGAAAATCCAATATGGCGGAAATAAAATCGGAGATATACGTTTTTTAAGTCAGGAGTCCAGCTTTCCAATGATATAAGACACTTGAGTCTATGACTTACGGTCTACGAGTTATGAGCCATTTCGCGCAATTGATTGCTATAGCGCCACCTATAGGCCAATCGGGGTCATACTCTCTGAACCTCTCCTCGATTTTTGTACTACCATCTGACAAAGTTTCAGAGCTCCAGCACTTACGGTTTGGGCTGCACGATGCGTTTTAGCGGAGAAGAAAAATAATAATAAAAATCGGTACAATTACAATAGGTTTTCAGCACTTCGTGCTTGAACACCTAATAATAATTAAAGCTGCAAGCAGCATTTAGCGGTGTTCAAGCAATTAAGGCAGTTAAGGCAGTTAAGCTCAAAAGCATCAAAAGACATTAAGTTTGATGTAGCAAGCATTTAACCACTGACATCATAGATGGAATAGATCATTTTTAGCATGATTTACCATGATATACCACATTTCAGTGTGATTTTTCATGATTTACCATGTACCAGTATGATTTACTATGAAATTAGCATGATTTACCATAGTTTACCATGAAATACCAAGTTCTAGTGTGATTCACCATGATTGACCCTGTTCTAGCATGGTTTACCACAATTGAACACATTCTAGTATGATTTAATATGATTCTAGCATGATTTATCTTAGTTTACCTTGATTTACCATGTTATAGGATGATTTACCATGATATGCCACATTCTAGAATGATTTACCAGGATTCTAGCATGATTTACCTTATTTACTATGATTTACCATGTTTCTAGAGTTATTCACCATGATTTACAACTTAGTACCAATTATGTAAAGCATCAGAACAAATGAAGTGATAAACACTGACAAAATATGATTGTGTTATAATAGTAATTGTTATATAAGGGATTTTTAAGTGTCTAAGTATCTGAATGTAAAAGCTCATGTGAAAAGACTGTTAATAAATATAATGGCCAGCAGAGGGCAGCAGAAGACCACTTATTGGCTCACTTTCATTTTGATCTACTTGGTTTCACCAGTATTCTGGATTAAAGCAAACCAGTTTTTCACTGTTAACTCCATTATGCATGCACACACACACACACAAACATTGTACAGGCAATTTAACATAGGAAATACATGGTTTTTAAGCTTTTTAACAGTTATAGCGCCACCTATGGTCCAACCTCCATAAAACTGTGTATGCTTGTTAATGATGTTATGTCACATACTGTCACCAATTTTTGTGAAGTTCTGAGTTTTTATTTATGATTTATAGGCTTTTGAGTGTATTTTGACACGCCCATTTTCTAAATGACCCTATTATAGCAAACCAAAGGGCAAAATTCAACATTTTTTCGATAATTATTGATCTGGAGAGTCCATAGAATTGTACTGGACTGATTTTGAGCATTATCATATAAAGATTATATGATCATGGATGGAACACACCATTTACAGCCAATACAGGCAATTTACCATAGGAAATACATGGTTTTAAAGTTTTTCAACAGTTATAGCGCCACCTATTGTCCGATCTCCATGAAACTTTGCATGCTTCTTCACCATGGTATGAGACATATGCACATCAATTTTTGTCAAGTTCTGAGTTTCCTTGTAGGATTTATAGGCTTTTGAGTGTGTTTTGACACGTCTAATTTCTAAACGCCCCTGTTATACCCATGCGCAAAATGCAAAAGTTCAACTTTTTTTTGATAATTATTGATCTAGAGAGTCCATAGAATTGTCCTAGACTGGTCTGGTTCCGATCGGGCGAAAAACCAGGGACTAGTTCGCAAAAGTAGGTTTTTAACATATTCGTGAATATTTAATGAACGATTTGATTGACAGCAATGGTTCAAGAGGCAAAGTTGTTCAGCATGAGGAGATCTATTGACTGATATGCATTTTATGGGGATGTGTGCAACACCACGTGATTACAGAGCCGTAAAACTCGTTAGCGCCAACTAGTGGCCGATTTCTTTCAAAACTCTTACAGACCTCTTGGGCCATGAGTCGACCATGCCCATTGAGTTTCGTTCCAATCGGCCTCCGTTAACCTTGTTTAAAAGGTGCACAAACTTCATTGGCCAATGGCGGCCATGTTTTTTGAGATATGCCAATATCCTTTTACACATACATGGCACCTTGGACCAAGACACTGCATACCAATTTTCAAGTCAATCGGACTAACGGTCAGGTGGCCACACCCCCTTTTATGTTTTTTTAATGTTATAGCGCCACCTAGTGTTCGATCGTCGGGATTTTTTTACTGTGACTTCAGATTGAACTCATGCACATATCTACCAAGTTTGGTGAACGTACCTCATTTACTTCTGGAGTTATAGCCATTTTAGTAAAATAGGCTCCTCCCACAATGTTATTTTTGCACCCCCTAGCGACCGAAAATCGAAAATTCAACTTTTTTTTGATAATTATTGATATTCAGTCTCCAGAGAACATTTCTGCACTGGTTTGGTTCCGATCGGGCAAAAAACCAGGGACTAGTTCGCAAAAGTAGTTTTTTGACAAAATCCAAGATGGCGGAAAATCCAATATGGCGGAAATAAAATCGGAGATATACGTTTTTTAAGTCAGGAGTCCAGCTTTCCAATGATATAAGACACTTGAGTCTATGACTTAGGGTCTACGAGTTATGAGCCATTTCGCGCAATTGATTGCTATAGCGCCACCTATAGGCCAATCGGGGTCATACTCTCTGAACCTCTCCTCGATTTTTGTACTACCATCTGACAAAGTTTCAGAGCTCCAGCACTTACGGTTTGGGCTGCACGATGCGTTTTAGCGGAGAAGAAAAATAATAATAAAAATCGGTACAATTACAATAGGTTTTCAGCACTTCGTGCTTGAACACCTAATTAAAGCTGCAAGCAGCATTTAGCGGTGTTCAAGCTGTTAAGGCCTTTAAGATTTTTAAGCACACAAGCATCAAAAGACATTAAGTTTTATGTAGCAAGCATTTAATCACTGACATCATAGAGTGAATAGACCATGTTTTCGCATGATTTACTATGATATACCATATTTAGTGTGGTTTTTCATGATTTACCATGTTCCAGTATGATTTACCATGAATCTAGCATGATTTACAATAGTTTACCATGATATACCACATTCTAGAATGATTTACCAGGATTCTAGCATTATTTACCTTATTTACTATGATTTACCATGTTTCTAGCTTTATTTACCATGATTTACCACTTGGCTAGCCATTATGTGAAGCATCAGAACAAATGAAGTGATAAACTGACAAAATATGATTGTGTTATAATAGTAATAGTTATATAAGGGATTTTTAAGAGTCAAAATATATGAATGCACATGTGAAAAGACTGTTAATAAGCAGAATGGCCAGCAGAGGGCAGTAGAAGACCACTTATTGGCTCACTTTCATTTTGATCTACTTGTTTTCACCAGTATTCACTAAAGCAAACCAGTTTTTCCATGTTAACTCTATTATGCATGCTTACACACACACACACACACACACACACACACACACACACACACACACACACACACACACACACACACACACACAGTACAGGCAATTTACCATAGGAAATACATGATTTTTAAGCTTTTTAACAGTTATAGCGCCACCTATGGTCCGATCTCCATGGAACTGTGCATGCTTCTTCACCATGTTATGCCACATATGCTCACCAATTTTTGTGAAGTTCTGAGTTTTTATTTATGATTTATAGGCTTTTGAGTGTATTATGACACACCGATTTTCTAAATTACCCTGTTGTAGCAAACCAAAGGGCAAAGTTCAACTTTTTTTTTATAATTATTGACCTAGAGAGTCCAGAGAATTTTACTGCACTGATTTTGAGCATTATGATATAAAGATTATATGATCATAAATGGAACACACCATTTACAGGCAATACAGGCAATTTACCATAGGAAATACATGGTTTTAAAGCTTTTCAACAGTTATAGCGCCACCTATTGTCCGATCTCCATGAAACTTTGCATGCTTCTTCACCATGGTATGAGACATATGCACATCAATTTTTGTCAAGTTCTGAGTTTCCTTGTAGGATTTATAGGCTTTTGAGTGTGTTTTGACACGTCTAATTTCTAAACGCCCCTGTTATACCCATGCGCAAAATGCAAAAGTTCAACTTTTTTTTGATAATTATTGATCTAGAGAGTCCATAGAATTGTCCTAGACTGGTCTGGTTCCGATCGGGCAAAAAACCAGGGACTAGTTCGCAAAAGTAGGTTTTTAACATATTCGTGAATATTTAATGAACGATTTGATTGACAGCAATGGTTCAAGAGGCAAAGTTGTTCAGCATGAGGAGATCTATCGACTGATATGCATTTTATGGGGATGTGTGCAACACCACGTGATTACAGAGCCGTAAAACTCGTTAGCGCCAACTAGTGGCCGATTTCTTTCAAAACTCTTACAGACCTCTTGGGCCATGAGTCGTACATGCCCATTGAGTTTCGTTCCGATCGGACTCCGTTAACCTTGTTTAAAAGGTGCACAAACTTCATTGGCCAATGGCGGCCATGTTTTTTGAGATATGCCAATATCCTTTTACACATACATGGCACCTTGGACCAAGACACTGCATACCAATTTTCAAGTCAATCGGACTAACGGTCAGGTGGCCACACCCCCTTTTATGTTTTTTTAATGTTATAGCGCCACCTAGTGTTCGATCGTCGCGATTTTTTTACTGTGACCTCAGATTGAACTCATGCACATATCTACCAAGTTTGGTGAACGTACCTCATTTACTTCTGGAGTTATAACCATTTTAGTAAAATAGGCTCCTCCCACAATGTTATTTTTGCACCCCCTAGCGACCGAAAATCGAAAATTCAACTTTTTTTTGATAATTATTGATATTCATTCTCCAGAGAACATTTCTGCACTGGTTTGGTTCCGATCGGGCAAAAAACCAGGGACTAGTTCGCAAAAGTAGTTTTTTGACAAAATCCAAGATGGCGGAAAATCCAATATGGCGGAAATAAAATCGGAGATATACGTTTTTTAAGTCAGGAGTCCAGCTTTCCAATGATATAAGACACTTGAGTCTATGACTTACGGTCTACGAGTTATGAGCCATTTCGCGCAATTGATTGCTATAGCGCCACCTATAGGCCAATCAGGGTCATACTCTCTGAATCTCTCCTCGATTTTTGTACTACCATCTGACAAAGTTTCAGAGCTCCAGCACTTACGGTTTGGGCTGCACGATGCGTTTTAGCGGAGAAGAAAAATAATAATAAAAATCGGTACAATTACAATAGGTTTTCAGCACTTCGTGCTTGAACACCTAATTAAAGCTGCTAGCAGCATTTAGCGGTGTTCAAGCAATTAAGGCAGTTAAGGCCTTTAAGCTCAAAAGCATCAAAAGACATTACGTTTTATGTAGCAAGCATTTAACCACTGACATCATAGATGGAAGACAATTTTTAGCATGATTTACCATGATATACCAAATCTAGTGTGATTTTTCATGATTTACCATGTTCCAGTATGATTTACCATGAATCTAGCATGATTTACAATAGTTTACCATGATATACCAAGTTCTAGGATGATTCACCATGATTTGCCTTGTTCTAGCATGGTTTACCACAATTGAACACATTCTAGTATGATTTCATATGATTCTAGCATTCATTGAAGAGATATAGGCTTTCAGGGACACATATGGCTATATATTTAAGTGACCCTATTATAGCCATCCAAATGAAGAAGTTAGACCTTTTCTGATAATCATTGATCTAGAGAGTCCAGAGAAATGCACTGCACTGATTTTTGGAATTACGATATAAAGATTATATTATCATAGATGGAAAATACCATTTACAGCCAATACAGGCAATTTACCATAGGAAATACATGGTTTTAAAGCTTTTTAACATACAATAATTATTTATTAATTTTCATTCATTCATTTATTTAGTCATTCTTTTTATTTATTTCTTTGTGTTTTATTGTTTAAAATGTCTGTGTAATGTCCTTTTATAATGAATTTGTATAGAGACTTGCATCATACATTTGGCAGGTTTATAATGAAGTACTTACAACAAAAGGTGATGTAAGAAATGAAACAAACTCTTTGCAGCAGAAAGAGAAAAAAGAAAGGAAAGACAAAGAACTTTGAGATATGATGAGAATGAAGCAGCAAATATGGTCTAATATATTCCAACACTTCAAGTATTGATAAACGGGTAAGACTATTTTTATCTTTTAAATTAGTTATAACTGTTATTACATTGACATAATATGCCTAGAATACTCTGTAATATTTGTTTCTGTTATAAGGATATTCTGTTAAATAAATAGTTGCTTTTAAACACAATGTTTTAGAAGTACATAATTCACTTGTAAAGTGTAAATAAAATAAAAAATCCTAATCAAATCCTCATTGTCTTTAGGTACATCAAATGTCTTACGCTGCTCATTATAGGACAATATTCAACTCCAGAACCAGCTGAAGATTCTATTCAATGCAAATCAAGGAATCAGTTTGACTGCAGAAAAACCATGTCCAGATCATCACAGCACCATCACCATTGTGGACTACATCTGTGTTGCTCAGTTCAGCATTCAGATTATCACCATCACCATTGTGGACTACATCTGTGTGGCTCAGTTCAGCACATACTGAAATGCTGACCATTCTGAAATGCTTATCACAGTTTTATCTGACAGAGTTTTTGTGTTTGACAGAGGCCAGTGTTGTCTGTCATTGAGGGTATTTTAGTGGTGTTGTCCTGCATGGACTGAAGCCCTTACCACCCTATCATCCCTGAGGATTGGTCTATGAGCTGAACGCCCACTGAATTATTGTCTCTTACCATTTCATATGTCTTGTTTTCATATGCATTGTTTTTTTTTTTTATTCTGTCATTAAAATTGATCTATGACTTTTAGTTTGATTCAATGTACCTTTTTTAAATGGCACATTTTTCATATTAACTCTAATGAATGTGCTTACACAAATTGTTGGATATATATTTGAAATAAATGATTATATATATTAATAATAAGTTATATATTTTCTGATAATTATTGATCTAGGGAGTCAAGAGAATTGTACTGTACTGGTTTTGAACATTGATTTTAACATTATATGCTCATAGATGGAAAACAAAATGTACAGCTAACCTTATTTATTATTATATTATTTATCATAAATATTATTTCTATCATAATAAATAGCTTTAAGCATTTGTTTGTTAGCCAATGCTGAAAACTGCTTTAAAATATTAAAAATGTCTAATGCTATTGCTCCCTCTCGTGGACAACAGCGGTATTACAATACAGTTGAAATGAATGACAGGATTTTTTTTTTTTTTTTTTTTTACTTATATCTCGGGAATGAGAAAGCGAAAAAATCTGAAACTCAGAACTTAGATAGTGTTAGAGAAGCTCTGTTGAACAAGACCATCGCGGTGTTCCTGAGTGATCTGGGACAGGAGTTATGTATGTTGAAATGCATATCTTTGTGGGCTTATAACTCGGGAATGCACAGGCCAAATCGCAACATACTCGAATCGAAGCTAGATGAGGACGGGGCCTTTCCAACAAGCTCTCCCACAAGGATGTAGGTGCTCTAGATCGGGAGATACGGCCATTCAGAGTTGGGGGTCTCACGAATTAGAGATCCGCGGGTGGGGGGTTCTCCCGGCCGCGACGCCAGATTTGGATCAAGAGCCCGGAGAGGACCTCACCATCAAAATTTGAGCGCGCAGTGACTTTTCGTTTTCGAGTTATGAGTGAATTTGTACTGTAGGGGCGTGGCCTGAAGGTTTCAGTTTCGTTTTAAGGCGTTAATGTTGATTTTAATGTGATACTAATAGTAAATTCTCAATAGCAATACTCCAATAGATGAATTTGGACAAAATGTGAGTGTAAATGTTAAAATTGTGATTTTTATAAAGTCTAAATAAGAATTATACTATAATATTAGTTAGTAGCATGACAAAATGACTATTTTAAACAGCAGGGGGTAGTACAATACCACTTATTGGCTTAAGCCTTTATATTCACATCATTTTCACATATTTAACTGCTATAAAGGGTATATTTTGTCCGAATCTGTCTGAAAAATGTTGTGCTTATTTAGTTTTACATGTTCAAACTTGTTTTTAAGAAGATATGAGCATTCATTGAAGAGATATAGGCTTTCAGGGACACTTGATCAATGCTACATATTGAAGTGTCACTATTATAGCCATCCAAATAAATGTTATATCTTTTCTGATAATTATTGATCTAGGGAGTCAAGAGAATTGTACTGTACTGGTTTTGAACATTGATTTTAACATTATATGCTCATAGATGGAAAACAAAATGTACAGCTAACCTTATTTATTATTATATTATTTATCATAAATAATATTTCCATCATAATAAATAGCTTTAAGCATTTGTTTGTTAGCCAATGCTGAAAACTGCTTTAAAATATTAAAAATGTCTAATGCTGTTGCTCGCTCTCGTGGACAACATCGGTATTACAATACAGTTGAAATGAATGACAGGATTTTTTTTTTTTTTTTTTTTACTTATATCTCGGGAATGAGAAAGCGAAAAAATCTGAAACTCAGAACTTAGATAGTGTTAGAGGAGCTCTGTTGAACAAGACCATCGCTGTGTTCCTGAGTGATCTGGGACAGGAGTTATGTATGTTGAAATGCATATCTTTGTGGGCTTATAACTCGGGAATGCCCAGGCCAAATCGCACCATACTCGAATCGAAGCTAGATGAGGCCGGGGCCTTTCCAACAAGCTCTCTCACAAGGATGTAGGTGCTCTAGATCGGGAGATACAGTCATTCAGAGTTGGGGGTCTCACGAATTAGAGATCCGCGGGGGGTGGGGGGTTCTCCCGAGCCCCGCGACGCCAGATTTGGATCAAGAGCCCGGAGAGGACCTCACCATCAAAATTTGAGCGCGCAGTGAGTTTTCGTTTTCGAGTTATGAGTGAATTTGTACTGTAGGGGCGTGGCCTGAAGGATTTAGTTTCGTTTTAAGGCTTTAATGTTGATTTTAATGTGATACTAATAGTAAATTCTCAATAGGAATACTCCAATAGATGAATTTGGACAAAATGTGAGTGTAAATGTTAAAATTGTGATTTTTATAAAGTCTAAATAAGAATTATACTATAATATTAGTTAGTAGCATGACAAAATGACTATTTTAAACAGCAGGGGGTAGTACAATACCACTTATTAGCTTAAGCCTTTATATTCACATCATTTTCACATATTTAACTGCTATAAAGGGTATATTTTGTCCGAATCTGTCTGAAAAATGTTGTGCTTATTTGGTTTTACATGTTCAAACTTGTTTTTAAGAAGATATGAGCATTCATTGAAGAGATATAGGCTTTCAGGGACACTTGATCAATGCTACATATTGAAGTGTCACTATTATAGCCATCCAAATAAATAAGTTATATCTTTTCTGATAATTATTGATCTAGGGAGTCAAGAGAATTGTACTGTACTGGTTTTGAACATTGATTTTAACATTATATGCTCATAGATGGAAAACAAAATGTACAGCCAACCTTATTTATTATTATATTATTTATCATAAATTTTAGTTCCATCATAATAAATAGCTTTAAGCATTTGTTTGTTAGCCAATGCTGAAAACTGCTTTAAAAGATTAAAAATGTCTAATGCTGTTGCTCCCTCTCGTGGACATATCTTTTCTGGAAAACAAAATGTACAGCCAATACAGGCAATTTGCCATAGGAAACATATGGGTTTAAAGCTTTTTTACAGTTATAGCGCCACCTATTGTCCGAGCTCCATGAAACTTTGCATGCTTCTTCATCATGGTATGACACATATGCACAGCAATTTTTGTGAAGTTCTGAGTTTTTATTTAGGATTTATAGGCTTTTGAGTGTATTTTGAAACGCCCATTTTCTAAATGACCCTGTTATAGTGAACCAAAGGGCAAATTTCTACTTTTTTTCAATAATTATTGATCTAGAGAGTCCAGAGAATTGTCCTAGACTGGTCTGGTTCCGATCGGGCGAAAAACCAGGGACTAGTTCGCAAAAGTAGGTTTTTAACATATTCGTGAATATTTAATGAACGATTTGATTGACAGCAATGGTTCTAGAGGCAAAGTTGTTCAGCATGAGGAGATCTATCGACTGATATGCATTTTATGGGGATGTGTGCAACACCACGTGATTACAGAGCCGTAAAACTCGTTAGCGCCAACTAGTGGCCGATTTCTTTCAAAACTCTTACAGACCTCTTAGGCCATGAGTTGAACATGCCTATCGAGTTTCGTTCCGATCGGACTCCATTAACCTTGTTTAATAGGTGCTTGAACTTCATTGGCTAATGGCGGCCATGTTTTTTTAGATACGCCAATATCCTTTTACACATACATGGCACCTTGAACCAAGACACTGCATACCAATTTTCAAGTCAATTGGACTAACGGTCAGGTGGCCACACCCCCTTTTATGTTTTTTTAATGTTATAGCGCCACCTAGTGTTCGATAGTCGCGATTTTTTTACTGTGACCTCAGATTGAACTCATGCACATGTGTACCAAGTTTGGTGAGGATATCTCATTTACTTCTCGAGTTATAGCCATTTTAGTAAAATAGGCTCCTCCCACAATGTTTGTTTTACTGCCCCTAGCGACCGTAAATCGAAATTTCAACTTTTTTTCGATAATTATTGATATTCAGTCTCCAGAGAACATTTCTGCACTGGTTTGGTTCCGATCGGGCAAAAAACCAGGGACTAGTTCGCAAAAGTAGTTTTTCGACAAAATTCAAAATGGCGGAAAATCCAATATGGCGGAAATTAAATCGGAGATATACGTTTTTTAAGTCAGAAGTCCAGCTTTCCAATGATATAAGACACTTGAGTCTACGACTTACGGTTTAGGAGTTATGAGCAGTTTTGCGCAATTGGTTGCTATAGCGCCACCTATGGGCCAATCGGGCTCATAATTTGATAACCTCTCCTCGATTTTTGTACTACCATCTGACAAAGTTTCAAGTCTCTAGCATTTACGGTTTGGTCTGCACGATGCGTTTTACGGCAGAAGAATAATAATAATAATAATAATTAAAGCTGCTAGCAGCATTTAGCGGTGTTCAAGCATTTAAGACAGTTAAGACAGTTAAGGCAGTTAAGCTCAAAAGCATCAAAAGATATTAAGGTTTATGTAGCAAGCATTTAACCACTGACATAATAGATGGAATAGACCATGTTTTAGCATGATTTACTATGATATACCACATTTTAGTGTGATTTTTCATGATTTACCATGAGTCTAGCATGATTTACCATCGTTTACCATGATTTGTCATAGTTTACCTTGATTTACCATGTTGTAGGATGATTTAACATGATAACACATTCTAGCATGATTTACCAGTATTTATCACACTGCTAGCCTGATTTACCATGATACACCATGTAATAGTATTATTTACTATGATTTATCATGTTTCTATCGTGATTTACCATGATTTACCACATTGCTAGCATTGATGTGAAGTGTCAATAAAAATGAAGTGATAAACTCTGACAAAATATGCCTGTCTTCACATGGAAAAACTGGTTTGCTTAAGTGCAGAAAACTGGTGATAAAACAAGTCTGTCAAAATGAAAGTGAGCCAATAAGTGATATTCTACTGCCCTCTGCTGGACATTATACTTATTAATAAAACATTTCACAGGAGCCTTTGCACTCATTTTTAGACATATGCTTCACACACACACACACACACACACACACACACACACACACACACACACACACACACACACACACACACACACACACACACACACACACACACACACACACTATATTTAACAGTCCCTCATAATAATAATACAAATATTGTTTTAAGCATTTGTTTGTTAGCAAATGCTGAAAACTGGTTAAAAAGATTAAAAAAAATCTCTAATGCTGTTGCTCCATCTAGTGGACAACAGTGGGTATTACAGCAAACGAACAGTTGAAATGAATAAAGTAATGGAAATTTGGTTTCACTTATATCTCGCATTTCACTACTGCCATCACAGATGTAATATAACAAATTCTAGTATGATTCACCATGATTGACCCTGTTCTAGCATGTTTTACCATGATTGAATACATTCTAGTATGATTTAATATGATTTTAGCAAGATTTATCTTAGTTGACCTTGATTTACCATGTTATAGGATGATTTACCAGGATTCTAGCATTATTTACCTTATTTACTATGATTTACCATGTTTCTAGCATTATTCAACATGATTTACCACGTTGCTAGCAATTATGTGAAGCATCAGAACAAATGAAGTGATAAACTAAGACAAAATATAATTGTGTTGTTACATAAGGGATTTTTAAGTGTCTAAATATAGGAATGCAAAAATATATGTGAAAAGACTGTCAATAAGTATAATGGCCAGCAGAGGGCAGCAAAAGACCACTTATTGGCTCACTTTCATTTTGATCTACTTGGTTTCCCCATTATTCTGGACTAAATCAAACCAGTTTTTCTCTGTTACCTCCATTATGCATGCATGCACACACACACAGACACACACAGACACACACACACACACACACACACACACACACACACACACACACACACACACACACACACACACACACACACACACACACACACACACACACACACACACACACACACACACACACACACTTTTTTGCTATGTTATTGTGAACATCTACATCTCTTTAAATGGTCTATAAGCATTTAACATATTTCTTTGTGATGTAATAATATAAAACTAATAAAAAAATAGCTTTAAGCATTTGTTTGTCAGCCAATGCTGGAAGCTGATAAAAAAGATTAAACATGTCTAATACTGCTGCTCCCTCTAGTGGACAACAGTGGTATTACAGCATATATACTGTTTAAATGAATGAATTGAAAGTTGGTTTTTCAATTATCTCAGAAACGAGAAGGCAAAAATTTCTGAAACTCGGAGCTTAGATAGTGCTTGAGGGACCCTGTGGAATGAGCCCTTCCCGGTATTGGTGGGCGTTTGGGGCTGGGAGTTATTTCTGTTCAAAGACATATCTTTTGGGGCTTATATCTTGAGAATGCCCGGCCCAAATCGCTCCAAACTCGTATCGAAGCTAGATGAGGACGAGCCCTTTCCAACGAGCTATCCCACACGGATCTGGGTGGTCTAGATCGGCAGTTAGAGCCGTTCCAAGTTGGGGGTCTCATGGATTAGCGATTCGCGGGGGGGGGGGCGTTCCCGAGCCCCGCGACGATAGATTTGGATCAAGAACTAGGAGAGGACCTTACCATCCAAATTTGAGCGCGCAGTGACTTTCCGTTTTCGAGTTATGAGTGAATTTGTACTTGGGGGCGTGGCCTAAATAGCGGTTTTAGTTTCACTTTAGATTTGAGGCTTCCTGTGACACAAGTTTCAATAATAATACTCCAATAGATGCATTTTGACAAAATGTGATTGTAAATGTTGAAATAGTGATTTTATAAAGTCTAAATATGAATTATATAGCAATATTAGGGAGAGTAGTATGATGAAATGACAGCAGGGGGCAGTAAAATACCACTTATTGGTTTAATATGCAATTATGTTCACATTATTTTCACCTTTTTTCAACTGTTATACAGGCAAATTGTCTGAATCTGTCGGAAATTTTTCATGCTTGTTTAGATTGATGTTTTTAAAGAAGATATGAGCATTCATTGAAGAGATATAGGCTTTCGGGGAACTTGGTCAAGGTTACATTTTCAAAATGACCCTGTTATAGCCATCCAAATGCAGAAGTTTAACTTTTCCTGACAATTATTGTATAATTTAATATGATTCTAGCATGATTTATCTTAGTTTACCTTGATGTACAATGTTATAGGATGATTTACCATACCACATTCTAGAATGATTTACCAGGATTCTAGCATTATATACCTTATTTACTATGATTTACCATGTTTCTAGCTTTATTTACAATGATTTACCACGTGGCTAGCCATTATGTGAAGCATCAGAGAAAAATGAAGTGATAAACCAAGACAAAATATGATTGTGTTATAATAGTAATATAAGTGATTTTTAAGAGTCTAAAGATATGAATGCACATGTGAAAAGACTGTTAATAAGGAGAATGGCCAGCAGAGGGCAGTAGAAGACCACTTATTGGCTCACTTTCATTTTGAACTATGTGGTTTCACCAGTATTCACTGGTTTGCTTTAGCAAACCAGTTTTTCCATGTTAACTTTATTATGCATGCTTACACACACACACACACACACACACACACACACACACACACACACACACACACACACACACACACACACACACACACACACACACACTGTACAGGCAATTTACCATAGGATATATATTGTTTTAAAGCTTTTTAACAGTTATAGCGCCACCTATGGTCCGATCTCCATGAAACTGTGCATGCTTCTTCGCCATGTTATGACACATATGCTCACCAATTTTTGTGAAGTTCTGAGTTTTTATTTATGATTTATAGGCTTTTGAGTGTATTTCGACACGTACATTTTCGAAATGACCCTGTTTTAGCAAACCAAAGGGCAAAATTCAACTGTTTTTGATAATTATTGACCTAGAGAGTCCAGAGAATTGTACTGCACTGATTTTGAGCATTATGATATAAAGAGTATATGATCATAGATGGAACACACAATTTAAAGCCAATACAGGCAATTTACCATAGGAAATACATGGTTTTAAAGCTTTTCAACAGTTATAGCGCCACCTATTGTCCGATCTCCATGAAACTTTGTATGCTTCTTCACCATGGTATGAGACATATGCACATCAATTTTTGTCAAGTTCTGAGTTTCCTTGTAGGATTTATAGGCTTTTGAGTGTGTTTTGACATGTCTAATTTCTAAACGCCCCTGTTATACCCATGCGAAAAATGCAAAAGTTCAACTTTTTTTTGATAATTATTGATCTAGAGAGTCCATAGAATTGTCCTAGACTGGTCTGGTTCCGATCGGGCGAAAAACCAGGGACTAGTTCGCAAAAGTAGGTTTTTAACATATTCGTGAATATTTAATGAACGATTTGATTGACAGCAATGGTTCAAGAGGCAAAGTTGTTCAGCATGAGGAGATCTATCGACTGATATGCATTTTATGGGGATGTGTGCAACACCACGTGATTACAGAGCCGTAAAACTCGTTAGCGCCAACTAGTGGCCGATTTCTTTCAAAACTCTTACAGACCTCTTGGGCCATGAGTCGAACATGCCCATTGAGTTTCGTTCCGATCGGCTTCCGTTAACCTTGTTTAAAAGGTGCACAAACTTCATTGGCCAATGGCGGCCATGTTTTTTGAGATATGCCAATATCCTTTTACACATACATGGCACCTTGGACCAAGACACTGCATACCAATTTTCAAGTCAATCGGACTAACGGTCAGGTGGCCACACCCCCTTTTATGTTTTTTTAATGTTATAGCGCCACCTAGTGTTCAATCGTCGCGATTTTTTTACTGTGACCTCAAATTGAACTCATACACATAACTACCAAGTTTGGTGAACGTACCTCATTTACTTCTGGAGTTATAGCCATTTTAGTAAAATAGGCTCCTCCCACAATGTTATTTTTGCACCCCCTAGCGACCGAAAATCGATAATTCAACTTTTTTTCGATAATTATTGATATTCTGTCTCCAGAGAACATTTCTGCACTGGTTTGGTTCCGATCGGGCAAAAAACCAGGGACTAGTTCGCAAAAGTAGTTTTTCGACAAAATTCAAAATGGCGGAAAATCCAATATGGCGCAAATAAAATCGGAGATATACGTTTTTTAAGTCAGAAGTCCAGCTTTCCAATGATATAAGACACTTGAGTCTACGACATACGGTCTAGGAGTTATGATCAGTTTCGCGCTTGTGGTTGCTATAGCGCCACCTATGGGCCAATCGGGCTCATACTCTCTCAACCTCTCCTCGATTTTTGTACTACCCTAATCCGAAGTTTCAAGTCTCTAGCACTTACGGTTTGGTCTGCACGATGCGTTTTAGGGGAAAATAATAATAATAATTAAAGCTGCAAGCAGCATTTAGCGGTGTTCAAGCAGTTAAGGCAGTTAAGGCAGTTAAGCTCAAAAGCATCAAAAGACATTAAGTTTTATTTGGTAAGCATTTATCCACTGACATCATAGATGAAATAGATGATTTACAGCTAATACAGGCAATTTACCATAGGAAATACATGGTTTTTAAGCTTTTTAACAGTTATAGCGCCACCTATGGTCTAATGTCCATAAAACTGTGCATGCTTGTTAATGATGTTATGTCACATATGGTCACCAATTTTTGTAAAGTTCTGAGTTTTTATTTATTATTTATAGGCTTTTGAGTGTATTTTGACACGGCCATTTTCTAAATGACCCTGTTATAGTGAACCAAAGGGCAAATTTCAACATTTTTTCGATAATTATTGATCTGGAGAGTCCATAGAATTGTACTGGACTGATTTTGAGCATTATCATATAAAGATTATATGATCATGGATGGAACACACCATTTACAGCCAATACAGGCAATTTACCATAGGAAATACATGGTTTTAAAGCTTTTCAACAGTTATAGCGCCACCTATTGTCCGATCTCCATGAAACTTTGCATGCTTCTTCACCATGGTATGAGACATATGCACATCAATTTTTGTCAAGTTCTGAGTTTCCTTGTAGGATTTATAGGCTTTTGAGTGTGTTTTGACACGTCTAATTTCTAAACGCCCCTGTTATACCCATGCGCAAAATGCAAAAGTTCAACTTTTTTTTGATAATTATTGATCTAGAGAGTCCATAGAATTGTCCTAGACTGGTCTGGTTCCGATCGGGCGAAAAACCAGGGACTAGTTCGCAAAAGTAGGTTTTTAACATATTCGTAAATATTTAATGAACGATTTGACTGACAGCAATGGTTCTAGAGGCAAAGTTGTTCAGCATGAGGAGATCTATCGACTGATATGCATTTTATGGGGATGTGTGCAACACCACGTGATTACAGAGCCGTAAAACTCGTTAGCGCCAACTAGTGGCCGATTTCTTTCAAAACTCTTACAGACCTCTTGGGCCATGAGTCGAACATGCCCATTGAGTTTCGTTTCGATCGGCCTCCGTTAACCTTGTTTAAAAGGTGCACAAACTTCATTGGCCAATGGCGGCCATGTTTTTTGAGATATGTCAATATCCTTTTACACATACATGGCACCTTGGACCAAGACACTGCATACCAATTTTCAAGTCAATCGGACTAACGGTCAGGTGGCCACACCCCCTTTTATGTTTTTTTAATGTTATAGCGCCACCTAGTGTTCGATCGTCGCGATTTTTTTACTGTGACCTCAGATTGAACTCATGCACATATCTACCAAGTTTGGTGAACGTACCTCATTTACTTCTGGAGTTATAGCCATTTTAGTAAAATAGGCTCCTCCCACAATGTTATTTTTGCACCCCCTAGCGACCGAAAATCGAAAATTCAACTTTTTTTTGATAATTATTGATATTCAGTCTCCAGAGAACATTTCTGCACTGGTTTGGTTCCGATCGGGCAAAAAACCAGGGACTAGTTCGCAAAAGTAGTTTTTTGACAAAATCCAAAATGGCGGAAAATCCAATATGGCGGAAATAAAATCGGAGATATACGTTTTTTAAGTCAGGAGTCCAGCTTTCCAATGATATAAGACACTTGAGTCTATGACTTACGGTCTACGAGTTATGAGCCATTTCGCGCAATTGATTGCTATAGCGCCACCTATAGGCCAATCGGGGTCATACTCTCTGAACCTCTCCTCGATTTTTGTACTACCATCTGACAAAGTTTCAGAGCTCCAGCACTTACGGTTTGGGCTGCACGATGCGTTTTAGCGGAGAAGAAAAATAATAATAAAAATCGGTACAATTACAATAGGTTTTCAGCACTTCGTGCTTGAACACCTAATAAAAATCAGTACAATTACAATAGGTTTTCAGCACTTCGTGCTTGAACACCTAATAATTAAAGCTGCAAGCAGCATTTATCGGTGTTCAAGCAGTTAAGGCAGTTAAGGCAGTTATGCACACAAGCATCAAAAGACATTAAGTTTTATGTAGCAAGCATTTAACCACTGACATCATAGATGGAATAGACCATGTTTTAGCATGATTTACTATGATATACCACATTTAGTGTGATTTTTCATGATTTACCATGTTCCAGTATGATTTACTATGAATCTAGCATGATTTACCATAGTTTACCATGATATACCACATTCTAGAATGATTTACCAGGATTTTAGCATTATTTGCCTTATTTACTATGATTTACCATGTTTCTAGCTTTATTTACCATGATTTACCACGTGGCTAGCCATTATGTGAAGCATCAGAACAAATGAAGTGATAATCTCTGACAAAATAAGATTTTGTTATAATAGTAATAGTTTTACAAGAGATTTTTAAGAGTCTAAATATATGAATGCACATGTGAAAAGACTGTTAATAAGGAGAATGGCCAGCAGAGGGCAGCAGAAGACCACTTATTGGCTCACTTTCATTTTGATCTACTTGGTTTCACCAGTATTCACTAAAGCAAACCAGTTTTTCCATGTTAACTCCATTATGCATGCTTACACACACACACACACACACACACACACACACACACACACACAAACACACACACACACACACACACACACACACACACACACACACCACACACACACACACACACACACACACACACACACACACACACACACACACACACACACACGTTGTACAGGCAATTTACCATAGGATATATATTGTTTTAAAGCTTTTTAACAGCGCCACCTATCGTCCGATCTCCATGAAACTGTGCATGCTTTTTCAACATGTTATGACACATATGCTCACCAATTTTTGTGAAGTTCTGAGTTTTTATTTATGATTTATAGGCGTTTGAGTGTATTTTGACACGCCCATTTTCTAAATGACCCTGTTATAGCAAACCAAAGGGCAAAGTTCAACTTTTTTTTGATAATTATTGACCTAGAGAGTCCAGAGAATTGTACTGCACTGATTTTGAGCATTATGATATAAAGATTATATGATTATAGGTGGAACACACCATTTACAGCCAATACATTCAATTTACCAAATACATGGTTTTAAAGCTTTTCAACAGTTATAGCGCCACCTATTGTCCGATCTCCATGAAACTTTGCATGCTTCTTCACCATGGTATGAGACATATGCACATCAATTTTTGTCAAGTTCTGAGTTTCCTTGTAGGATTTATAGGCTTTTGAGTGTGTTTTGACACGTCTAATTTCTAAACGCCCCTGTTATACCCATGCGCAAAATGCAAAAGTTCAACTTTTTTTTGATAATTATTGATCTAGAGAGTCCATAGAATTGTCCTAGACTGGTCTGGTTCCGTTCGGGCGAAAAACCAGGGACTAGTTCGCAAAAGTAGGTTTTTAACATATTCGTGAATATTTAATGAACGATTTGATTGACAGCAATGGTTCAAGAGGCAAAGTTGTTCAGCATGAGGAGATCTATCGACTGATATGCATTTTATGGGGATGTGTGCAACACCACGTGATTACAGAGCCGTAAAACTCGTTAGCGCCAACTAGTGGCCGATTTCTTTCAAAACTCTTACAGACCTCTTGGGCCATGAGTCGAACATGCCCATTGAGTTTCGTTCCGATCGGCCTCCGTTAACCTTGTTTAAAAGGTGCACAAACTTCATTGGCCAATGGCGGCCATGTTTTTTGAGATATGCCAATATCCTTTTACACATACATGGCACATTGGACCAAGACACTGCATACCAATTTTCAAGTCAATCGGACTAACGGTCAGGTGGCCACACCCCCTTTTATGTTTTTTTAATGTTATAGCGCCACCTAGTGTTCGATCGTCGCGATTTTTTTACTGTGACCTCAGATTGAACTCATGCACATATCTACCAAGTTTGGTGAACGTACCTCATTTACTTCTGGAGTTATCGCCATTTTAGTAAAATAGGCTCCTCCCACAATGTTGTTTTTGCACCCCCTAGCGACCGAAAATCGAAAATTCAACTTTTTTTTGATAATTATTGATATTCAGTCTCCAGAGAACATTTCTGCACTGGTTTGGTTCCGATCGGGCAAAAAACCAGGGACTAGTTCGCAAAAGTAGTTTTTTGACAAAATCCAAGATGGCGGAAAATCCAATATGGCGGAAATAAAATCGGAGATATACGTTTTTTAAGTCAGGAGTCCAGCTTTCCAATGATATAAGACACTTGAGTCTATGACTTACGGTCTACGAGTTATGAGCCATTTCGCGCAATTGATTGCTATAGCGCCACCTATAGGCCAATCGGGGTCATACTCTCTGAACCTCTCCTCGATTTTTGTACTACCATCTGACAAAGTTTCAGAGCTCCAGCACTTACGGTTTGGGCTGCACGATGCGTTTTAGCGGAGAAGAAAAATAATAATAAAAATCGGTACAATTACAATAGGTTTTCAGCACTTCGTGCTTGAACACCTAATAATAAAAATCAGCACAAATACAATAGGTTTTCAGCACTTCGTGCTTGAACACCTAATTAAAGCTGCAAGCAGCATTTATCGGGGTTCAAGCAGTTAAGGCCTTTAAGGACATAAACATTTAAGACATTCAGTTTTATTTAGGAAGCTTTTAACCACTGACATAATAGATGGAAAAGACCATTTACAGCCAATACAGGCAATTTACCATAGCATTTTAACAGTTATAGCGCCACCTATTGTCCGATCTCTATAAAATTTGGCATGCTTGTTAATGATGTTATCTCACATATGCTCACCAATTTTTGTGAAGTTCAGAGTTTTCATTTAGGATTTATAGGCTTTTGAGTGTATTTAGCCACACCCCTTTTCTAAATGACTCATTTATAGCCATACGAAAAAATCAAAAGTTCAACTTTTTTTTAATAATTATTAATCTAGAGAGTCCAGAGAATTTTCCTAGACTGGTTTGGTTCCGATCGGGTGAAAAACCTAGGACTAGTTCGTAAAAGTAGGTATTTCACATTTTCATTAATAACTCATGAACAATTTGATTGACAGCAATGGTTCTAGAGGCAAAGTTGTTTAGCATGAGGAGATCTATTGACTGATATGCATTTTGTGGGGATGGACACAACACCACGTGATTACAGAGCCATAAAACTCGTTAGCGCCAACTAGTGGCCGATTTCTTTCAAAATTCTTACAGACCTCTAGGATCACGAGTCGAACATGCCCATTGAGTTTCGTTCCGATCGGACTCCGTTAACCTTGTTTAATAGGTGCTCAAACTTCATTGGCCGATGGCGGCCATGTTTTTTGAGATACGCCAATATCCTTTTACACATACATGACACCTAGGACCAAGACACTGCATACCAAATTTCAAGTCAATCAGACTAACGGTCACGTGGTCACAGCCATTTTTATGTTTTTTCCATGGTATAGCGCCACCTAGTGTTCAATCGTCCGGGATTCTTTTACTGTGACCTCAGATTGTCCTCTTTGACATGTGTACCAAGTTTGGTGAACCTATCTCATTTACTTCTCGAGTTATAGCCAATTTAGAAAATCAGGCTCCTCCCACAACGTTCATTTTGCGCCCCCTAGCAACCGAAAATCAAAAATTCAACTTTTTTTCGATAATTATTGATATTCAGACTCGAGAGAACATTTCTGCACTGGTTTGGTTCCGATCCGGCAAAAATCCAGGGACTAGTTCGCAAAAGTAGGTTTTGGACAAAATTCAAAATGGCGGAAAATCTATCATGACGGAAATAAAATCGGAGATATACATTTTTTTCTACAGATGTCCAGCGTTCCAATGATATAAGACACTTGAGTCTATGTCTTACGGTCTAGGAGTTATGAACAGTTTCGCGCAATTGATTGCTATAGCGCCACCTATGGGCCGATTGGGCTGAGTCCGTGTATCTGAGTAGCGAGGATGAGTACTACCCTATGCCCAAATTTCACGTCTCTAGCCTTTACGGTTTGGTCTGCACGATGCGTTTTATGGCGGAAAAATAATAATAAAAATCTTCCAATAACAATAGGTTTCAGCACTTCGTGCTTGAACCCCTAATATAATAATAAAATCAGCACAAATACAATAGGTTTTCAGCACTCGTGCTTGAACACCTAATAATAATAAGCTGCAGCACATTTATCGGGTTCAAGCAGTTAAGGCCTTTAAGGACATAAACATTTAAGACATTCAGTTTTATTTAGGAAGCTTTTAACCACTGACATAATAGATGGAAAAGACCATTTACAGCCAATACAGGCAATTTACCATAGCATTTTAACAGTTATAGCGCCACCTATTGTCCGATCTCTATAAAATTTGGCATGCTTGTTAATGATGTTATCTCACATATGCTCACCAATTTTTGTGAAGTTCAGAGTTTTCATTTAGGATTTATAGGCTTTTGAGTGTATTTAGCCACACCCCTTTTCTAAATGACCCATTTATAGCCATACGAAAAAATCAAAAGTTCAACTTTTTTTTAATAATTATTAATCCAGAGAGTCCAGAGAATTTTCCTAGACTGGTTTGGTTCCGATCGGGTGAAAAACCTAGGACTAGTTCGTAAAAGTAGGTATTTCACATTTTCGTTAATAACTCATGAACAATTTGATTGACAGCAATGGTTCTAGAGGCAAAGTTGTTCATCATGAGGAGATCTATTGACTGATATGCATTTTGTGGGGATGGACACAACACCACGTGATTACAGAGCCGTAAAACTCGTTAGCGCCAACTAGTGGCCGATTTCTTTCAAAATTCTTACAGAGCTCTAGGATCACGAGTCGAACATGCCCATCGAGTTTCGTTCCGATCGGACTCCGTTAACCTTGTTTAATAGGTGCTCAAACTTCATTGGCCGATGGCGGCCATGTTTTTTGAGATACGCCAATATCCTTTTACACATACATGGTACCTAGGACCAAGACACTGCATACCAAATTTCAAGTCAATCAGACTAACGGTCACGTGGTCACAGCCATTTTTATGTTTTTTCCATGGTATAGCGCCACCTAGTGTTCAATCGTCGCGATTTTTTTACTGTGACCTCAGATTGTCCTCTTTGACATGTGTACCAAGTTTGGTGAACCTATCTCATTTACTTCTCGAGTTATAGCCAATTTAGAAAATCAGGCTCCTCCCACAACGTTCATTTTGCGCCCCCTAGCAACCGAAAATCAAAAATTCAACTTTTTTTCGATAATTATTGATATTCAGACTCCAGAGAACATTTCTGCACTGGTTTGGTTCCGATCCGGCAAAAATCCAGGGACTAGTTCGCAAAAGTAGGTTTTGGACAAAATTCAAAATGGCGGAAAATCTATCATGACGGAAATAAAATCGGAGATATACATTTTTTTCTACAGATGTCCAGCGTTCCAATGATATAAGACACTTGAGTCTATGTCTTACGGTCTAGGAGTTATGAACAGTTTCGCGCAATTGATTGCTATAGCGCCACCTATGGGCCGATTGGGCTGAGTCCGTGTATCTGAGTAGCGAGGATGAGTACTACCCTATGCCCAAATTTCACGTCTCTAGCCTTTACGGTTTGGTCTGCACGATGCGTTTTATGGCGGAAAAATAATAATAATAATTAAAGCTGCAAGCAGCATTTATCGGGGTTCAAGCAGTTAAGGCCTTTAAGGACATAAGCATTTAAGACATTAAGTTTTATTTAGGAAGCTTTTAATCACTGACATAATAGATGGAAAAGACCATTTACAGCCAATACAGGCAATTTACCATAGCATTTTAACAGTTATAGCGCCACCTATTGTCCGATCTCTATAAAATTTGGCATGCTTGTTAATGATGTTATCTCACATATGCTCACCAATTTTTGTGAAGTTCAGAGTTTTCATTTAGGATTTATAGGCTTTTGAGTGTATTTAGCCACACCCCTTTTCTAAATGACCCATTTATAGCCATACGAAAAAATCAAAAGTTCAACTTTTTTTTAATAATTATTAATCTAGAGAGTCCAGAGAATTTTCCTAGACTGGTTTGGTTCCGATCGGGTGAAAAACCTAGGACTAGTTCGTAAAAGTAGGTATTTCACATTTTCGTTAATAACTCATGAACAATTTGATTGACAGCAATGGTTCTAGAGGCAAAGTTGTTCATCATGAGGAGATCTATTGACTGATATGCATTTTGTGGGGATGGACACAACACCACGTGATTACAGAGCCGTAAAACTCGTTAGCGCCATCTAGTGGCCGATTTCTTTCAAAATTCTTACAGACCTCTAGGATCACGAGTCGAACATGCCCATCGAGTTTCGTTCCGATCGGACTCCGTTAACCTTGTTTAATAGGTGCTCAAACTTCATTGGCCGATGGCGGCCATGTTTTTTGAGATACGCCAATATCCTTTTACACATACATGGTACCTAGGACCAAGACACTGCATACCAAATTTCAAGTCAATCAGACTAACGGTCACGTGGTCACAGCCATTTTATGTTTTTTCCATGGTATAGCGCCACCTAGTGTTCAATCGTCGCGATTTTTTTACTGTGACCTCAGATTGTCCTCTTTGACATGTGTACCAAGTTTGGTGAACCTATCTCATTTACTTCTCGAGTTATAGCCAATTTAGAAAATCAGGCTCCTCCCACAACGTTCATTTTGCGCCCCCTAGCAACCGAAAATCAAAAATTCAACTTTTTTTCGATAATTATTGATATTCAGACTCCAGAGAACATTTCTGCACTGGTTTGGTTCCGATCCGGCAAAAATCCAGGGACTAGTTCGCAAAAGTAGGTTTTGGACAAAATTCAAAATGGCGGAAAATCTATCATGACGGAAATAAAATCGGAGATATACATTTTTTTCTACAGATGTCCAGCGTTCCAATGATATAAGACACTTGAGTCTATGTCTTACGGTCTAGGAGTTATGAACAGTTTCGCGCAATTGATTGCTATAGCGCCACCTATGGGCCGATTGGGCTGAGTCCGTGTATCTGAGTAGCGAGGATGAGTACTACCCTATGCCCAAATTTCACGTCTCTAGCCTTTACGGTTTGGTCTGCACGATGCGTTTTATGGCGGAAAAATAATAATAATAAAAATCCTTCCAATAACAATAGGGTTTCAGCACTTCGTGCTTGAACCCCTAAAAATCCTTCCAATAACAATAGGGTTTCAGCACTTCGTGCTTGAACCCTAATAATAAAAATCAGCACAAATACAATAGGTTTTCAGCACTTCGTGCTTGAACACCTAATAAAAATCCTTACAAATACAATAGGGTTTCAGCACTTCGTGCTTGAACCCCTAAAAATCCTTACAAATACAATAGGGTTTCAGCACTTCGTGCTTGAACCCCTAATAAAAATCAGTACAATAACAATAGGGTTTCAGCACTTCGTGCTTGAACCCCTAAAAATCGGTACAATTACAATAGGTTTTCAGCACTTCGTGCTTGAACACCTAATAATAACAAGCAGTTAAGGCCTTTAAGGACATAAACATTTAAGACATTCAGTTTTATTTAGGAAACTTTTAACCAGTGACATAATAGATGGAAAAGACCATTTACAGCCAATACAGGCAATTTACCATAGCATTTTAACAGTTATAGCGCCACCTATTGTCCGATCTCTATAAAATTTGGCATGCTTGTTAATGATGTTATCTCACATATGCTCACCAATTTTTGTGAAGTTCAGAGTTTTCATTTAGGATTTATAGGCTTTTGAGTGTATTTAGCCACACCCCTTTTCTAAATGACCCATTTATAGCCATACGAAAAAATCAAAAGTTCAACTTTTTTTTAATAATTATTAATCTAGAGAGTCCAGAGAATTTTCCTAGACTGCTTTGGTTCCGATCGGGTGAAAAACCTAGGACTAGTTCGTAAAAGTAGGTTTTTCACATTTTCGTTAATAACTCATGAACAATTTGATTGACAGCAATGGTTCTAGAGGCAAAGTTGTTTAGCATGAGGAGATCTATTGACTGATATGCATTTTGTGGGGATGGACACAACACCACGTGATTACAGAGCCGTAAAACTCGTTAGCGCCACTAGTGGCCGATTTCTTTCAAAATTCTTACAGACCTCTAGGATCACGAGTCGAACATGCCCATCGAGTTTCGTTCCGATCGAACTCCGTTAACCTTGTTTAATAGGTGCTCAAACTTCATTGGCCGATGGCGGCCATGTTTTTTGAGATACGCCAATATCCTTTTACACATACATGGCACCTAGGACCAAGACACTGCATACCAAATTTCAAGTCAATCAGACTAACGGTCACATGGTCACAGCCATTTTTATGTTTTTTCCATGGTATAGCGCCACCTACAGTTCGATTGTTGCGGTTTTTTTACTGTGACCTCAGATTGTCCTCTTAGACATGTGTACCAAGTTTGGTGAACTTACCTCATTTACTTCTGGAGTTATAGCCATTTTAGTAAAATAGGCTCCTCCCACAACGATCTTTTTGCGCCCCCTAGCGACTGTTAATCAAAATTTAAACATTTTTTTGATAATTATTGATATTCAGACTCCAGAGAACATTTCTGCACTGGTTTGGTTCCGATCGGGCGAAAAACCAGGGACTAGTTCGCAAAAGTAGTTTTTCAACAAAATTCAAAATGGCGGGAAAATTTGCATACCGGAAATGAAATCGGAGATATACGTTTTTTAAGTCAGTAGTCCAGCTTTCCAATGATATAAGAAACTTGAGTCTACGACTTACGGTTTAGGAGTTATGAGCCATTTCGCGCAATTGATTGCTATAGCGCCACCTATGGGCCAATCGGGCTCATACTCTCTCAACCTCTCCTCGATTTCTGTGCTACCTTTATCCCAAATATCAAGTCTCTAGCACTTACGGTTTGGGCTGCACGATGCGTTTTAGGGCGGAATAATAATAATAATTAAAGCTGCTAGCAGCATTTAGCGGTGTTCAAGCTGTTAAGGCCTTTAAGATTTTTAAGCACACAAGCATCAAAAGACATTAAGTTTTATGTAGCAAGCATTTAACCACTGACATCATAGATGGAATAGTCCATGTTTTAGCATGATTTACCATGATATGCCACATTTAGTGTGATTTTTCACGATTTACCATGTTCCAGTATGATTTACCATGAATCTAGCATGATTTACCATAGTTTACCATGATATACCACATTCTAGAATGATTTACCAGGATTCTAGCATTATTTACCTTATTTACTATGATTTACCATGTTTCTAGCTTTATTTACAATGATTTACCACATGGCTAGCCATTATGTGAAGCATTAGAACAAATGAATTGATAAACTTTGACAAAATATGATTGTGTCATAACAGTAATAGTTATATAAGGGATTTTTAAGAGTCTAAAGATATGAATGCACATGTGAAAAGACTGTTAATAAGCATAATGGCCAGCAGAGGGCAGTAGAAGACCACTTATTGGCTCGTTTTCATTTTGAACTACTTGGTTTCACCAGTATTCTTCACTAAAGCAAACCAGTGATATACCAAGTTCTAGTATGATTCACCTTGATTTACCCTGTTCTAGCATGGTTTACCACAACTGAACACATTTGAGTATGATTTGCCATGTTATAGGATGATTTACCACAACTGAACACATTTGAGTATGATTTGCCATGTTATAGGATGATTTACCATGATATACCACATTCTAGAATGATTTATCAGGATGTAGCATGATTTACCATGATTCATCACATTTCTAGCATGATTTGCCATGATACACCATGTAATAGTATTTTTTGCTATGATTTACCATGTTTCTATCATGATTACAGGCAATTTACCATAGGAAATACATGGTTTTAAAGCTTTTCAACAGTTATAGCGCCACCTATTGTCCGATCTCCATGAAACTTTGCATGCTTCTTCACCATGGTATGACTCATATGCTCACCAATTTTTGTGAAGTTCTGAGTTTTTATTTATGATTTATAGGCGTTTGAGTGTATTTTGACACACCCATTTTATAAATGACCCTGTTTTAGTGAACCAAAGGCCAAATTTCAACTTTTTTTCGATAATTATTGATCTAGACAGTCCAGAGAATTGTTCTAGACTGGTCTGGTTTCGATCGTGCGAAAAACCAGGGACTAGTTCGCAAAAGTAGGTTTTTAACATATTTGTGAATATTTAATGAACGATTTGATTGACAGATATGGTTCTAGAGGCAAAGTTGTTCAGCATTAGGAGATCTATCAAATGATATGCATTTTGTGGGGATTTGTGCAACACCACGTGATTACAGAGCCGTAAAACTCGTTAGCGCCATCTAGTGGCCGATCTCTTTCAAAATTCTTACAGACCTCTAGGGCCATGAGTCAAACATGCCCATCGAGTTTCGTTCCGATCGGACTCCGTTAACCTTGTTTAATAGGTGCTCAAACTTCATTGGCCGATGGCGGCCATGTTTTTTGAGATACGCCAATATCCTTTTACACATACATGGCACCTAGGACCAAGACACTGCATACCAAATTTCAAGTCAATCAGACTAACGGTCTCGTGGTCACAGCCATTTTTATGTTTTTTCCATGGTATAGCGCCACCTAGTGTTCAATCGTCGCGATTTTTTTTACTGTGACCTCAGATTGTCCTCTTTGACATGTATACCAAGTTTGGTGAACCTATCTCATTTACTTCTCGAGTTATAGCCAATTTAGAAAATCAGGCTCCTCCCACAATGTTCATTTTGCGCCCCCTAGCAACCGGAAATCAAAAATTCAACTTTTTTTTCGATAATTATTGATATTCAGACTCCAGAGAACATTTCTGCACTGGTTTGGTTCCGATCCGGCAAAAATCCAGGGACTAGTTCGCAAAAGTAGGTTTTGGACAAAATTCAAAATGGCGGAAAATCTATCATGACGGAAATAAAATCGGAGATATACATTTTTTTCTACAGATGTCCACCGTTCCAATGATATAAGACACTTGACTCTACGACATATGGTCTAGGAGTTATGAGCAGTTTCGCGCAATTGATTGCTATAGCGCCACCTATGGGCCAATTGGGCTCATCATTTGATAACCTCTCCTCGATTTTTGTACTACCATCTGACAAAGTTTCAGAGCTCCAGCACTTACGGTTTGGGCTGCACGATGCGTTTTAGGGCGGAATAATAATAATAATAAAAATCCTTACAAATACAATAGGGTTTCAGCACTTCGTGCTTGAACCCCTAATTAAAGCTGCTAGCAGCATTTATCGGTGTTCAAGCAATTAAGGTTGTTAAGGCAGTTAAGCTCAAAAGCATCAAAAGACATTAAGTTTTATTTGGTAAGCATTTATCCACTGACATCATAGATGAAATAGACGATTTACAACTAATACAGGCAATTTACCATAGGAAATACATGTTTTTTAAGCTTTTTACAGGTATAGCGCCACCTATGGTCCAATGTCCATAAAACTATGCATGCTTGTTAATGATGTTATGTCACATATGGTCACCAATTTTTGTAAAGTTCTGAGTTTTTATTTATGATTTATAGGCTTTTCGGTGGTGTAAAAAACTAGCTTCTAGCCCCAACTGTCGAGGAGTTATGAGCAATTTAGTACTTTTGGTTGCTGTAGCGCCACCTATGGGCCAAACGGGGTCATACTCTGATAGGTTGTCCCCATATTTGAGGCCTACCATCTGGGCGAGTTTCAAGTCTCTAGGCCTTACGGTTTGGGCTGCACGATGTGTTTTAGGTTTTTTTTTTTTTTTCAAATAGCAATTACAATAGGTTTTCAGCACTAAAGTGCTTGAACACCTAATAACAATGAGACCTTTTTGACGATTATAGCGCCACCTTTTGTCCAATCTCCATGAAACTCTGCATGCTCCTTCAGCATGGTATGACACATATTCTCAACAATTTTGGTGAAGTTTTGACTTTTTTCGTAGGATTTATAGGCTTTTGACCGTATTTGGTCACGGACCATTTCCTAAATGACCTGGTTATGGCCAAGCAAATGCAGAATTTCAACTTTTTTTCGATAACTATTGATATTCAGACTCCAGAGAACATTTCTGCACTGGTCTGGTTCCGATTGGTCAAAAAACCAGGGACTAGTTCGCAAAAGTAGGTTTTGGACAAAATTGGCTATAACAAATTTTTTTTTGCTCCAAATCGAAATCCGAGATATACATCTTGTTCGTCTTGAGCCAGGGATCACAGTGGTGTAAAAAGCTAGCTTCTAGCCCCAACGGTCTAGGAGTTATGAGCAATTTAGTACTTTTGGTTGCTGTAGCGCCACCTATGGGCCAAACGGGGTCATACTCTGATAGGTTGTCCCCATATTTGAGGCCTACCATCTGGGCGAGTTTCAAGTCTCTAGGCCTTACGGTTTGGGCTGCACGATGCGTTTTAGGTTTTTTTTTTTTTTTTCAAATAGCAATTACAATAGGTTTTCAGCACTAAAGTGCTTGAACACCTAATAACAATGAGACCTTTTTGACGACTATAGCGCCACCTTTTGTCCAATCTCCATGAAACTCTGCATGCTCCTTCAGCATGGTATGACACATATGCTCATCAATTTTGGTGAAGTTTTGACTTTTTTCGTAGATTTATAGGCTTTTGACCGTATTTGGTCACGGACCATTTCCTAAATGACCTGGTTATGGCCAAGCAAATGCAGAATTTCAACTTTTTTTCGATAACTATTGATATTCAGACTCCAGAGAACATTTCTGCACTGGTCTGGTTCCGATTGGTCAAAAAACCAGGGACTAGTTCGCAAAAGTAGGTTTTGGACAAAATTGGCTATAACAAATTTTTTTTGCTCCAAATCGAAATCCGAGATATACATCTTGTTCGTCTTGAGCCAGGGATCACAGTGGTGTAAAAAGCTAGCTTCTAGCCCCAACGGTCTAGGAGTTATGAGCAATTTAGTACTTTTGGTTGCTGTAGCGCCACCTATGGGCCAAACGGGGTCATACTCTGATAGGTTGTCCCCATATTTGAGGCCTACCATCTGGGCGAGTTTCAAGTCTCTAGGCCTTACGGTTTGGGCTGCACGATGCGTTTTAGGTTTTTTTTTTTTTTTTCAAATAGCAATTACAATAGGTTTTCAGCACTAAAGTGCTTGAACACCTAATAACAATGAGACCTTTTTGACGATTATAGCGCCACCTTTTGTCCAATCTCCATGAAACTCTGCATGCTCCTTCAGCATGGTATGACACATATCTCAACAATTTTGGTGAAGTTTTGACTTTTTTCGTAGGATTTATAGGCTTTTGACCGTATTTGGTCACGGACCATTTCCTAAATGACCTGGTTATGGCCAAGCAAATGCAGAATTTCAACTTTTTTTCGATAACTATTGATATTCAGACTCCAGAGAACATTTCTGCACTGGTCTGGTTCCGATTGGTCAAAAAACCAGGGACTAGTTCGCAAAAGTAGGTTTTGGACAAAATTGGCTATAACAAATTTTTTTTTGCTCCAAATCGAAATCCGAGATATACATCTTGTTCGTCTTGAGCCAGGGATCACAGTGGTGTAAAAAGCTAGCTTCTAGCCCCAACGGTCTAGGAGTTATGAGCAATTTAGTACTTTTGGTTGCTGTAGCGCCACCTATGGGCCAAACGGGGTCATACTCTGATAGGTTGTCCCCATATTTGAGGCCTACCATCTGGGCGAGTTTACGGGTCATACTCTGAAGGTTGTCCATATTGAGGCCTACCATTGGCGAGTTTCAAGTCTCTAGCCTTACGGTTTGGGCTGCACGATGGTTTTAGGTTTTTTTTTTTCAAATAGCAATTACAATAGGTTTTCAGCACAAGTGCTTGAACACCTAATAACAATGAGACCTTTTTGACGATATAGCGCCACCTTTTGTCCAATTCATGAAACTCTGCATGCTCCTTCAGCATGGTAGACACATATCTCACAATTTTGGTGAAGTTTTGACTTTTTCGTAGGATTATAGGCTTTGACCGTATTTGGTCACGGACCATTTCCTAAATGACCTGTTATGGCCAAGCAAATGCAGAATTCAACTTTTCGATAACTATTGATATCAGACTCAGAGAACATTTCTGCACTGTCTGGTTCCGATTGGTCAAAAAACCAGGGACTAGTTCGCAAAAGTAGGTTTTGGACAAAATTGGCTATAACAAATTTTTTTGCTCCAAATCGAAATCGAGATATACATCTTGTTCGTCTTGAGCCAGGATCACAGTGGTGTAAAAGCTAGCTTCTAGCCCCAACGGTCTAGGAGTTATGAGCAATTTAGTACTTTTGGTTGCTGTAGCGCCACCTATGGCCAAACGGGTCATACTCTGATAGGTTGTCCCATATTTGAGGCTCCACTGGAGTTCGCTTGCTGGTTGGGCACATGTTGTTTTTTTTTTTTCATGATCAAAGTTTCAGACAAGTGTACACCTATAACATGGACTTTGACGATAGCGCCCTTGTCATCCTGAATGCTCTCCTGGATACAATTCAATTTGTGATTGTTTTGTAGATTATGTTTCGTTTTCACGACATCTAAGATGGTGCAAGCAATGCAAATTTCATTTTTCATAACTGTTTCAGACTCAAGACATTGCAGTGTCGATGTCAAAACGAATGCAAATAGTTTGGACAAATGTATAAATTTTTTTGCTCATCGAATCGGTATACTTGTTGACGTCCTGGTAAAAGTAGTTAGCCACGTCATAAGCATTAGTATTGTGTAGCGCCACATGGGCAAACGGTTGATAGGTGTCCTATTAGCCTCATGGCGGTTAGCTTAGCTTACGTGGTGCCAGTTAGTTTTTTTTTTTCAATCAATTAATAGTTTCAAGTTCTAGCCTTACGGTTGGGTGCCGATGGTTTTAGGTTTTTTTTTTTTTTTCAATAGCAATTACAATAGGTTTGCACTAAAGTGCTTGAACACTAATAACATGAGGACCTTCGACTTTTGCACTCTAAATCTCATGCTCTCATGGTTCACAGTATGCACAATTTGGTGAAGTTTTTTTGTATTTATGCTTTTACGATTTGGTAGGACATTCTAAAGCTGTTAGCAGCAATGCGATTCACTTTTTCCAAATATTGATATTCGCTCCAGAAATTTTGCACTGTTGGTTCCATTGGTCAAAACAGGACTGTTGCAAAAGAGTTTGGACAAAATTGTTAACATTTTTTTTGTCAAATCGAAATCGAGATATACATCTTGTTCCTTGGCGGATCAATGTGTAAAAAGCTAGCTTTGCCAAATTGGTATAGCAATTTTTTTGTTGCTCACGACTCCAAAGTGTTCTTGAAGGGTCCCATATTTAGGCTCTTGCACGACGTGGGTTTGAGCAGTTTGTCTTTGGTTGTTTCCAACTAGGTAAGGGTTTACATATGCAGGTTGTCCCCATAAGGACCTTGGGCTTATCCACTGGCCATCTTGGGGTTTCAGTTGCCGATTTGGTTTTGTTTTGTTTTTTTTTTCAATAGAATTAATAGGTTTTACCTAAAGTGCTTGACACCTATAAATGAACCTTTTTGACATATAGTCACCTTTTTGCCATTCTGAATCATCTCCACTTCGCATGGTTTGCATATTTGGAAATTTCAATTTTGTGATTTTGACTTTTTTCGTAGATTTATAGGCTTTGACCGTTTTGGTACGGCCAATTTCCTAATATGCTATCTGCAACAAAATTGAGTTTTACATATGAACATTTATTATTGTTCCAAGAAAATTACACTTGTTTGGAAAAAACAGTTTGGAAAAGTAAAAAGTTTTTTGCCAAATGGATGAAAATTTATACTTGTTTTATTGAAACAGGATACATCTTGTATTTACTGAACCAGTGGTTAAAGTGTTCTGCCAAGGTCTAGGGTTA
>JAZAVI010000152.1:67500-263182 GCA_036326025.1 Chrosomus eos | reverse complement strand
TTTCTTGGGGATTATTTACCTGTTTTTACAGTAATTGGCATTCTCACCTTTGACCCTCAGGTTAAAAAGAGTTGCAATAAGGCAGTTCCAATCTTTGTAGACTTCACATTCATAATGTCCTTTGTCAGATAAACTGATATCTTTCAGGTAAAATGTAACACTTCCAGCATAATTTCTCACAGACCATCTCTGATGCTCTAATGCTGGAGAGTTGTTTGGATACTTTAGGATGTGTTGATCCGGGTCGGTTCTGCGTAGTTTCACTGTCAGAGACTCCAGCGGGTGGGTTGTGGTTAGGCAAGAAATAGACATACTGTCACCCTGAACATAGTTTATGTTCAACCGATGGACCTGCTTGCAGGGTCTCTGTGTCGCCACTAAAAGGAAAAAAAGAGCAAAACAAGACATGAGAGAGCGGAGACATACTAAGAGAACCGAGACATGGAAACCACAGCGTTTACAGTAATAAACACTACAACATACTGTTCACCAACTGGTTTTACCTCTAAATGTATATTAATACATTGTATGAAATGAGAACCCAAAAAATTCACAACCCAATGAACTACTATCAGTATTTCCTGAAATTATCCTTTTGAAAGTTAGTGTCCAAAAATATAAAATTCATAAATAGACTGGAAATATGTTAATTTGTTAATGTTAATTAATGCATTCACTAACATCAACTAACAATGAGCAACATTTGTTAGTTTTTCAACATTGTTAATTAACGTTTTATTAACGTTAGTTAATAAAATACAAATGTTTATTGTTAGTTCATGTCAGCTCAGGTCCAATGAATAATATTAAAAGATACAGTACAACTTTTGATTTTAAGAATGTGTTTGTAAATTTTGAAATTAATTAACTAAAATTAACTTATTAAATCAAATTATTATTATTAATAAATTAAGTATAGTTTATTGTTATAGTTCATGTTAACTGCATATGTAAACTAATGTTAACTAATGAAACCTTTTTGTAAAGTGTTACTTAGACTTTTTAGATTTTCTAAAAATGTATTGTCTGAAGTAATGTAGTTTAATCTTTACACACCAACGTTTATTAAAACTGTCCATCATGATGGACTCAGTTATACATTTTCTTGCTTTAAGAAGGAAAATGTTTACATATTTTTATACAAAAAAAGTTAACAGCAATTTCCAAATTTAATGTTCACTATGTAAAACATGAATGACAACATGCAAGTCATTATTACGGCAATATTTGTTCTATAAAAATGCTTTGAAACAATGTTCATTGTGAAAAGTGCTATAAAAATAATACACACCTTACGTGACACTGATCATATCACTGTCACAACTACGCCACATTTACACACACAAAGTACACTGATATAATGAATATCTTTTGTTTGTATGTTGGTTAAAGGAATTTGATTAAATGTAATGGCACTTACCTTTGTATTCTAATAAAGCTGCTAGAACAAATAGAAGTTGAAAATATGAAGGCTGAAAACTCCCCATCATATACAGATGCTCACTGCAGGACAGCTGAACTCTATATGAGCAATGGACACATCCCTTTAGCAGGGTTGTTTTGAGTTATACTCTGAATTTAATGCGGAAGTAAACAAGATCTAATAATGTGTTTGGATTTGCAAATTGCAATGCAAATTGCCAACATAATTTAGAGGCCTTTAGTGAGATTTAGTATGTGATGGAGAGCCCTCATATTTGCAACTTTTAATTATTTTAGCTGCAGCTCTAGAAAGCTTATTAGACATAAAGCTGCTCTTAGATGATATAGAAGTTGGAAACATGGAAGAGTGAAAATATGGCATCGCATTGACAGCCTAAAGAAACTCACTGCGAAACAACTGAATATGAACACAAACCACAATACTTTTTATCTTCACACAGTTGTTTTCAAGATTCCAAAGTACGAAAATGTGAAAATGTGAAATTTTCAAAAGTCAGAGACGTGCAAATTTGCACACATTTCAAATCACAATACATTTGCTACACTATTTTGTTATTTTAAAACAATATAATAACTAATGCATAATGCAAATAATTAAATAAACAATTAAATATATAAATCACTGTAAAGACTATTTAAAATGTTCGTGAGTACTGTTGCTGTAAGGTTAATATTTGTGTGTTCTGTCCAGTAGCAGCATTACCACATGTAAGGACAGACATTTTGAAGATCAAGAATCCGATGCTCAATTGTACAATTTGTCTATATGTCTATGACATGCATCAACAGTATGTATAAAATGCATGTACAACTGTGCTATCGGAACAGTTATTTATTTTTGATAATAAAAGGTTTACTTACAGAAAAAAATAGGCCTACTTGATACAAATTCTTTTACAAATACATAAAAAATACATAGGCTATACATAAATCATTCTCATTTACTTTGGAACAAGAAAAATAATTATTAGATATACTTTACAAGTGGTGTTCAATTCTCATTTTAGCCTCTTGGTTAACAATGAACAATTTTGGAGGAAACCAAAGCACAGGCGAAGCACTGCTACTGTGGGATTTCATGTGTTGCATGATATCTCTGCGCCCAAGTAGCAGTGCTTCACCTAAGCAGCAGTGCTTCGCCTTTGCTTCCCCCTAATATAGTCCCAAGTCAATATCTGCCTAGGAAATCGCCTAGTGTTAATTTGCATCGCTATTTGTACTTGTTGTGAATACGCAGGCCACAAGGAGTAATTACGTGGGTTTGTTTGTTTTTTTAATCACTTTTACTCAGGACATGCTAGCTGGCAACAAAGGATTCCATTCATTGTGCTAAGCTAAGCTAGCGCCGACCCTGTCAAACTAAAACAATGCATGTACTGAGACTAAAATGCATTTGCACACCTATCTAAATGTAGGAAAGAATGTGAATAAGCCCTATTTCAAAAAACGGTGGAGTGTTCCTTTAAGAGCCTATACTGTTCTTCAGGGAAGGAGCCTCTCCGATTGGTGTTGGTGTGATGCACTTTTAAGCGGTGGGCGTGATCTCCTAAGAGCTTTCAAAACAGCTGTTTTCACAGCTCTTAAAGTAGCACTATGCAGGTTTTTTGTTTTTGTCAAACAGTGACCCCTAGAGTCGCTGTGGGACACTTGTACTGTCGTAAATATCACGCACGCAGAGATGACTCTGCACTCACGGCCTGATCCCCTCCCCCTGTACACCGGTACCTAGTGCTGGGCGGTAAACCGGTTCAAACCGAAAACCGGTTTATATTTTTGTCACGATGTTGATTTTGAATAAACCGCCATACCGGTGTATTTAATTACACAACGTTCGGAACGAACGTTACGCTGCGCCGCGCGACAGTGTTTCAGACGGACCCTTACAATGTCGCACTTCTAAGCAGCGACTGCGAGGCGAGGGTAAACAGCAGTGCTCTGGTCTTACGTTACAGGGAAGATGGATGCTGCAGAACTAGGGTAAAACTTCAAATAATAGCCCAGGCTTTTATTTTCCCAAATCGTCGAACTGCACCAGCTTGTAGGCTATTTGAGGCAGGCGTCTAATGAGACAGGTCTTTATAATTTAGTGTTGAGATGTTGTTCATTGAGTGTAGACCTAGAGTCTCTAATCTCTAAAAATCTCCAAATGCTCCACGTGAAACTACAGTCTTCAGACCGTTTACTATCGTGTCTGTCAATTGATTTGGATTAATATGCGCGAAGGAGAGAGCGCAAGACAGCGCTCGTGTTGTTTGAAGACGTGAGAGCGGCTGGGGCTCTCTCTCTGCCGCGCCGTCCAAAAAGAGGAGCGGGTCTGTTGTTTGGAGGTTTTTTCAACTTTTTGTATTGGTTTTTATAAAATAAAATAAGTGAAATTTGCACAGTAAATGTTCTGTATTTTGACTGCAATTGTCTTTGCATTCTGATTCCTCACTTCATTAGAATTATGACTGCCTCTTATTTGTAAACAACAGCATAACTTTCTAGGGCCATGCAAAACCTGTATTACTAGTGTGGAATTATTCTACAATATTCACTAATGACACTAAAATAGACCATCCTAAGTCAATTTATTGCAGTAATTCCTCTCTCAACCAGTAGAAAATGCTTTGAACACCTGATTATGCATGAAAAAAAAAACGTCATAAACCGGAAAACCGGCATAATTTTGAAACAAACCGTGATATACATTTTTGGTCAAACTGCCCAGCACTACCGGTACCTGTTCAGTATGATGAAAGCTGTAAGGAGTGGAAATAAGGTGTGGCCCCTTTAACCCTTAGGGGTCTGAGCTGTTTTGAGGCTCTTTCGGTGTTTTGATATGCCCTGACATTTGTGCTTATTTCAGCTACTTAAAACATACCATTTGCCAACATATAAATTTGCTGTATTCAGTACAAAGTCTGCTACAATAATATGTGAGCAAAATGGATGTACATGTTTGCATTTTATAGAAAAAAAATAATATGCGTGGTTAGTACGTTTTGGGAAAAAAAATGTCACCGCAATAAGGCCATTTAACACATACAGAATAGTTGTAAACAATACTTTTGAGTTACTGTTCTTGTAGGCTAGAATTTTTACTTCAAAATGAAGTGAAAATCATTCTGACCACTCTTTCAGAAAGATCAATATAACGATTTGAATTTCTTACATCAGTTTTTGGGTCAGCAGTGCTGTATGCGTGGGAGTGTTAATGCCCATGAATATTAATGTGATTTACACCTGGGAAGACTAAAGACACTCCCCCAATGACTAATGGCGCATCAAGGTGCTGTGAGGCAGCCTGAACTAAGAATGATTCACAGATGAATAAAAAGAACAGCATTTATTCAAAATAGAAATCTTTCCTAAGAACATAAAGACTTCAAGTCATTCATATCACTTAACACATCCTTTAAAAAAAACAAAAACATAAAAAGACCAAACTTGTTTTTTTATATAAAAAAATGCATTCAAAGAATTCTATAAAAAAAACTATCACTATCACTAATCAAAACAATTAAGCAGCACAACTGTTTCCAACATTGATTTAAAAAAAAAAAAATTCATATCAGAATGATTTCAGAAGGATGATGGTTAGCAGAGCACACACAATCAAAAAAACTGTATTATCATCATTATCAATCACTAATTACCATGGATTAAAAAAAGACATTTGTAATTTCACACAAGAATAGGAACTTTTACTTTTACATTATGACAATGTAAACACAATTAGGCTACATTTAATCTGTCAAATATTACGTCTATGAAGTGAGGCAGCCTGAACAAAGAATGAGAGGAGATTCAAAGGTTTTTCAATCTGTTTTATTGTAATTCCTCTATGTGGAGAAACTAAATGTTCTAAATTTGCTCTACGCACATCAAATGGGAGTAAAATAAATAAATAATCAGTCGCCTATAAATAAAGCGATAAAATTGTGAGCGATAAATAAACAAAAGTAAAGGCAGGTATGTCACAGTAAATGCTTATGCCCCGTTGATGCAGGCTCTAAGCAAATCAAATGTGAGCAAAATAAACAAAAGTAAGTCCCACATGCACCAAACTTCATTGCAAACAAGTCTTTTAGGTGCTTTGGGCTTGTGTAAAAATTGTCCATGTACACATGGTACCCAGAGCCTAAAACTTTACAGTCCAAAAGAGATGTTACAGCATCATATGACAGTCCATGGCCTGTGGGAAAGTTGTTCTTTCCTGTGTACACAGAAAAGTCCACAGTGTATCCATTTGAAGAGTCTGCAAGAACAAATAACTTGAAACCCCATATGGTTGGCTTAGCTTTCATGTACTGTGTCATGCCTGTGTGTGCTTTACATGCCACCATTCTTTCATCCACAGCTAAGTTTCTTCTAGGATGATAGATGGCTTTAGCCTGACTACGTCAGACTTCCTACTTCCGCTAATTTCATTTCACTCCTGTAGTCAGTCTGAGATAGCAGCCTATCTTTCTGTTTTCCACCGGCCTGAAAACAGCCGGGCCAATCAGCGAACAGAAGGCGGGCTGAAAGCCGTGACGTACTCGCCAAGCGCCGAGTTTAAGATTAGGTCAGAGAAATCGAAAACGACCGTGGATAGGGAGACGCGGATGCAATTCGCTCTGTTGTGGAGAATATTCCCGGCATTAGCAAACTGAAGCCCGAACAAGAAGAGTGTGTATTAAACATTTTGAATGGAGGTGATGTTGTGGCCCTACTCCCTTTGGGAAAAGTTTAATTTATCAACTATTGCCGATCGTCAACGAGAAACTGGGGAGCCTTTTGACAGGTCAGTGTCTCCTTTCTTTTCCAGGTCTTAAATACCGTAAAACTTCAAATAATAGCCCGGGCTTTTATTTGCCCAAATCGTCGAACTGCACCGGCTTGTATTTGAGACAGGCGGCTAACGTTATATGAGACAGGCCTTTATAATTTAGTGTTGAGATGTTGTTCATTGAGATGTTGTTCCTAGAGTCTCTAATCTCTAAAAATCTCCAAATGCTCCACGTGAAACTGAGGTGTTCCGACCTTTTACTAGTCGATTGATTTTGATTAATATTTGCGAGGGAGAGAGAGCAAGACAGTGCTCGTGTTGTTTGTTTAAAGACGTGATAGTGCGCGCGCGGCGCGGCCGGCCGGCCGGGGCTCGCTCGCTCTCTCTCTCTGCTTGTTTGCGCCCTGTCAAGTGCAGCAGTCATTCTATTACATCACTCACCGATCAAAAAAGTCGTTTACAGCCATGTTCACTCCGGTATTTCGCTCGCATCATCAAGTGTTTACAGTGGAAGTTCGATCATAGATTTGAGTTCGATGAATGATGTCTGTGGATCGATGCGGCTGTGTCAGCGCATAACATACGTCATGAATAAACTTATCTGATTGGCTTACGGGTAACCAATGATTTTAAACTTCAGAAATCGCCCCCTAGCGAGAGAGAAAACACTTCTCTATTATGCTATGCCAGACTCTGTCTACGAAGCAAAGTGAAGTAGCAGAGTCTGGTATTACCAGGCTAAGATGGCTTTACAAGCATGACGAATGGTATCCATGAGAGGTTTGATCCTGAAAAGACGGTCATGTTCAGGTGTGCCCCTCTTTCTGTCATTCTCCTTATCTGCATCTGGGTGACTCATGTGCACATTCCATGAAATGGTGTGGTATCTGTCCCTGGACATGATTGTGGCAGGAAAAGGCAAAGAGAAAAGACTGTCTTGCCGCCAGTAGTCCCTGACAGAGCTCATCTTCACCATGGCCATGTAAAACACCAGCCAAATGTAGCGGTACATCTCACTGATGCTGACATCTGTCCATTTATATTTGCGGCCCTTTGCAATTGCACCAGCAGCCTGAGCATTGGTGTTGTGGCACAGAGTTGACACTGCATTCTCAGAAAAAAACCTTTTGAAGAGACTCTGAGGAGTGTGTGTGTCAGCAGAACTCAGTTGTGGTCCAGGTTCTTGTGCAGGCAGGAATCTCAGAGTCTGTGGAACCATATCAATGTCAGTCTCTGTTCTCCATGACATTGTGGACTGCTCGTTGCTTGCCTGAATCTTTGTCCTGGCCCTCTTTGCAACAGGTGTCTGATGATCACCATCATCTTTGTAGCTGTAAAACAAACAAACAATTGTGAGCATGTTTATTACACCCCCCCCAAAAAATGAAATCACTAAATGTAATATTGCCCAAAACATTTTTTTTATAAAGCCATACAGACGCACAATTTTTTTATGGAATATGTAAACAGAATTATGCTAATATCTGAAAGAGAGGGAATAAGTGTACTTACTCAGTATCATTTTCAATTGTTCTTAAAACTGAACACCTGCCGCGTGCCCTCCTAGTGCGAGTTGCAGGTGAAGGTGAGAGGGATGCTACCACATTCCTATAAAAATAATAATATTAATGAAGGTTGAAAAAAGTAATATACCATCAAACAACAAAAACACATTTTTTGTAAAGCCAGACATGCACATATACATATTGTTTTCATCACTAAGTATATAAACAAAATTGAACTAACATCTGTAAAATAGTGGGTAATTATGTACTTACTTTTTCTGATTTCCGCCTGTGTTGCTGCGTGTCCTCCTAGTGCGAGTTGCAGTTGGAGGTGAGAGTGTGCAACCTACATTCCTTTAAAAAAAAAGTTGAAACCTATTATTATCATATATTTTACTATTCCAGCACATGCATAACTGATAGGCATTAGCATGCTCATAACACAAAGAAAACATATGTAACCTTATCAACCAACCTCCGAAAATAAATAATAAAGTCATACAAGCTCATTTTGTATCACTAAGTATATAAACAAAATTGAACTAACATCTGTAAAATAGTGGGTAAATACTGTACTTACTCTTTCTGATTTCCACCTGTGTTGCTGCGCTCCTTAAGAGTTGGAGAAGGTAGTGATGCAACAACATTTCTGTAAAAAAAAAGTTGAAAACTTATTACATAAATATTTCAAAGTATAGTACCATTAGCCTATATGAATAACTGATGTGTCAATAATGGTACACGCTGTCACGTTTTGATGTATTGAGTTCTGTTTTGTATCTTGTCTTCCCTGTCTTTTGTGATTTTGGTTTAGTCCTGTTAGTTTCCCGCTCCTCGTTTGTGTCCAATTTTCTGCACCTGTTTTCAGTTAATTATCTCATTTGGTTCAGTTCATTTAAACCCTGTGTTCTCCCTCAGTGTTTGTCGATCGTCGTCAATGTATGGTTGTGTGTTAACCCTGAATTCCTGGAGTTTTGTTCTTGTTTCATTTTGAAAGTTTCATTTTGTTGAATAAATCAACTATATTGAGCCTCCCTTGTCCTCGTCTTCAGCCACCTGCACCCAACCCTGACAGAACGATCGACCATAACAAAGAAAAAAGGAAAAGAGGAAGATGGAAATCTGGAAGCAGGCCTTTGTGGGAACCCGCCAAGCTGTGTTCCGTGGGACCCGTGGAGGTCGTAGTAGAGGAGGATATGGGCGATATAGTCCAATTAAAACCGAACCAGTCATCTGCACAGTGCACAAGTTTATTCACGAGTTTGATGACTTCACCGATCTCCCTCCTCTCATCGGTCCAGAAGAGACCGTCCAGCCAGAGACCGTCGCCTGCCCACCAGAGCCTGAGTCTGACCCATTTGATGACCTTCCTGAGCTTCTTCCGCCAGAGACCGTCCAGCCAGAGACCGTCCAGCCAGAGACCGTCACCTGCCCGCCAGAGCATGAATCCAGCCCCAAGCTCCCTGATGTGCTGGCCCCGTCCAGTTCCGAGTCCCCTGATGTGCTGGCCCCGTCCAGTTCCGAGTTCCCTGATGTGCTGGCCCCGTCCAGTTCCGAGTCCCTTGATTTGCTGGCCCCGTCCAGTTCCGAGTCCCTTGATGTGCTGGCCCCGTCCAGTTCCGAGTCCCTTGATGTGCTGGCCCCGTCCAGTTCCGAGTCCCATGATGTGCTGGCCCCGTCCAGTTCCGAGTCCCATGATGCACCAGAGCCAGAGCCCGTTGACCCAGAGCCAGAGCCCGTTGACCCAGCGCCAGAGCCAGAGCCCGTTGACCCAGCGCCAGAGCCAGAGCCCGTTGACCCAGCGCCAGAGCCAGAGCCCGTTGACCCAGCGCCAGAGCCAGAGCCCGTTGACCCAGCGCCAGAGCCAGAGCCCGTTGACCCAGCGCCAGAGCCAGAGCCCGTTGACCCAGCGCCAGAGCCAGAGCCCGTTGACCCAGCGCCAGAGCCCGTTGACCCAGACCCAGAGCCCGTTGACCCAGACCCCGTTGACCCAGCGCCCGTTGATGTTAAGTCAGTTCCCGATCCGGAGCCTGTCCTCCCCAAGAAAATTTTGGGGGGGCGCTATACGCCTTCGCCGTGGCCGGCCAAAGATCCTTGGAGGCCTGAAAAAATAACACCGCCATGGCCACCCGAAGGGTCTTCACCGCCGTGGCCACCCGAAGGGTCTTCACCGCCGTGGCCACCCGAAGGGTCTTCACCGCCGTGGCCACCCGAAGGGTCTTCACCGCCGTGGCCACCTGAAGGGTCTTCACCGCCGTGGCCACCCGAAGGGTCTTCACCGCCGTGGCCACCCGAAGGGTCTTCACCGCCGTGGCCACCTGAAGGGTCTTCACCGCCGTGGCCACCTGAAGGGTCCTCACCGCCATGGCCACCCGAAGGGTCTTCACCACCACGGCCGCCCGAAGGGTTTTCACCGCCGTGGCCACCTGAAGGGTCTTCAGCCTGTCACAGCCTGCTCCGCCCTGGCCACGCCCACAGCCTGCTCCGCCGTGGCCACGCCCACAGCCTGCTCCGCCCTGGCCACGCCCACAGCCTGCTCCGCCGTGGCCACGCCCACAGCCTGCGCCGCCATGGCCACGCCCACAGCCTGCTCCGCCCTGTAGGCTTCCCGGACCTGCACCATGCCCTCGTCAGCCTCCAGGGCGCCCACCCTCCCACCCCTTTGGATGTTATACGGCGCGAGGACGCGCCTTCGGGGAGGGGGGAGGTACTGTCACGTTTTGATGTATTGAGTTCTGTTTTGTATCTTGTCTTCCCCTGTCTTTTGTGATTTTGGTTTAGTCCTGTTAGTTTCCCGCTCCTCGTTTGTGTCCAATTTTCTGCACCTGTTTTCAGTTAATTATCTCATTTGGTTCAGTTCATTTAAACCCTGTGTTCTCCCTCAGTGTTTGTCGATCGTCGTCAATGTATGGTTGTGTGTTAACCCTGAATTCCTGGAGTTTTGTTCTTGTTTCATTTGAAAGTTTCATTTTGTTGAATAAATCAACTATATTGAGCCTCCCTTGTCCTCGTCTTCAGCCACCTGCACCCAACCCTGACACACGCGTGCTGTATATGCGTGTCAATGTGCCATTACCGGAGTTAGCACACCTAACACATTTGCGCACATAATCAACCGGGGATATTTACACATTTCAGCACATTTCCAACAGATATTTGCGAGCACACACTTCGCTGATGATAATGATGCAGCATAAACACTATAGTCAAATGAGTCAGCATAAACACTAGTCAAAAATATAATCTAAACATAGTCCTTAACAATTTTTAAAAAAAAATATAATTTACCATATAATACAGCATATAGCATATAGGCTAACTTAGACAATGTAAATGTAATTTAGCATATCATACAGCATATGGCATATAGGCTAACTTAGACAATGTAAATGTAATTTAGCATATCATACAGCATATGGCATATAGGCTAACTTAGACAATGTAAATGTAATTTAGCATATAGCATATAGGCTAACTTAGACAATGTAAATGTAATTTAGCATATCATACAGCATATGGCATATAGGCTAACTACTTAGACAATGTAAATGTAATTTAGCATATCATACAGCATATAGGCAAGATAATTTAAACGTAATTTAACATATCATAGCATATAGGCATAACAATTTAAACGTAATTTAACATCATACAGCATATAGGCTAGATAATTTAAACGTGATTTTACATATCATATAGGCAAGACAATTTAAACGTGATTTTACATATCATATAGGCAAGACAATTTAAACGTAATTTTACATATTATACAGCATATAGCCTATATGCTAGCCAATGTAAACGTAACTAAAACCTGCCTATTAAGATATATTTTACATTTTAATACTCTGAATACTGGATGGCAAGTCTGGAAATAGTCCAACCAGTAATACATGTACATGTTTATATAAAATAGCTTGTCAACTAATGTAAGTTTAAAAGACTTACGTATCTGTATCCACGGCTGGATCAAGTCGCTCTTCAAAATGCAAACGCTCGTCATCCGAGTCCCGCTCCTCTTCTGATGAAACTGTGAACTCGTCGTCACTATCCAGGACGAGCTGAAGAGCTTCCTCGCCGGTGTAGCGTGCCATCTTTCAAACGCGCAGGGAAGTGAATGAAGGAAATGTTTAAACTTGCTGCTTTTAAGGCATTTGCCTGGGGGCGTTTATCTACTTTGCATAGATCCCCTCACACATTATCTTATGAATAGCGCGTTCTGCGAGTGGGTGTGAACACATTAAACATAATTAGGTGAGACAGGAGAAACAATAGGTTACTGTCGTAACCCCGGTTCTCTGAAACATCGAGTGGAGAGATCCACCTATGGGAAGGGCATCCTTACCTGACCTCTGCAGAAGCATCCAATTGCACCAAGTCTGGCTAACAGACAGAAGCGCGCAGCCAATGCCAGGTAGGGCCACACCCCCTTACCTACGGGCATATAACAGCTGGGCGCGCTGCTATTTCTCAGTAAGTATATTCGCTTCTCGTGCGGCAAGCGGGGCAAAGCTGGTGGATCTCTCCACTCGATGTTTCAGAGAACCGAGGTTACGACAGTAACCTATTGTTCTCTTTCATCATCTCGTTTCGAGATCCACCTATGGGAGAGACATGGACAGCTCCCCGATTGCCCAATACACTCACAGTGAGGTTCTGAAGGCCAGAGAAGGACTGTCACCTCAGAGAGGCGGTGCCTGACACGTCCCACACACGACCCTGCAAGTTTTCCATCATGCTAACTGCTGTGGACAAGCAGGGCATGAAACATGCATGAGACACATACATGATAATGGCCCCCGCACCACCAATGCACATAGCTAAACCCAAGAAGGAATGCAAATGCTTGGTGACAGGAATGAACATGGCCAGCCGGCCCATTCACTCCTCGTTGGTTAACCAAACGGGGCTGTGGGAAAGGGCTAAGAGGACCCTACCCCTAGGACCGAGTGTGCCACCGAAGTTCTGGTGACATCCAACCGGTTGCAACGCTCAAAGGTATGAGGAGAGGCCCAGCTGGCCACAGAGCAGATGTCCTGCAGTGGCACTCCCCTGAACAAAGCCCAAGAGGCGGCTAAGCCCCTTATGGAATGAGCTCTGATGTCCCTTGGGGGCTGCACTCCCTTTGCTTAATAAGCCATAGTATAGCGTCCACAAGCCAATGTGAGAGGCATTGCTTTGAAATGGGACTCCCCTTATGCAGGGAGCCCTTGAAACAAAGAGCTGGTCGCTCTTGTGGAAAGCACTGGTCCTGGTCATATATGCTTGCAGAGCACGGACGGGACACAGAGCATTCATCCCCTGATCCTCCGGGGAGGCAAAGGGTGGAGGGTGAAAAGCGGATAGCTCCAAAACCTCCTAAGTGAATGCAGGAAACCATTTCGGCATGAAGGCCGGGTTAGGCTTAAGGGGAAAACCTTATCCTCACTAGGGGGAATTTGGCGCACGAGGGGTGAGCCGAGAGTGCATGTAGCTCACTGACCCGTTTAGGAGATGCCAAGGCCGAGAGCAAAACTGTCTTGAGGGACAGCAGCTTAAGGGAAATACTCCTCAGAGGCTCAAAAGGATACAGAGACCTCGCTTCCAGCACCATGGGGAGGTCCCACTCTGGAACAGATCTCCTGATGACCAGCAAAGAGCGGCATGCACCCTTCATAAAACTGCGGGTTAGAGGGTGCTGCCTGACGGTGGAGCCCTCAAAACCCACATGACAGGCTGAAAATGCAGCCAGGTAGACCTTAATAGTGGAAAAGGACCTGCCTCTTTCCATGAGGTCTTGCAGGAAACACAAAATATCAGGCACCGAGCACTGATAAGATGTGAGACCACGCCCATCATACCACCCTTCGAACACTTGCCACTTACAGCCATATAGGGATCGCATGGAAACGGCCCTGGCATTCTGAGTAGTGGCGATTACACACGGCGGGAGCCCCAGTGCATTTAGGTTTGTCCTCTCACGGGCCAGGCCCAGAGAGCCACCCTGTCCGGGTGGGGGTGGTAAATCTCCCCGTTGGCTTGGGACAGTATGTCCGTGCGAACGGGAAGGCGCCATGGCTCGGTGTATAACAGAGGGATTATCTCTGCCAGCCACGGGGCTTCGGGCCACCTGGGTGCTATCAGAATGAGAGACAGGTCGTGCTCTCTCACCCTGCCAGGGTGAAAACTATCAGGCACAGGGGAGGAAAGGCGTTCAGCAGCACTTTGGGCCATGGGTGGGCCAGTGCGTCTGCCCCGAGGGGCGCGTCCACGTCCTTTGGCGAGAAGAACATAGGACAATGGTGATTTTCGCGGGAGGCGAAAAGATCTACAGCTGCCTGTCCGAATCTCATCCATAACCTCTCCACTATCTGCGGGTGAATACGCCAATCCCGTAGATTGGGTTTCCCCTCGATAGCAGATCCGCGCCTCTGTTCAGAATGCCCGAGACATGAGTCACGCGTAATGACAGAAAAACCTGTCTGCTCCACACCAAAAGCCTGTGAGCTAGAGCGTGGACTTTCGACGAGCGCATGCCGCCCTGACAGGCAAGGCAGAAAATTATTCAGAGCTTTCCAATTGGTAAAAACTCTAAATAGTTAATGTGTGTTGAACGTAGTCTGCTCAGCCACAGACCGTTCACTGTTCTGCCTTCCTGGGTGGTTCCCCAGCCTGTTAAGGGATGGGATGTGGGGATGTGATGTGCGTGAGCACCCGGCCGGTGTCCAGCGACACCTTCTCCTTCGATTTGGCTGTGATGAGCCAATCGTCTTTGTAAGTCAGAATTCTCAGCCCTGATAGTCTCAGGGACGCCACGCCCACCTCCGCACACAGACAGAACGTTCGGGGACCCGAACGGAAGAACTGTGAATTCGTAACAAATGCCTTGGTAGGCGAAACAAAGATATTTCCTGTGTGGAGGGTAGATGCTTATGTGAAAGAAAGCATCTTTCAGATCGACTGATGTGAACCAGTCGTTCTGCTTATGGCACAGGCGAGAGAGCCTTGTGTCACATTCTGAAATTGTATTTCCTCAAATGTTTGTTCAACACTCGAAGGTCCAATATAGGGCGTGGGGGCGCCACGCCTTTTGGAACATGAAAATACCAGGAATAAAACTCATGGTTTATCAGATTGGGTGGCACCATCTGAATCGCTCCCTTGTTAGGAGGGAGGAAATTTCCTCTTCCAGAATGTGTGAGGCGTTTTCTTCTGTGTGAGAAGAGAGAACGCCGTTGAAATGCGGAGGTTTTATTGCAAACTGCAGCTTGTAACCCTGGGTTACGGTACGCAAAAACCCACTCGGGCACTGAAAACGGCTTGCCAAGCCGCTTTGTGACTAGCGAGCGCCCCCGCTCGGGTCGGAGCGGGGCTGTATGGGCCCAGCTGGTTCATTTGTGATGCAAGGCGCCATCTAGTGGGCACACTAGAGGCGACATGCAGGGGTTCGGAGGGATTTTCTCTCTCTGCAGTGAGAAGTTTTCTCTGCGGAGAGAGGTCTTCTCTCCAAAACGAATTCATTAGATTCGTAACTTTGTGTGTTTTGTGTTGGGCAAACACTGGAGCCGAAGCCTTTATTGACCGAGTGAGGGGAACATAGTGTGGTGTCCACTGTGCTGAACTTTCCCTCACAAGGTGCCCCCTGAAAGTGGGGGAAAAACACATACCTGAACACATGAACTGGGCAGTCTAAGCGCAGGCAGAAAAATAATATCCGTGGAGAGAGAAACTCTCTCTGTAACGGATTTATTTAATTCGTTTGTTTAAAAGTGTTATTTAGTTATGTGTGTTTTGTGTTGGGGAACACAGGGGCCGTCCACACACAACGTACACTAAAAACACATGGGCTGGGCAGCCGCAACTGAGCTGTGTGAGCCCAGCTGGTTGATTTTTGAAGCAATGGCGCCCTCTTGTGGACGGACTCAGGGCGACATGCATGGGATCAGAGAGATTTGCTCTCTATGTTGGCAGATATAAATCTGCACGAATTCATTTGATTCGTTTATAAAATGTGTTGTTTAGTAATGTGTGTTTTTGTGTTGGGAAAAACTGGGGCCGAAGCCTTTAATAACTGGGTGAGGGGAACCAAGTGCGTGCGATGTGGTAACACTGCTATGTACTTTTCCTCACGACAACCCCCCTGTAGGGTGGGGGTGGGGGACACACACACATAACGTCCACTAAACACACGGGCTGGGCAGCCACGAGACGGGATTAACCGACCGTCGGTGGGAGACTCTGTGTGGCGTTACTCCCAATGGTCGAACAACAGGCAGGCCGCTTGCGTTCGGGGCCACCTTCCTAGGAAGGCATAAATTGAAGGCCTCAACACGTAATCGTAACACATTAGTGCACTGAGCACACTGTCAGCTCACGCCGACTGAATCAACGCTGTGTTTTACCGCGTACGAGGAGTGTGCTGATCACAGCGGGCAGCCTGGTAGCGCTTAGCTTCTCTGTGACGGGTTGTAACGTTACAGAGAAAAACGAGCAGGGGCGAATCCCGTGGGATTCTGCGTGTCTGTGACAGAATGTGGGCGCGGGACTGCGGGCACATTTACTGCACTGAGAACACTGTCAGCTCGCGCCGGCTGAATCAACGCTGTGTTTACAGCGTCTGACCACACAATGTTGAGGCGAACGGCCGTTCGCTCACAAACTTCCATGGAGGATGGACTGAGGCAAAGCCGCGTGAGCGCTAGCCTAGGGAACGCTAAACGGACCGCATCATCCCCGTCGCCGGAACCGACCGGTTCGTCAACGAGAGTGGGGTTTTCCCACGAAGATGTCCTCTTCAGGGAATGCGGATTGGGCTGATGTCAGCTCAAATATTAAGAGAGGTGGCGCTCCGGGAATCCCCCGGTAGCGCGTCATCATCACCGTGTCTCCCCTCCGAGTCAGAAAGGCCGAGCACGGCACGGTGGGTCGTGCAACTAAGGCCGGCTATGTAAAAGCTACATGGGCAGCAATTACAATGACCGCAATTCTCCGGGTTCTCCACAGCTTTGAGCGTGTTAAGCCCAAGCAGACCGCGCAGGACGAGAGGGTCGTTAGCGGCGATGAGAGCACCACACGCGGCCGGGCAGGCTCGTCGTGATAGGCTGTTCCCCGGGGGAGCGGCTGTTTAGACGGTCACATAGCCATGGGTGGGCCAGCGGTGAATAGCTCGGAAAAATCCGTGGCGGGCAGCCATGTAAGGAGGAGCAGGTGAAGGACAGCGGGAGCTCGGGCGGCTCCAGATGCAAAAAACACAGTTGATAGGCTGAAGAAACGACTGTCACTCACGTCTGGCGGAGGCTGATCTGGCGATATGTCCTCCTGAAGACTCGAAAGTGAGAGCAGCGTAACGTTAATCCAACCGAACTGTGTCAATGCAGAGATCGCGAGAAGCGAATGACAACTGAGGAATAGCAGCGCGCCCAGCTGTTATATGCCCGTAGGTAAGGGGGTGTGGCCCTACCTGGCATTGGCTGCGCGCTTCTGTCTGTTAGCCAGACTTGGTGCAATTGGATGCTTCTGCAGAGGTCAGGTACGGATGCCCTTCCCATAGGTGGATCTCGAAACGAGATGATGAAAGAGAACTCTACTTCTCTTTAGTTTCATACAGATTACATTGCATGAGAATATTTGTTTTAAATGTCGATTGTTTTATTTAAAAGTAGAAATATAAAGCTTTATTTAGATGTGTGTTTCATGTTTGTGTGATAAGTATTAGCCGAGTTTCAGTAGATTTTCCAGACTTGTTTCAGAAAGATTTTTGCGGAGACAGAGTGAGCTGAAAGCGCACCCTATTTATTTTATTTATTTTACAAAAACACAAGGTTTTGATGATAATGTGAGTGTACACAAAAAAAGAAGACCCTCTATAGTTTATAATCATGTATTGATTTTATTTATCTGACCAAAAATGACGAAGTATATTATGTCTAAGTTGCTGCTATGTGAAAAAAATCTGCCCAAACACGTGGACGCGGTTTTCGACCCCTAAGGGTTAAGAGCTGTGCGCACCCTGATGAACTGTCGGCAGTCTGTATTGTATGTGCGCCTCGAACACGGCGCCGGGTTTTTTCTGCAGATCTTTCTTGCCGTAAAGCAATTCGTTACATCGCGAGACCTGATATCACGCGACACTTCCTGGTGCTGCGGCCGGCGGGCCGCCGGCTCAAAGTTGCAAGTGCGTTTTTTCCGCTCATAGCCAACGGGGGGTGGGGGGGTGGGGGGTGGGGGGGGGGTGCATGGGCGAGACGACCACCGTTCAACACAAAATCAGTAATATAAACATTACAATGACGCTAAAGCTGTTTGGTTAAGGTAAAAAAGTTACTTAGTTCACCTTTAAGAGTGTTGCGCCTTCAATTAGTTTGCTGTTCATTCAGCTTATAAGAGGTTGCGCCTTCAATGATTGAGATTGCACACAGCAGACTGCATTAAATTCCTGCTTGTTGTGCCGTGGCCATTTGCCCTGTGCACTTTAGCACCAGAGAGAACTAAATTTCCCTGAAAGACCATACACGGGTGTGACACTACGTCTTATTAAAGATGTCATTCCACCCATGTGTTTCTGGACGCAATCTTTTCCTACCCTCATTTGATGGCGATGATCACTGTTTCACATGCCTGGGCATAAGCATGCTGAGACTGTGTTCGTGGGTGGTTCATGTTCTCTCTCAGGAGAGCATGACGACGTAGATTCGTTGTTCGTCTTACCTTTCTCTAAAGGGCTTGAGCGCTCAGCGTGTCGTGTGCAGTCGAACTAGCACGGGTTGTCACCGCAACTTAGCGCATCGTTCGGCTCTCTAGATGCGCGGTCGACACTCGAGTGCCTCAAATGAGGTGGAATCCCCTCGCCTATTCCCCGATCTAGTTCCTCTTCTGGCCACAAGAAAAGGGTTACTTTGGCTGAAAAGCCTGGGTGACCTGAGGATCACAGTGAGGGCTTCCCTGCCGAGTAACCAATCTCTGTGGGCCCCCCACTTCTCTAGCGCATCGTAAATATGCTTAGACTGCATTAATGCCGCTGGGATTGCTCCATATTAGGCCGCTTCAGCACTGGCTTCACGGCCAAGTCCCGAGATGGGCGTGCCAGAGCGGGTCCTTGACTGTGTGATATAGTGGATTTTATGTATATAGTGGTTTTTTTTCAAATGCATTATAATATTGTTTAAATGCTTATTCGTGTTTTGTTAAAAAAGAAGAGTGTTATGTTCATTTATTAAATTAATTATTTTTGCTCGGCATACCAGAGTGATGACGTCATCGCACGCCTTAGTAGCCCGCGCTCCGTGATGTGCTTCATTCAGAGTAAATACGACGAAGCCATCACTGCAGCGCTTGTGTGATTTATTCTTTATCTGCTTTATACTTCTTCTTCAGGTAACTAAAACAGCTCAGTTTTGAGTATAAACGTTGGTTAATCAAATATTGATGGGTTGTGTGTGTTGATAGCACTTTGTTTTACTAAATGAATAGTGTGTCATGAGTTTAGTATGCCCGAGCACATGGTTAGCATGGATGTTTCGCGATTAGCACGTCAGCCCGCTTTACACGAGAGAGGGCCATTTATGTCAATAATATTTGAGTATTTAAAAGTTCATGATGTTTTTTTCAGTTTATGAGTTACTGTAAACTTGCAAATTTGGTTAGAAATTAACTCCATGTCTGTGGATTGAGTTATGCATTGTATTAGTCTTTATCAGTCTTGTATGTGACTTTATGGTAGAAAATATATCAGAGACAATGAGTGAACATTTGATTAATATCTCAGTTGCATTGTTGTCATCTATTTCATACTGTCATTTAGTGTTTGAGTAGATATCCAGTCTAAAAATGATTTATTTTGTAAGAATGAGATTTGAGTGTCAATGTGCCACACGTATTTTGTGTGATGTGACATGGTTAAAGTCACTTACCTTTACAAGTAGTCATTTCTGTGAAAGAAAAGTGATGCATGCACTGATATTATAATGTACTGAGTATTTGTTATACATGTATGCTTTTATTAATTCATTCAGAGTAAATACGACGAAGCCATCACTGCAGCGCTTGTGTGATTTATTCTTTATCTGCTTTATACTTCTTCTTCAGGGGTATTACAATTTTGGAGGCCCCGCTGGGATAGATGTTCGGTGGAGTGACTCCCTGACCGGTAGAGCCCATTTCGCAACATCGTCCCCTTCTTAGTGACCCAGAACAGCAGCAGTGTGAGACATTCAGGATGAGTGGTGGAAGAGACTGATTGAGCAGTGTGTGCACTTGGAGTTATCACAAGGTCAAGTCAGTCAGGTAAACATCACCCTCAACAGCCTGTCTACACGGCAGCCAAAAATGGATGAGCTTAAACGTCTTCAGGATGAAATTGGTGAGAAATTATGCACACTTTCATGCGAAAAGCTGGCAAAACTCAGTGTCTCTCTTCACCTAACAAGAGAGGATGAGACAAATGTGACTCATTTGTCACTCTTAAACCGCCTTAGTAACTATCTTCTGAGAACTGAGCTAGACGAGTTAGAAGATGGCGGCATGGCTGAACTTTTGACAATTAATGACAATCTGAGTCAGCTCATGGTAATCACATTTAATGCTTCTGAACCAGGGACTGAGAAAGAGGAAAATAAATCTGGAGAGGTTAACACAGTTCAGAGAGAAATGCCAGAAAGTGGAAAAAGTGCAGCTGAATTTTTTTCTGCCATGCACATTAGTCCTGCCGCACTACAGAATGCAGGAAACAGACAGACATATGTAGACCATGGCCCGGTTTATTCTCCACATCCAGTACATAGACAAGTGAACTCAGCATGGCAGAAAGACTTCAAAATTTCTGGTCTAATAGGAGACCCTGGACAGAAGGATCGTCTCTCATTCTCCAGTCTGGCACGACAGATCGAAAGTGGTTTAAATAAGGGCTATCCAGAACAGGAAATAATAGATTCTGTCATCAGAGCTATCACACCAGGGCTTCAGCTGCGGAGCTATCTAGAGGGAAAGGCAGGGCTGACACTCCCAATGCTGAAACGGATACTTCGGTCTCATTATCAGGAGAAAAATGCTACTGAACTATATAAGCAGCTCACCACCGAAGCTCAGCGCACTAGAGAAACGCCACAAAGCTTCCTAATACGAGCCCTTGATCTTAGACAGAAAATTCTGTTTGCTTCTCAGGAGGATGACTCAGGCTTAATATATGATCCTGCCTTAGTCCAGAATATGTTTTTGCACACAGTCTTGACCGGGTTGCAAAATGATCGCGTCCAAAGTGACCTTCAACCATGCCTGTCAGATCCCACTGTTCCAGATGAAGTGTTACTGGAAAAACTCAATATTGCTTGTGCCAATGAATCTGAAAGACAAAACAAACGAAAATCAGACAAGAGTGGTACTGTTCACGCTGTGCAGCTAAAAGAGCCTGTCCCTGAACAAAAATTTCAGCCCAAACCGTCTAAGTTCGATTTAATGTCACAACTGAAAAGCCTGAGTGATGATATCATGCAGATTAAAGAGACAATGCAACAACCCTTATCTGTTCCTCAGCAGTGTTTTGCAGTCTATAACAAAGAACCAACAGCAGCAGTGTCCCCATCGCATCAGATCTCATCTCAGGGTTCCCGACAGACATCAGGATGGAACCAAGTCCAAGAGCATCCAACCTGGAAACCAAATACAGCTACATGTTCACAGCAGGGAGGTTCATACATGCCTCCACATCAGTTCTCACAAAGTCAAACCCAGGTGAGGGAACAGAACATACCGCATACACCTGCTAATCCAGCTCAGTGTTCCTCTGTTCCACAAGAACATTACCTCCAGTCGAGTCCGCATTATGCAGTACCAGAGACTCACCATGGACAGCCACATGTGTATCCTTCTCCTCAGCAGCAGCCCATGTCCATCAATTACACAAATCATCCTTCAAGCTTTGCAGCATCACAGTATTATCCCCAGCAGTACATAGTGCCACCACAACCGCGCCCTTATCAGTTTCCCAAGCCCCGTCCTTCACGAGCCAGACAATGTTTCCATTGCCAGCAGCGTCAAGCAGAGGAACCTTGCACCCATTGTTACCACTGTGGCAGCAGTGAGCACTTCGCGGCTGGCTGTAGGAGTAAAGGCACCAGGCCGCAGCCAGGAGCTCCGTTAAACCGGAGCGGGTTGCCCCCAAGGGACAGGGTGTGATCCGAGCGATAGAGAAGTCCCAAAAACATGAGAGACGTAGCATGAGCCATCAGAGACAGCTTGAGTTCCAGTCCCTTGATAGTATTTTAACAGCCCCTTGTCAAGTTAACCAGCATTCTGCAGTCACATCTTTAGTGGGCAGACAATGTCTTGTGACCTGTTATTTACAGGGGCAAAAGACAGAAGCATTATGGGACACAGGCTCTCAAGTATGCATTATAGATGAACAGTGGAAAGCCAAATACGCGCCTGAAGTGACACTGAGAAACATCTCAGAGGCAACAGAAGCACCGGACAGTCTGCGTCTGGTGGCAGCGAATGGGACACACATGCCATACAGTGGATGGGTGGAGATGACCTTTAAGCTAGCATCCCCTGTAATGAATGTGAAACAGTTAATCATTCCTGCGCTTGTCTTGAAGGACCAAGAATTGTCCAGACCTATCATCGGGTATAACGTGATAGAACAAATAATGAAACAGAGTGAAACTAACAGATCTCATGGTACCACGGATGCGTATTTGTACAGAACTGTCAGGAATGCTTTCCCTAGCATAAAGAAAAATAGAGTACATACCTTCATCAATTTGGTGACTGCAGAGGGACTCAGCGAGTACGCAGTAAGAACAATGAAGGAGCCTGTGAACATACGGAAGCATACTGTTATGCAGATTCAGTGTCAGGTAAAAGTGCCACACGTGAAACAAGATAGTGTGCTGCTATTTGAACCACATGTCAATCCAGCATATCCTGATGGCCTTGAACTTTTTGATACCCTCTTCACTCTGAAAAGGGGAGGTCGCCCAGTGGTTACTATCAGTGTGCAAAATGGAACAGACCATGACATCACACTCAGCGGAAGGACAGAGCTAGGGACATTGCAGCCGGTTAAGTCTGTCTTACCAACGGCAAACCCACCGCGTGCAGCCACAGCCTCTGTCGTTCAGTGTCCACCAGAAACAACTGGTAGAGATGACAACCAGGATTCATGGGACCCTCCAGTTGATGTGGGCCATTTAACTTTGCTCCAACAACAACAAGTGAAGCAGATGTTGCGGGAGGAATGTCATGCCTTCTCAAAGTCAGATGATGATATTGGCTGTGTTCCAGGTTTACAACTGAGTATTTCTTTAAATGATAGCACCCCTGTTGCCCGCACATACACATCAGTCCCTAAACCATTATACCAAGAGATGAAGGACTACTTACACGACCTGATTACTCAAGGATGGGTGACCAAGTCTCAATCCCCTTACTCGTCGCCCATTGTCTGCGTTCGGAAAAAAGATGGCAGTCTCAGGCTGTGTATTGACTATAGGGGCCTGAACAGCAAAACAATCCCTGATCGGCAGCCAATACCCAGGGTGCAGGATATCCTAGATGGCTTGGGGGGCAATGCGTGGTTCTCTCTGCTGGACCAGGGAAAAGCATACCACCAAGGGTTCATGTCCCCAGCGAGCAGGTATCTGACTGGATTTACAACACCATGGGGCCTCTACGAATGGATTCGTATCCCTTTTGGCCTTATGAATGCGCCCGCAGCATTCCAACGGTTTATGGAGGAATGCCTGGAAGGATTGAGAGATAAAATTTGCATACCCTATGTAGCGTATTTGGGTGAATCTGGATAATTAAATACCTCCTTGCTAAAGTCCCAAAGCCTTCAGGCCCAGAAAGCCTGAATGTAACACACACACACAAACACATTCCACACACGTTCCATGAAGCCTCCCCCCCCAAACCAAGCTGTTCGAGTTTGGTTTCCTCTTACCGATTTATGACTCAAAAGAATGTGCAGGGACTTGATTCCTGGAGAAGGAGAAATTAAACATTTTAACTCTAATATATATATATATCCTATGCATAACCATGCGATACACGTATATACTGTTCATCTCATGACTTTCTTTTATGTTTGGTTTGTGCGTCCTTGGAGACTCTAATGGGTTTGTGTTTCTTCGATTTACATACTATCATGAACACATTCCAAGAGAGACCAGGAGACCACTCAGAAGAACCTCCGCTCATGGACACGTACACACATACACAAACCGTTAACTTCATCACTGAAAGACGGTTATATGATATAGTCGATATGTATTCATGTTTGCCCATGTATTGTACTCCATATAACGCATATTGGAGCTGTAAATGAACCTAGGGACCCCTAGATGCATTCTTAATGTAACTGTTTTCCTGTAACATGTACCAAAAACTTTTATATGTCATGCTTCATATTGTTAGAATGCCCTGGAAATGACTCCGCCAGATATAGGTATGAACACACCATGAAAGGTATGATTATGTGTATAACGCATCTCTGCAGTAGAAATGAACATTTCTATCACAAGCCATAATTTAATTAGACCAGCAGTCTGACAAGACAAAGAGAAATCTTCCGCGGGAACTTCCCTCCCAGCTGATTGGCGCAGTCTTCCAAAAGAAGGCGTGAACCGAAATGTTTTTAAAGAGGCGCGGAGCTCCTCCTCGCTCTCTTCCTGATCCGAGTCATCATCATGTAACGTCGCGCCTCCGGCGAGCTCATCGCCGTTCTTTTATTTTGTTTCTAGTTAGTTTTGTGTTTGTTTCCAGTCTAGATAAGCCCCCGTGTTTAATTCCAATCGTCGAAATCCCTGCACAGGAGAAGCAAGCGCCGTTACCACGAGACGCGCCGGACCCAGAGACGCACAAGCGTTTCTTCACCAGCCATGACGTAACTCCGCGTGATTTCCCCTTCGGGATCTTTATTTCTTTTCTTTAAAGTTAGTTTTGTTTTCATATTCGACGCTGTTTACTTCCACGAAGTGAAAAGAACACCGCATGACATATCTCTTCAGCAAAGCCAGCTAAGAGAGATTCAAACGAACGCGCGCTCTCTCTGAAGTCGACCTGGAAACAACAATGAGAGAATGCACTGAGGAATTCTCCTCTGACTGTGTGGGAGCTGTAGTACAAGCAGTAGAAATCCAACGTAATCCAGATGTGTCCCTTGCTGTGGCCTTTCAGAGTGTACCAGTATGTGTGGAGGAAGATGACGGACTACTCAAACCCCTGTCAAAAGAAGAAATTAGACAAGCACAAAAGGATGACAAGGACATAAGCGTAATCATTGAACACTTACAAACAGGATCTAGGCCTCCTCAGCAGTGGCGGTCGGTCAACTCACTATCAAAAGTTCTTCTGAGAGAATGGGATAAGCTGAAGCTGGATGAACATGGCATTCTGTTCCGCCAAACATCTCACAGGAAACAGCTGGTATTACCCACTCAGTTCAAAACAACTGTTCTAAGGGAACTGCACAATGAGATGGGTCATCAGGGTCTTGACCGCACCACAAGCCTTGTTAGGGATCGGTTCTTCTGGCCCTACATGCAGAAAGACATTGAGAACTATGTCCTGAGAACCTGCTCCTGCATCAAACAAAAAAAACCATGCCGTGAGACAAGAGCACCCCTTAAAACTATCAAAACGACCCACCCATTCGAATTAGTGTCTATTGACTTTCTTCATTTGGATAAGTGCCAGGGGGGTTATGAGTACATTTTGGTTATCGTTGATCACTTCACCCGGTTTGCACAGGCCTATGCCACCACCTCAAAATCAGCAAAGACAGTGGCTGATCGTCTATTCAATGATTTCGCCCTCAAGTTTGGTTTTCCATCCAGAATTCACCATGATCAAGGTGGGGAATTTGAAAATCAGCTGCTCACCCAACTCAAAAAGTATAGTGGTGTCGCCGGCTCAAGGACCACCCCCTACCACCCCCAAGGGAATGGGCAGGTGGAAAGATTTAACCGGACATTACTGCAGATGCTGAAAACCCTGACTGAAAGACAAAAATCTAATTGGAAGGATGCCCTCAACAAATTAATCTTTTCATACAACTGCACGAGATGTGACGTGACTGGCTTTTCACCTTTTCATCTGCTGTTCGGCCGTTCCCCAAGGCTGCCCATCGACGCTCTTTTCGGGCTCAACTCTGACAACAACTCTCAGAGCTACAGTGAGTACATGGAACGATGGACGAAAGGGATGCAAGAAGCTTGTGAGATAGCAAGAGAACAGGCAAACAAGTGTGCTGAAAGAAACAAAAGGAATTACGACAAAAAAGTGAGGTGCACTGACCTGTTCCCAGGAAGCAGGGTCCTCGTGAAAAACCTGACTCCAAGAGGTGGGACCGGGAAACTGCGGAATTACTGGGAGGATGAAGTTCACGTTGTCACACGCCAGGTAGCAGATGATGCACTAATCTACGAAGTAAAACCTGAACAGAGTAAAGGTAGATCAAGAGTTTTACATCGCAATCTTCTTCTTCCATGTGACCACCTACCGCTTAACATCACGCCAACTCAAAGTTCCAAACCAAAGCGAGGACATCAGCCGAGAAACATTAGAACTCAGCCCACCATGGAAAGAGAATGTGAGCCAGAGTACGATAATGAAAGTGAAGAGGATGAGTATTACTTCAGAGTGGAGATGAGACCACAAGGAAGCAGTGATCTAGGAAACAGGGATCTGTTACCACCACAGTCAGTACCTTGTGAACCGCTATCTAGCCCTCCAGTGTTGGAACCAAGCCCACAGTCACCTTCCGCCGAGTCAGAGATAAATCTTCCAGAGCCAGCACCTGCAATAAGACAAGAGTGTAATGAAAACGAACCATCTGTTGACCCAATGGAACAAGACTTACCTGTTGATGAAACAACTGAAGCGCTTGGGTCCAGGTACAGGACCTCAGAGGAGGAAAACGAGCATCAATTCACCAGGAGGAAGCGACGGCCACCAAAAAAGTTTACTTATGACAACTTTGGGACCCCATCATGCTACAATGTGCAGATGGTGAAAAAAAAACACTACCCACACTTTGCATCTAGTGGAATGACCGCTGCGACACCCTGGTTATCAATGCCAATTTGTTACCCACAGCCCTCATATGTGTCCTATTAACTGAAATGCCACTATACACTACATCACCCGGAATCTGTTTTTTTTTGCCCATAGTCAGAAACTATTGGAAAAAAAAGAGAAAACAGACAAACAATGGACTGTTACCAAATATTAAGAAAATGGACTGTTGTGCGGTCTTGAAACTGAGGACACTTTGAATCACTTTCAGACTTTCTTGTTGACACTTTTTGAATCTTTTTCTTGCTTGAAGGACTTTTTGCCAGGACAAATTAATGGACTGTTTTTTCCCTAAAAGAGACTCTGGGGTTTAAAGAGGACTTTCTTGTTTGACACTAACCCTGGGACTATTACGAACTAGTGCCTCTTGCCTATTAAGTAATATGAACTCTTGTATGGTAAAATGATTGGTTGTTGCAGAAACACTGGAAAAAAAAGAAGAAAAAGAAATGTTGTGCAAGGAAAATGTTGGTAACAGTGTTGTAAAATCTGACGCTGCATACAACAACTGCTGGATGGAGTTCAATTCTGTAAATTGGGCATTGCTGGACCTGATTACTTTAGGGATATGATGTCGGGACGACATCTTATTTTGAGGGGGAGAGTGTGATATAGTGGATTTTATGTATATAGTGTTTTTTTTTCAAATGCATTATAATATTGTTTAAATGCTTATTCGTGTTTTGTTAAAAAAGAAGAGTGTTATGTTCATTTATTAAATTAATTATTTTTGCTCGGCATACCAGAGTGATGACGTCATCGCACACCTTAGTAGCCCGCGCTCCGTGATGTGCTTCATTCAGAGTAAATACGACGAAGCCATCACTGCAGCGCTTGTGTGATTTATTCTTTATCTGCTTTATACTTCTTCTTCAGGTAACTAAAACAGCTCAGTTTTGAGTATAAACGTTGGTTAATCAAATATTGATGGGTTGTGTGTGTTGATAGCACTTTGTTTTACTAAATGAATAGTGTGTCATGAGTTTAGTATGCCCGAGCACATGGTTAGAATGGATGTTTCGCGATTAGCGCGTCAGCCCGCTATACACGAGAGAGGGCCATTTATGTCAATAATATTTGAGTATTTAAAAGTTCATGATGTTTTTTTCAGTTTATGAGTTACTGTAAACTTGCAAATTTGGTTAGAAATTAACTCCATGTCTGTGGATTGAGTTATGCATTGTATTAGTCTTTATCAGTCTTGTATGTGACTTTATGGTAGAAAATATATCAGAGACAATGAGTGAACATTTGATTAATATCTCAGTTGCATTGTTGTCATCTATTTCATACTGTCATTTAGTGTTTGAGTAGATATCCAGTCTAAAAATGATTTATTTTGTAAGAATGAGATTTGAGTGTCAATGTGCCACACGTATTTTGTGTGATGTGACATGGTTAAAGTCACTTACCTTTACAAGTAGTCATTTCTGTGAAAGAAAAGTGATGCATGCACTGATATTATAATGTACTGAGTATTTGTTATACATGTATGCTTTTATTAATTCATTCAGAGTAAATACGACGAAGCCATCACTGCAGCGCTTGTGTGATTTATTCTTTATCTGCTTTATACTTCTTCTTCAGGGGTATTACAATTGGCACATCGACTGCCTTGAGTTGCTAGCAGATGTCTTGCGCTGGGACGCTTCAAAGTGCAGCTACATGGCAAGCACGTACTGGTCCGTACGGACAGTACTGCGACCGTTGCATACATCAACTGTCAGGATGAAGTAACCATAAACGTAGACTTAACCCCCTGGGGTCGGCAAACGCGCCAGCATGTTTTGCTGGACTTTCTTCACATAGTAGCAAACTATACTTAAATTACTCCATCATTTATGGTCATACAGAAAAAAGAAATATGAAAAAAGAATCTGTGAGATGTCTACTTTTTTTGTGTGTCCAGTTACAATAAAAACAAAACATTGTGCTTTTGTAAAATAAGGAAAATAACCAGGGTACGCTTTCTGCCTCTCCGTCTCGGTGAACTTTTTTTTTCTTGATTACGTCTATAAACTGAAACAAAATTCAGCGAATACTTGTCACATTTATGAGCCATATATCTTTATAAACATGTAAGTGTGTACTTAAAACAAATATATAACAAATAAAACAAATATATAACAAATAAAACAAAAACAAATTTTCTCTGTTTAAGTAATTTGTATAAAACCAACAAGATGTTCAGTTTCTAACAAACCCTTGCTCATTATTTTTAATGTGACCACGCCCACGTGCGCAAAAGAGATTGACATGCAAATTTTCACGTGAACGAATGTGAACGCGCTCATTACCTCAAAAACAAAGCACCAAACTTCATCAGTCCTCTGCTTTTCGTTGATGTTGAAAAACACGCTGTGAGCTTACATTGGATTTACATCAGAAGAAGAACGCAATTTGAAGACAAGAAAGATGTAAGGTAAGAAATTTATTCTGAATTATATTAGTTAGTGTTATTGTTGCGTAAACAACATTGGAGTTGAACTGTTGCTAGACTAAAATGTATGAAATTGGCAGAAAAATGTTGAAATATGAACTATAGACAGGCAGGCTACCTTTCAATGCGAAATTTATATATTCATGTACGACAGTACGACACAAGCTTGTTCTCTTACGAGAGTATCTCTCGTACTGCGTAATATATTACGCTATGGGGAAAACCTCTTTTCCACGAGATATTGAAGCCAAAAATTATCCTTAATTTTGAATCAATGTAAAACGCTTTGTGGCAGCATGCAGACATAGGCAAGACGGCTTGCACGCCTATTGGCTGCCCTGCGGCAACAGCAGCAGCCTATCGAGAGAGGCCCCGCCTGATACTACACCCAATGGGAGCGATTCGCGCCCATTTCGTCACGTCCCGCCAGAAAGGGCGTGGCCTCATCCTATAAATATAGCTCGACAGGCTGATACAAACTGATTTTCATCTCCTCAGCGAAGCACACGCATCGCTGGATCCAGAGTGAGAAGCCGCGTTGTTGACACAAGCCTTCTGCGGGACGAGCCTTTGAACCTGAAGCCGCTGGCCTTCACTTCGCCGCCTTCAGTCGCCGTACCTGCTACGCTTTCCGGCGTATATATCCTTTTCCTCTGCTGAGAGTGTTTGTTCGCCGTCGCAACTCACACTTCTCTATAAACTCCTAAAAGATCTAGCGTCTTTTTCAAGATGCCATCTTCCTGTGGCTCGTGCCGAGCCCAACTCAGCGACGGGGTCCGCCATGTGATCTGCGTTTTCTGCCTATGTGATCTGCGTTTCATGCCTGGGTAAAGATCATGCGGCTCTCGCGATGCCCTCATAGCGAGCTGATGCCTATGGTGACTCTGAGGACTTGCCTGGCATCCTTCTCGGAGCCCACACTTCTGCTCGCTGTGGTGCTGCGCCGCAAGAAGCGTTGTGCTCAGCGCACCCCCGAGCTCTCTCCTGCCCGCCAAAGCTCGCCGGTTCGCCCTCCAACTTCGCCGGCATCGCTCGAGTCGCTCACCGATGGACAGCGGCTGCTGTCTGCCGCCGTTTCCGCCATTGAGCTTGACGAACCAGCCGAGGCCTGTTCTATCCTGTCATCGGACAGTGAGGATTAGGCGAGCTCTGTGGACCTCCCTCCCGCTGCCCGCGAGCCTTCTGGGAGATGAGCCGGCATTGAATCTGAGCTGATTTCTCAAGCCGTCGACAACCTCGGCCTTGACTGGGAGGCGCCCGCGCACAACAGGCTGAACGGATGCTTCCTCAAGACCCGCCCTGTCACAGTCGAGACTAAAAGCGGCGCATGTGCCTGGTCATCTGAATCTGGGACCAGACAGACTGTCCAGGAACAATGTCCCAGCAGGAGAATGGTCACTGCACCCGAAGACGATCCGACTGCTGTGAGACACATTCGGCAGAGCGCAGGGTGGACCTGTTCGCGTCCCACGAAAATGCTCACTGTCTGAATTTTTTCTCAAAAAGCAAGGATGCGCTGGCCCACATCTGGCCCCGCTGTCCCCTCTATGCTTTTCCCCCTGTCTCGCTCCTGCCTCAAGTGTTGGAACGAATCAGGGAAAATGGATGCCCAGTGCTGCTTGTGGCTCCGCTCTGTACAAACCAGATTTGGTTCCCAGTCCTGATGCAGCTGACCAGCACTGCCCCGTGGCCTATACCGCTGAGGAGAGACCTCTTCTCTCAGGCCTAGGGCTTGATTTGGCATCCTCGCCCGGATCTGTGGTCCCTACATGCATGGGCCATCAACGGGTACCCGCTAACCTCCCAGAGGGAGTGTTAAACATGATCACGCAGGCTAGGGCCCCATCTACTAGACGGCTCTATTCCTCGAAATGGTCTGTGTTCTCTGCTTGGTGTCAAGCCCGGGGCTTTTCACCCGTAGACTGCGGGGTTACGGAAGTGCTTTCCTTCCTTCAAGAGCTGCTGGATAAGGGCAGGACCCCATCCACGCTCAAAGTATATGTGGCGGCCATAGCAACGTTTGCAAAACCGGTGTCCGGCCAGTCGCTGGGAAAGAACGACTTAAATCCTCCCAGGCCCCCTTCAGTCCCGACGTGGGACCTTTCCACGTTCTTGGAGGCCATGAAAGGTGCCCCATTCGAGCCAGTCCAGTTGTCGGACATGAAACACCTGTCTTTCAAGACAGTGTTTCTCAAGGCTCTCGCTTCAGTGAAGCGCTTAGGGGACTTACAAGCGCTTTCGGTAAGTGCGTCATGTATGGAGTTTGGGCCTAATGACTCAAAGGTCATACTCAAACCTAAGCACGGCTACGTGCCAAAATCCCTCAACACACCCGTTTAGGGCCCAGGTAATTTCCCTGTCTGCCCTTCTGGTTCTCAATGAGGAGAGGGACGCGAGTCTCCTTTGCCCCGTCAGGGCACTAAGAACTTATGTGTCCCGTTTGTCTGGTTTCAGACAGACTGAGCAGCTGTTTGTTTTGTTTGGCGGGTGTTCCAAGGGACTTGCCGCTTCAAAACAAAGCCTATCCAGATGGATAGTCGATGCCATAGCACTGGCTTACACTTCTAAGGGCCTGCAGTGCCCCTTGGGTGTCAGAGCGCACTCCACGAGAGGCGTGGCCCCGTTGTGGGCATGGTCTAGCGGGGTCACCCTGCAAGATATCTGTACGGCCACGGGCTGGGCCTTGCCGTCTACATTTATAAAATACTATAACCTGGAGGTACCCGCCTTACAAGCTAAGCTTCTGGCGATCTAGACTTCAGTGCTATCTGCCCGCTGTGCGGCTCAGATACTGAGTTTGACCTGCGCAACGCTCAGGCCGATGCAGCAGCTCCATGAGTGTTGACACCCAGTTTAGGCTGAAAGCTTTCACCCTAGCTGCGTGGTTTAATGGTCAAATGATTAGCTCCTCTGGATGCTATTTTATATGGAAAGACGCTTTTTAGCCTCTATTCATCCACTCCCTGTGGGTCTATCTATAAGGAGTGACACTTCTAGCCTCTCCTCCTCTACTCTCTGTGAGTATATGGTGATTATGCACTATATGCGCCCCGGGCTTCAGCCCCTGGGACTTTGGTGTTGGATCCCTGTCCGCACGGCGTGTTACACTGTGTTCCCCATAGCGTAAGATATTACGCAGTACGAGAGATACTCTCGTAAGAGAACGTACTCGGTTACTAACGTAACCTCAGTTCTCTCTAGAGAGGGAACGAGTACTGCGTATCTTGCCGTGCTTGGAATACGCTCTGGTTCGCTTCGGTGATGAAAACCAGCGTGTGACAGCCTATCGAGCTTATTTATAGGGCGAGACCACGCCCTTTCTGGCGGGACGTGACGATATGGGCGCGAAGTGCCCCCATTGGTCATGACGTCACGCAGAGCCTCTCTCGATAGGCTGCTGCTTTTGCCGCAGGGCAGCCAATAGGCGCGCGAGATGTCTCGCCTATGTCTGCTTGCTGCTGCAAAGCGTTTTACATTGATTAAAAATTAAGGATCATTTTTGGCTTCAATATCTCGTGGAAAAGAGGTTTTCCCCATAGCGTAAGATATTACGCAGTACTCGTTCCCTCTCTAGAGAGAACCGAGGTTACGTTAGTAACCGAGTACGTTTGTGCTTAATACAGTGAAATCAGACTTTAGCCATGAAAATGTTACAAGTAGTGTTGTTTTTGGCGGCCTGTTTTAATTTTAGTTTTAGTCTAGTCTTTGTGTCAAGCTGTCATTTTAGTTTTTATTAGTTTTAGTCACGTTCATACTCTTTTTAGTCTAGTCTAGTTTTAGTCGACGAAAACTGATGACATTTTAGTCTAGTTTTAGTCGACGAAAACTGATGACATTTTAGTCTAGTTTTAGTCGACGAAAGACATAGTCTAGTTTTAGTCAATGAAAATTGTATTTTAGTCTCTTTTTAGTAATGCAATTGACCCTTCGCGTGGAGCTTGATTGACAGGTGTTCTAACCAATCATACGTCGCCATCCGCCATTTTGTCCGAGAAAGCAGCCAGTCGAGTTAGTAGATTAACATGGGAGGATTTGAACTTGAAAAACTGAATATACTGACGCCTTTCCGCGGTTAAAACAACATTCCTCCTTATGTTCATTCATGTTTATTTGATGCTATAAATGAACTAGAAGGAAGAGATGATCGGATCACGAGCAGCTTTAACTGATGCTCTACAGCGATCTGTCACGGCACATTAAGAGCTACAAAACGGTATTTATTGTTTAAATTTCTTTAAAAAAATGACCACATTTGAAAGGTGAGACTGTTTAATATCAAAACTAACCGAAAAGTAACCTGGTCTGTCCTGTCTGTCCGCGTGTTGTCAGTCTCCTCTCTGCTCCGCGATGTATTTTTCACTGCGTGAGAGCATGGTGTGTGCGTGAGAGCGTTGTAGCTTGTCGGGCATAGCGACAGTAACTAAGGAGGGCGGGTCTTTGCGAAGGGTCAATTCTATGACTCCCGCACGCGGGAGCGGTGCGTGCATAACAGCAGAGCAGAGATCTACACAGTAGCCTACCTCAACAACGCGACATAATGGATGTAGGCTAGAAATATTGATTTAAAATAAAAAATAGAGAATAAATGTTGTGATTGTGGTATTACAGCCGTAGATCAGCTGCGCACTGCAAACGCAGCACATGTGAAAACACAATAGCACGAGCTGCTCCTGCATACACACCGCACCGCATACGCACTACACACGGAGTATGTGTGAAACAGCCGGTGAAACATCACGCAGCTGCATCTTCTAAATAATGCCGCGAGTGGGGCTTGAGGATGTGATGTCGCCTGCGTCTGCGCAGTGCGATCTGATGCAGCCCCTGAAGTGAAACACAGGAAACAGAAATGCTGCATACCGGTAATAACGCAAGTAAACGAGACGAAATAACGTTAAATAACATTTCGTCTCGTCTCGTTTTGGTCAACGAAAATGAAGAGACATTTTAGCGTAGTTTTTATTTTGTAAAATACATTTAGTCTCGTTTTTATTCGTCAACGATTTTACATTATACATTTAATTATAGTCATCGTCACATGACCAGCATTTACGTTGCGTCTCGTCTCGTTTTCGTCACGTGAAAAAGGTTCGTTGACGACGATATTTCGTCATAATTTTCGTTGACGAAAGCAACACTAGTTACAAGTAACAGAAATAAGCACAAATGTCAGAGCATGTCAGAACACCTCCAGGATAGGGATGTTAACCGATGACCGATGACCGATGGTTGACCGTATCAACGGTAACCGATCAAAGTTGTCGGTAAAAAAAAAAAAGTGATCTCTAAATTAGGCTATTATAGACAGTAGGCTAAACACTACTACAGTTAGCCATCTCATTCCAAGATATTTTTGTGTGAAGTGAACAAATCCCTCACTAAATTTCATAACTCACCTGTTTGTACTTAATAAATCAATAAAAACATTTTGTGCAAGGTCACAGCGTTTGGGTTCGCGCGCTCACAAGGTTTGCGAAAAGTAAAGGCTACAGGCTAAAACACTCGAGGTTAGAGCCAGGGCAGACGACAGGATGAAGTGTGCAAAGAAAAGTAGTGTGTGGGACCATTTCACCAAAAAGAATGACACAGATGTAAGTTCCAACTTGTGTGATACAGTGCTTAAATACATTAGTAGCACATCATCTATGATGCATCACCTGAAAACGCGACAGCCGCAAGCCTCTTCGGGTGAGAAAGGTAGCCAAAGCCAACCTACCGTGTCATCTATGCTAGCTGGTAGGAAATGTGACAAACAGCGCTCAGAGACTATTGCCCAAAAGAAATGTTGCCCCTTGACTTTGTAAGCGGTGAGCCCTAAACAGAAGTTGACACTTACCTTTTTGAAAAAGAAAAAAATTATATTAATTATACAAAAGAGTTGTTCTGTCCGTTATTAGAAGGCACACAGTGAGTTAGACCTGCCTTGGCCGGTGCGAATTTTACGCATTCTGAAGGTGCCTGTTTTATCCATTGGTTTTATCGTGTTGCAGTCTATTAGGCAACATTCCGCATAAGATGTGCTTAGATTTGGAAATACATTACATCTACATTTCAGTGGTAACAGATAAGGTGATGATGATCATCATCATCTTTCTTTATTATTGTTAGCAATACCTCAAACTAAAGCGGCGTTTCTTCGGAGCTGTCATTTTCTTAAATGAGCTAACGCTAGACTAACGCCTTTATTTTCAACGCAATCAGCCATTTGTCCTCCGATTACATACAAGCTCCTCGGCGCCGCGTTTACGGGACTCATGTTTCGCGCTGTAGGGGATTTAAAAAAAGTGACGTGAGTGGAAGGGCGGTGCCGGGGCAGTGTGTGTGAGCGGGAGGCAGAGCGGCAGAGAGATGCGACAGAGTTGCGAAATTGCAGGTGCGGCTCGAAATGGCTGTTTTTTTAAATAGTGTAGCATATTTTAAACTAATCGGTTAACCGGTTTCAACCGGCTAATGAGGCTCGTGTCATGGCTCTGAACTGATGACAGGAATCAATCGCAAGTGAACACTCTTTATTGAGTCAGAAGACAAAGAAGAACAGACAACGGGTGTGGATAGATGGCACAGGGACTTCGATGGTCAGATCCTGGATTCGGGTGCAGTGGTGAGATGAGTCAATGGTGATGATAATCCAGACAGAGAGACGATGATCACAGGAACACGAAACAGGAAAGCAGGGAGACAAGACTGTATCGCCGACACAGAAGACATCAAACAATGATCTGACAAAGGGGATAAGACAACGGTGAGAATATATCCCCTTAAGCCCTAAGCGTCCCGCCGGCGGGACACCCCCCCCCCCCCATAAAAAAAATTCATAATCAAATTACTAAGCAACCACTGAATGTAATAACACAAAATAGGTATCATTTTAAAGCTTAGAATCTCAGCTTTTCAATGCACTCCATTCTATCAATTTTATTCAACTCCTAACAGGCGCTGAGTTATTCCTTTAGAACGGAGTGTACCACCGGGGGGCGCCACCTAGCTATGAAAAAAATTAACTGTCATATTTTTCAAAACTACTGCATTGATCAACACAAAATAGGCATCATTTGAAAGCGTAGAGTCTAAACTTTACAATGAATGTAGCCATTATGATTATCTCCAAAGTAGTGCTGAGTTATTTGCTAATAAAATGAAAAATAAATAAATTATAATTTATGAGGAAGGGAAAATTATTATGTACCGCAATGTGTCAAAAACATCATATAGCTCAGATAGTCATGTGTCATATGTCATTTAAAAGGTCTCATGGAGTAGAACACAACAAGCCCAATTATTTTGGGCTTTGACTAAACTTGAGTGAGTTTTTGTAAGTTAAGCCCTGCAAGACCCATATGTAAATATACTGATGTGGCATTCACGTGGCGTTTTTTCACTCGTAACTTCATGAAATATGGAAAATTGCACATCATTATTTAAAGCAGATTCTCACGATTAAAAAGAGCCTAAAGACACCATAATCCATCACTCAGATCTAAATATATTCCTCGTTATGTTATAACACACAAAAAACAGCACAGATGCACATGAGTAAAAAAGTTGCGTAGACTTGGCGTTTTTGCGGGTAACTTCATGAAACATGCTCCGATCGTTAAAAATGGCACATCCTTATTTACAACAGACTGTCACGATTAAAAAAAGACCAAAGGCACCAAAATCCGTCACTCAGATCTAAAGATATCCCTCATTGAGTTATAACACGTATAACCTCAGAGGCGCAAATAAGCTAAGTAAACAAATGTAGCTTTAAAGTAGCATTTAGGCTTTTAACTTCATGAAACATTCTCCGATCGTTAAAAATGGCACATCCTTATTTACAGCAGACTCTCACGATTAAAAAGAGACCAAAGTCATCAATAATCCGTCGCTTAGATCTAAAGATATCCCTCATATAGTTCCTCATAAGCCCTGCAAGACCCATAGGTACATAATATACTGATGTGACGTTTTTTCACTATAACTTCATGAAACATACTCCGATGGTTGAAAAATAGACATCCTTATTTACAGCAGACTCTCCCGATTAAAAAGAGATAAGTCACCATAATCTGTCGCTTAGATCTAAAGATATCACTCAGAGTTCCTCATAAGCCCTACAAGACCCATAGGTACATAATATACTGATGTGACATTTTCCACTGTAACTTCATGAAACATACTCCAATCGTTGCAAATGAGACATCCTTATTTACAGCAGACTCTTACGATTAAAAAGAGACCACAATCACCATAATCCGTCACTCAGCTCTAAAGATATCACTCATAGCTTAGCTAATGTGTGTCTGTGGGGTTATGTGTTATAACTCTAAGTAAACAAGTGTAGCAATGACTGAACAAAAGGCTCCCTTTGTTCCAAGTGCTGTAACTTTGGATTACTTTATGCTATCATCATAAAATAACGATCCAGGTGCAGGCCATACATAGGGGAACATCACAAAAAAAGAATTATTTTGCTACCTTATTTCTTTCCTGAGTTATTGCATGTCAAATAAGAAATATATGAAATATTTAAAAAATAAATAATATTTTTGTCTTATCAGCAGTTTCTCAGCATTAGATTGTCCAAATGTAATAAAAATATAAAAAGTTTTCTAACAAATGATATCTACATTTTGACTCTCCTTGCTATAGTTTTGAAGTTATGAGTCTTTAAATGTGTGCATGTCACTCAGAAAACAAGAGTTTTAAAAATGTCAATGACTGAACAAAAAGGCTCCCTTTGTTCCAAGTGCTGTAACTTTGGATTACTTTATGCTATCATCATAAAGATCCAGGTGCAGGCCACACATAGGGGAACATCACCAAAAAAGAATTATTTTGCTACCGTATTTCCTTCCTAAGTTATTGCCTTTCAAATAAGAAAGATATGTAAATTATTAAAAAATAATAATAATATTTTTGTCTTTTATCAGCAGTTTCTTACCGTTAGATTGTCCAAAAGTAATAAAAAGTTATATTTTCTAAAAATATAAAAAGTTTCCTAACAAATGATATCTACCTTTTGACTCTCCTTGCTATAGTTTTGAAGTTATGAGTCTTTACTTTTTTGTGTGTCACTCAGACAAAAAATCCCAAACATGCCTTCAGGGCTTAAGGGGATATAGAGTGATGAGATAGACTGCAGCTGGTGATGAGATGATGATCAGCTGGAGCGGATCAGGTAATGACAATCAATCACGCCCACTACACATGCGCACTCAAACAACAACATAACACAAGACGAGAAGGAACCAATGAATTCGTATACCGTGACAGCTCGGTGGTCGGTCAAGAACATTTTTAGTTTTCGCCATCCCTACTCCAGGACCCAGAAAACACCTCAGACCCCAGAGGGTTAAGCATAAACATGAGCATTAACATGAAGACATGAAAACCGAAGTCATTGCTTTTGGAAACAAAGATGAAGTTTTCAAGCTGAATACATACCTTTACTCTAGGGGTCAAACAACTAAAAATCAAGTCAGGAATCTTGGTGTGTCTCTAGAGTCAGACCTTAGTTTCAGTAGTCATGTCAAAGCAATAACTAAATCAGCATACTATCACCTGGAAAATATTGCAAGAATTAGATGCTTTGTTTCCAGTCAAGACTTGTGTGAGAAATGTGTGCATGCTTTCATCACCAGCAGGGTGGATTATTGTAATGGACTCCTCACTGGCCTTCCCAAAAAGACCATGAGACAGTTGCAGCTTATACAGAACGCTGCTGCCAGGATTCTGTGTAGAACCAGAAAATATGAACATAACACACCAGTCTAGAGGTCTGCGCGGGACTGTTTTTTAAGTCCCGCTCCCGCTGGGGTTATATCCGCACCCACCCGTTCCCGATATATATCACTCTTTGTTCACCCGCTGCCTGCTTAGAATAATTTTCTTCCCGACCCGACCATCCCACTAAATTTAGATCTCGTTTCCAGAATTTCACATTTACATTTCCACGGAGAAAATAAAAATGTAGTCTGTACAAAAATTGTATTTATTATTTTATTCGCCTTGTCAAGATACAAAATTTAACATTTTGCTGCCAACACAGTAGGGGAAAAAATGTCACAGAGAAAAAAAAAAAAAACTGTACAAAAATTGAAGCCTATTTGTTATTTTTATTCGTATTGTCAAAATATAAAATTTGTACATTTTGCTGTCAACACAGGAAAAGTGTCAGAGAAATAAAAAAAATACGACGTCATTCATTGCAAGCAAAATATGTAGGCCTTCCATCGCGAAATGAAATCACTTTTTAACCGAACAATTTAACATGAGAAGAATGTGCCGACGTCGATTTCAACGTCTCTCCTACAAAAGAAAATATATTCAACAATAACTAATAATAAATTAACATCTCAAAATTGTAGGCAATATATGAAATTAACGAAAACCGTTTACTTACTTGGCAAAATCAGCTTTTTCCAAACTATTTTAAATATCCATGCAAGAAAAGAATGTCACTGACGGATGATGGTTTCAATACCGAACGTCTTTCCTCCAAAATCCGACCACAAAGGCTGAATGCTCTCTCGGAAGGTGCACTTGTGGCCGGGATGCAGAGGACATATCTTGCAAGGTTGCTCAGAGCAGGAAACTGGGACTGATGTGAATTCCACCACTGCAAAACTTTTTGTTGACTTGATAGTTCAAGTTTCATGGTGATGTACTCCTGAATCTGAATATCTAGTGATTTCGATCCAACTGATTCTTCATTGTCCTCCCAATCTGAAAATTTAGAGAGAACAGTAGGCCTTTTGGCAGGTGTTGGCTCAACATCCTCACCATGGGTATCAAACTTTAAATCTTCTATTATCTCCTTGACACCCTGTATCACCTCCTGACGCCCTCTTTCATCCAACATTTTCAAACTTCGCAGATTTGGGGTAAGAAAGGTTGCTATTCTATAAAGCATGTGAACCGAATTTGCCAAAGCGCTGTCTGTTGACAGTAGTTCTTTCAGGCGTTTCACACAGACTGTTGCCATATCAGAGAGAAGAGGGTCTTTTGTGGCTGATGTACAGTGCTCAATTAATCGCACAGACCACGGAAGAACTATTGAGGCAATTGGAGTTGTGTTGTCGGTTTCCAAGTCGTCAGTTGTCTCTTTGAAGGGTTTTAGGAATGATACTAGTAACTTGAGCGTGCTGGCGTTGATGCGTATGATCTTATCATGATTTTTGCTCTCAGTCAGCACAGATGCGATGTCTTCGTACTGTTCCAAAACAAAATTCAGCATGTCAAAATTTGAGTTCCACCGTGTCTCTACGGATTGTTTCAGTGACCTTTTTAGCCTGGCCTGCTGTCCTGAGTGTTTGAAATATGTGACCAACTTTTTAACATCAGTTAGGAGCCCAGCGATCTCTGGAGACATTTCCATTACGGCAGGACCAAACGCACTGGACAGAGTCACGTTTAGTATGTGCGCTGTGCAGTTTAGTCTCGTGTATCCTCTTAAGGCACTGATCATATTGGTTCCACGATCTGTGACAAAAACTATCTTTCTGCCCATGTCTGTCGCATCAATGCCAAATATTCTGAGATTCTGCAGCAGGTGCATTCGAATATTTTCACCCGTCTTTGAGGTGCTTGGGTCAAAAGGGACAGCAAAAAGTACTCTTGAATGTACCTCAGATTGCTCATTAACGTAATGGATGGTTGCCGACAAAAAAGACGTTTTGCGATAAGTTTCTGTCCATATGTCTGTTGTAATTGCACATCCGAATTTGTGTATTACTGCAGTGATTTTGTCAACAACATGTCTACGCAGACTCTGAGCCCTCTTTTCAACATTTCTTGATACTGTTGTTGGATGTGGAAGTATCTCACTGACATTAAACTTTCCAATTTTTGCTGCTGTGTCGACCAAATGTTGGGCCAGCTGATTAAAACCTTTTCCGGACACAGTATCATACGGTCGAATGTCTTGGCAAACAAATTCAACACATTTTTCTGTGGTCTCTTTTTTAAACTGCTCTGGCACCGGCCTAGACTTTGTAAATGTCAGTTTAGTTTGACGACCCTTTGTGATGATGCATGAGTGCCGCCTTAAACCCGAGGTTCCAGTCTTGTGACTGCTGAACGGGAACACTTTTAGGCATTTATCACATTGCGCAAAGGGTATTTTTTTTCCATCTGCGTCTATGATACATGAAAAAGACTCCCATACATCAGACTTGCCTGACGTGGGTTTCTTAGCAGTAAACTGACCATTTTCCAGTCCAAGTTGAACGTCCTTCAAGGACAGCGCATCCACACTTTAGTCTGACATCCTTTTTGAGGGCCGTTTGAGGACCGTTATGCAAATGCTGCGCGCGCACAGACCCCGTAAATACAATGCATGACGCAAAAAGAACTGGTCCATGATGCGTGCAGCCGCAGCGCGTGCATAACGGTCCTGAGTGCAGGGCAGGCTGTAGCCTATACCGGGTGGCCGATGAGATTAAGATTAAGTAAAGCGAAGATATGCTGTTCTGAAAGGACGTCGGGAACGTGATATTGAATGACCGACCGCTCCCGTTCAAATTACACCAGAGTTACCGACCGCTACCGTGTTTTAGTCGGAAATTTAATCCCGCGGCGCAAAATATCTGGTCGGGTCCCACGGTTCCCGCGGGACAGCCGCGGGAATGCAGACCTCTACACCAGTCCTCAGGTCTTTACTCTGCTAGTTACATATAGGGTTGATTTTAAAGAGCAACATGCAGGTTAGACACCCCTATATAGCATAGTGTATGTTGATGATAGAACAACTAGATATTCTTAACCCTTAGAGGTCGGAAACCGCGTGCACGCGTTTTGCTGGATTTTTTCCTTATCAGTGCAAAAGAGAATCAAATTACTCTGTTGATTTTGATCTTAAATATAAGTGTTGTACATCATTAGATCCTGTTAAGTGTGTATTTTTTTGTGGATACTCACAATAAAAACAAAGTGTAGTGCTTTTCGTCAAATAAAGAAAAATAAACATGATTCACGTTTTACCTTGTCTCTGTCTGTGAGGTCCGTAATGAAACGCGTCCGAAACATTAACTGTAACTCTTTCAATACTTGTCACAGAGATACGAGAGATGTCTCTTTATGAAGCTGAGATTCTCTTCTTTTAAATGAAGTAATTTATTTAAAAAAAAAATATTTCCAGTTTATGTAATCCGTTTGAAACCAAGGAGAGTTACAGTTTTTTCGCTCTCCCTTCATTATAGATAATTAGGTGAGCCCGCCACACCCCCAGCGCTTTTGACATGGTAAATAGGCGATATGCATCGCACACGCGGCACGCCCCCGATCACTGCATAACAACATGAAGATTCTTCATCAGAGATTCACTGATAGTTCATCGCGTTTTAGGGATGGAAGCACGCTACTCATTCAGAGGATTTGAAACTCAGACGAACGGTTGCATTTTGAAGAACGAATTGACCCCGAGGATACAAGTTCAGAGTAAGTGGTTTAGTGTTTTATAATTCCTTTTCTGATCATAGAGCTCAAATGCATTTTCAGACTATAGTAAATATTAACTCACAACATTCGTGTATATGCTCGTGTAAACTTTTTAAATAACTGCTTAGGTTGTAATTATTTAGTGAAATATATTGATCTGCGAGTTTTGTTTGAGTTCTCCTGTGGTCTAGTGGTTAGATCGTTTGCCAAGCGTGTCACAGGTTTATGGGTTCGCATCCGCCAATCGGTGTAGTTTTTTTTTCTCTCATCAAAACCGAATATGTTCATCAGTGGTTACTATATCAAACACACACGTATATAGGACACACGTTTGTGTGCATTTTATTTTGTGATTTCACCGGAATGAATAGTGTCCGCAATGGCAATAGATTGAAGAGCACGTCCTAAGAGCGAGTGAAGACCGCGCGCGCGCGCGCCGCCACAAGAGACTGTGTATCCATGACACTGATAGCAGGACACGAGCGCTCAGCTTGAGTTCAAAAACAAAACATTTTAGCTCTAGATCTCTTATTTAAGAGCGGACTAAATGAATGCTCTGCTAGTTAACTGGAGATGTTTTATTTGTATTAGGTACAGCCATTGAGTGTATCAGTAAATGCGTGCGGTCTATATGGGCCATAAACAGATACTCGCGGTTACGCGGTCTACCCATCAATAGATGTTTCTCTGTCCATCAACAAATACATTGTGCATCTATAATCATAATTGTCCATCAGTTTACTTTGGATAATGTGCTAAGAGTTTTTTGCTTTTGTTTTGTTGTGTTTACATCGTCACCATCAGTCTTCAGAAATCATTCTGATATGCTTTTTTTTTTTTAAATCAATGTTGTAAACAGTTGTGCTGCTTAATTTTTTTAACCTGTGATAGTTTTTTAGGATTCTTTGAATGCACTTTTTTTTTATTTATATAACCACTATATAAGCAATATTTTATATATATTTTTATATAAAAAAAACAAGTTTGGTCTTTTTATGTTTTTTTTTTTTGAAAGGAAGTGTTAAGTGATATGAATGACTTTAAGTCTTTATGTTCTTAGGAAAGATTTCTATTTTGAATAAATGCTGTTCTTTTTAACTTTTTATTCATCAGTGAATCATTCTTAGTTCAGGCTGCCTCACAGCACCTTGATGGGCATTAGCACATTGGGGGAGTGTCTTTAGTCTTCCCAGGTGTAAATCACATTAATATTCATGGGCATTAACACTCCCACGCATACAGCAGTAATGACCCAAAAACTGATGTAAGAAATTCAAATCGTTATATTGATCTTTCTGAAAGAGTGGTCAGAATGATTTTCACTTCATTTTGAAGTAAAAATTCTAGCCTACAAGAACAGTAACTCAAAAGTATTGTTTACAACTATTCAGTATGTGTTAAATGGCCTTATTGCGGTGTCATTTTTTTTCCCAAAACGTACTAACCACGCATATTATTTTTTTTCTATAAAATGCAAACATGTACATCCATTTTGCTCACATATTATTGTAGCAGAGTTTGTGCTGAATACAGCAAATTTATATGTTGGCAAATGGTATGTTTTAAGTAGCTGAAATAAGCATAAATGTCAGGGCATATCAAAACACAGAAAGAGCCCCAAAACAGCTCAGACCCCTAAGGGTTAACTGGAGTAATATATATTTAGCCATTAACGATATTTTGAGATAAATTGTGATAAAATAACTTCCGCGTCTGTAAAGCACTAACCGGAAGTGACGATCGGCGAGGGAGTCTGGTCAAGTTCAAGCTCAGATTACAATGGATGCGAATGAAGAAACCAAGTTCTCCGATCATGTTGACGAGCATGCCTATGATAGCCCACAGGTAGGGATGGGGCCGACCCGATCCAGTATCGGGACCGGGAAAGATACCAGTGTAATTCATGTATCGGATTTTTCCGATCCAACCTGCTGAGATATCCGATATCCTGCTGAAATGACTCCAAAAGTGATTCCCACCGGCGAGTCTGCTAGCTGGCTGCAAACTGTGGAATGGTTTTCCTGAACGGAGGCGCGGCTCAATGAGACACAGAGACCCCCCTCAGGAAATCCACTCCGCAGTTTACAGCCAGCAAGCAGGATACCATTGAGCTGTGTGTATACACTTCACACTGGAAACACCGTAGAGCAGGAGCAAAATGCAATGTTTGCAAAGACGTATTAATTAAACCATCTGTCTGTGATGCAAAAAAATCTCCAGGTCTATAACTCTCCGGAGTGAAATGTGCGTTACAAACGACCGAGTGTGTGGTGACACGCGGCGGTAGTGAAGTCTACTCTCTTCACCTGCACAAAACACACCCAAGAACGAAAAGCCTTGTTTTTCCTAGAAGGAAAATGATGAACACGATGTCATGACAGGCTGGAATTCGTGCAACAAGCACAAACACTACAATTTACCATTATGGCATCTCTAAAACTCGACCTAAAACTTTCTTTGTCTCTCACTACCGCTCTAACTACAGCTGAACGCGAGCTCTTGTTTGCCTCGGACTACGTCATATGACGTGTTGCTAGCGGGAAAGGCGTATTCCAGAGCCAGCCACATTTTCATCAAAATCTCTACATCAAATGAGATTTCATTAGTAATTTCTACATGTGTTTTTTTAAAAGACCTCTTCAGACAATATCAAGTATTAATTCAGTTACAAATTCAACCTGTATGTTGCTCTTTAAAGTATTATTACTGGTATATAAATCATTCAATGGCCTAGGACCTCAATACATTGCAGATATGCTCACTGAATATAAACCCAACATATCTCTCAGATCATTAGGATCACATCAGGTTGAAATACCAAGGGTTCACTCTAAGCATGGCGAGTGCTTTTATTTATTATACCAGCCGCAGCTGGAACCAGCTTCCAGAAGAGATCAGATGTGCTCCTACAGTAGTCACATTCAAATCCAGTCTCAAAACACATCTGTTTAGCTGTGCATTTACTGAATGAGTACTGTGCCACTGTTTGTCTGACTGTTTGTACTTTATTTCGGATGATGGCGGCGCGCACGGACGCAGCGGCCCGAGGCTCCCAGCTACTTTGTACCTTTTTGTATTTTTTATGTATGTTTTGTCTTTTTTTGGCACACTCATGCATAAGCAAGTCGATCTACAACCGTCAAAATCTGATAGGCATCGGATTTCTGGCGAAAATGGAAATTACCAGTGCTTTTGCACGGACTCACAACATCCCGCCGGAGATAGCGAGACCGCCGGGCGCCCTATGGACTGTTATCGGGCCCTGGAAGTGCCGGAGGCGGCGCAAGGAGAGAAAGCAGAAACGGGGATGTCGGGCAGGCCTGCTAGCCCGGCAAAGGAAACAGCCGCACCGACCTCCATTACCATCTATTCTTCTCATGAACGCTAGATCCCTGGCAAACAAGATGGATGAGCTGCAGTCAAGGATCGCCTACAATCATCTGATCCGTGAGTGTTGTTTGCTGATTGTCAGCGAAACCTGGTTACACCCGCAAATCCCTGATGCTACAATAGAGCTAGTAGGCCGCACCATCCACCGCCATGACCGGACCGAAGCCTCCGGTAAGATCAGAGGAGGTGGACTCTGTGTTTATGTACTGGAGGATTGGTGCACGGACAGTAGAGTAATCGACACCTATTGCTCACCGGACCTAGAGGCCATGTCTGTCCAGTGCCGACCCTTTTATCTGCCACGGGAGTTAACGGTAGTTATTGTGACTGTTGTTTACATCAACCCAAATGCTAACGTTAGCACGGCACTCTGCCAGCTTCAGCTCATTGTAAATAAACAACAGAGGGCTCATCCGCACGGTCTTCATATCATCGCTGGGGACTTTAATAAAGCACGTCTTAAGTCTGTTCTCCCCAAATTCCATCAGCACATCAAGTGTGCTACTAGGGGAGAAAACACATTAGATCATGTTTACTCCAATATTAAACATGCCTACTGAGTGTCTCCACTCCCCCATCTTGGACTATCAGACCACCTCTCTCTGCTCCTCTCTCCGGCCTACACCCCCCTCAGGAGGCAAACAAAACCAGCCACACAGACCATCACAGCCTGGCCTGAAAATATTCTCACCCAGCTGCAAGACTGCTTTGCCTGTACAGAGTGGAGTATATTTGAAGATCAGGACCTGGACACACACACAGAGTCTGTCCTCTTTTACATCAAGTGCTGTATTGAAAACGTCAAAACGGAGAGACGCATCCGGATCTTTCCTAACAGGAAGCCCTGGATGACAAGTGCAGTCCAGACCCTGATAAGAGCTCGTAACTCTGCCTTCAAGACGGGAGACAGAGCTCTCTACAGCATTGCCAGAGCTGACCTGAGGAGGGGCATTAAACAGGCAAAGGACTGCTACAAGAGGAAAGTAGAGGGACATCTGGTCGACAACAACCCGCGACAGATGTGGAGGGGCATCCAGGCCCTGACCAACTATAAAGGCCGCCCCCCTCCCACATCTTCCAGCAGCAGCACCCTGGCAGAGGAGCTAAACAGCTTCTTTGCCCGGTGCGAGACCACCACCACCACCACACACCTGCAATCACTGTCTCCCATCGGCCCCAGCACTCTACCTCTCACGCTTCAAGAGCACGAGGTGAGGAAGAAACTGAGAGCAGTGAACCCTAGGAAAGCTGCTGGTCCGGACGGTATTCCGGGAGCAGTGGTTAAAGCATGTGCAGACCAGCTGACAGGGATCCTCACCAAACTGTTCAATCTCTCCCTGACACATGCCATCGTCCCCACATGTCTGAAGGCCTCTACCATCATCCCCATTCCCAAAAAACCTGCCATAGACAGTTTGAATGATTACAGACCCATCGCCCTTACGTCAATAATCATGAAGTGCCTGGAGCAATCAGTCTCTTAGCACATTAGAAACTGTCTCCCTCCCTCCTTCGACCCCTACCACTTTGCCTATAGGGCGAACAGGTCCACAGAGGATGCCATCACACTCACACTTCACACAGCGCTGAGCCACCTGGAAAACAAGAAGAGTTATGTGAGGATGCTCTTCGTGGACTACAGCTCAGCTTTCAACACAATCATTCCAGACATTCTTTACAGTAAACTGATAGAGCTACAGATTCCCCTCACCACCTGCATCTGGATCAAAAACTTTCTTTCAAACCGCCCACAATCTGTGAGACTTGGCCCATACCACTCCTCCACACTCACACTCAGCACTGGTTCTCCTCAAGGCTGCGTTCTGAGCCCTCTGCTGTACGCACTATACACTCATGACTGCTTACCAAGTCACCCAACCAACCACATAATAAAATATGCGGACGACACCACAGTGGTTGGATGTATCTTCGACGGGGACGAGACAGCGTATAGGGCAGAGGTGAAGGATCTGTCGCGTTGGTGCTCAGACAATAGCCTGACCCTGAATATCCTAAAAACAAAAGAACTAATTCTGTCTACCTGTCTACCAGTCTGGCATTCAACAACCAGCTCAAGCCAGCTCAAAGTATGTGGATCAGTCTGGCATCCAACAAACAGCCTAAGCAAGCTCACAATCTGTGGACTAGTTCGGTATCCAACAACTAGCCCAAGTCAGCTCACAATCTGTGGACCAATACGGCATCCAACAACCAGCCTAAGCCAGCTCACAATCTGTGGACTAGTTCGGTATCCAACAACTAGCCCAAGTCAGCTCACAATCTGTGGACCAATATGGCATCCAATAACCAGCCTAAGCGAGCTCACAATCTGTGGACCAATCCGGCATCCAACAACCAGCCTAAGCGAGCTCACAATCTGTGTACCAATCCGGCATCCAACAACCAGCCTAAGCGAGCTCACAATCTGTGGACCAATCCGGCATCCAACAACCAGCCTGAGCGAGCTCACAATCTGTGGACCACTTTGGCATCTAACAACCAGCCCAATTCAGCTTACGGTCTGTGGACCAGTCTGGCATTCAACAACCAGCCCAAGTCAGTTCACAATCTGTGGACTGGTCTTGCATCTAACAACCAGCCCAAGTCAGCTCACAATCTATGGACCAATCTGGCATCCAACAACCAGCCTAAGCGAGCTCACAATCTGTGGACCAATCCAGCATCCAACAACTAGCCTAAGCGAGCTCACAATCCGTGGACCAATACGGCATCCAACAACCAGCCAAAGCGAGCTCACAATCTGTGGACCAATCCGGCATCCAACAACCAGCCTAAGCGAGCTCACAATCTGTGGACCACTTTGGCATCTAACAACCAGCCCAATTCAGCTTACGGTCTGTGGACCAGTCTGGCATTCAACAACCAGCCCAAGTCTGTTCACAATCTGTGGACTGGTCTGGCATCTAACAACCAGCCCAAGTCAGCTCACAATCTGTGGACCAATCTGGCATCCAACAACCAGCCTAAGCGAGCTCACAATCTGTGGACCAATCCGGCATCCAACAACTAGCCTAAGCGAGCTCACAATCCGTGGACCAATACGGCATCCAACAACCAGCCTAAGCGAGCTCACAATCTGTGGACCAATTCGGCATCCAACAACCAGCTTAAGCGAGCTCACAATCTGTGGACCACTTTGGCATCTAACAACCAGCCCAAGTCAGCTTACGGTCTGTGGACCAGTCTGGCATTCAACAACCAGCCCAAGTCAGTTCACAATCTGTGGACTGGTCTGGCATCTAACAACCGGCCCAAGTCAGCTCACAATCTGTGGACCAATCCGGCATCCAACAACCAGCCCAAGCGAGCTCACAATCTGTCGGAAGACCGCTCGGACCAGTCTGGCATTTAAAAACCAGCACATGCTAGCTCACAATCGGCAGACCAGTCTAGTATCCAACAACCAGCCTAAGTCAGCTCATAATCTGTGGTCCAGTCTGGCATCCAACAACTAGCCCAAGCCAGCTTACAAGCTGTGTGGACCAGTCTGGCATTCAACAACCAACTTAAACCAGCTCACAGTTTGTGGACCAGACCTCAGTGGTCTGCATTTAATACAAACCTGTTACTAGTCTGTGGACCAGCCTAGCGGCATGCAGTTAGCATAAATCAGCTCTCAGTCTGTGTCCCAGCCCAGCAGTTTGCAGTCAGCACATTCCCGTTACCAGCATGTGGACCAGCCGAGTGGCCTGCAGTCAGCACAAATACCAGTCTGTGTCCCGGCCTATCAGTCTACAACTAATACAAGCCCTTCACTAGCCTGTGGACTAGTCCAGCAGTCTGCAGTCAGCATAATCCAGTTACCAGTCTGTGTTCCGGCCCAACAGTCTGTAGTCAGCACAATCCCGTTATCAGTCTGTGGTCTAGCCCAGTGGTCTGCATCTAACACAAGCCTGTTACCAGCCTATGTCTAGGCAATCCCGACTCCAGGTTATTTCTAAGCCAGAACAGTATCATGGGAAAAGAAGAAAAAGAAGAATTATGTGTATCAATTTGTATATGGTACTTTAATCCACCATGCCTTTATAAGGATCTAGGATCTTATTAAAACATGGTGAAAGGTTATGGTAGGACAACAGTTAAAGCCACTGACTATAAATGTAAAAAAAAAAAATATATAATAATAATAAAGTTGTCCTCCGAAAAGGGGGGGTGGAGGTGAAAAAAAAAAAAAGAAAACAAAAAAAAAGAACTAATTCTGGATTTCAGGAAGCACAGACAGGACTACACTCCCCTCCTCATAAATGGAGATCGGGTGGAAATTGTCACCACTTTTAGGTTTCTGGGCACCCACATCTCTTCTGACCACTTATGGACCTACAACACCAGGGCCCTGGTTAAGAAGGCTCAGCAGCGGCTACACTTCCTGCGTGTCCTCAGGAAGAACAACCTGGACACGAAGCTCCTGCTGGCCTTCTATCACTCCTCTGTGGTGAGCGTACTTACACACTGTATAAGTGTGTGGTATGCAGGCTCCACAGCTGCGGACAGGAAGGCAGTGCAGAGGGTCATAAACACTGCTCAAAGGATCATCGGCTGCCCTCTGCCCAGCCTGGAAAACATTTCTACATCCTGCTGCCTTAGGAGAACCAAGACCATCACAAGAGACCCTTCGCACCCTGCTCACCCCCTGTTTGATCTGTTGCCCTCGGGAGACGCTACAGGTCAACCAAATCGCACACCAGCAGGCTGACAAACAGCTTTTCCCCCTGGGCCATACGAATGGCCAACACCCATGGACACTCACACACATAAGCCCATACTTCCATGTCTTCTTCATTACATTCCACTCTGAACAACAGACAATCAGCCCACCTCTAAATTGCACTACTATAACTATAGTCACTTTTAATATTTTTAACCTCTTAGATTTTATATATGTGTGTATGAGTATGTGTGCATATGCGTTTTTTTATGTCTGGTGCAAGGGGCGGCTCTGTGAGCACACACAATTTCGTTGTACCACTACAGTGCAATGACAATAAAGGCTATTCTATTATATTCTATTCTATTTTATTTTATTTTATTTTATTTTATTTTTTATTATAAACTGTGTTCATTTTTCCTATTGCTTTTGATTATTTTAATTTCTTCTATGTAAAGCACTTTGAATTATCATTGTGTATGAAATGTGCTATAAAAAAACTTGCCTTGTCTTGCCTTGACATATTTCTTGTACTTTTTTGGAAACGACTGCTTCTGACTGATTTCTTTTTAATTCTAGTTAGATATTAAAGTAACACTATGTAGTTTTTCAACCTTCATAATATATTTCCAAGACCCTTGAGATGGTACATTGACTTATAATAGGTTGAATGACATGTCTGCCATAGCCTGACAGTGTCTGTATCGCTTTTACTGGCACTACGTAACTTCTGGGTTCGGGTAGTAACCCGAGCACAAAAAGAACTACAGAATTCGACTGCTTTACGGCATACCTCACTTCCCCCTCCACCCCCCCCCCCCCACTTCCTATAATTCTGACGTAAGAGCCCAACTAGCGTTTGTTTGCCATCTGTATGTTGTTGTCATGCCCGAAGCAGCAACTAAAACGAAGAAGGCAAAGGATTTGTTGGAGGAGACTAGAAAGAGAAAAAGGTAGAGTGACAAAATAAAAGCGTCCAGCGTTCACTCGTTGGCGTGAGCTAAAGGAGGAGGAGGGGTGCCCGACCGATGCTGACCTGGCCGTCATGCTGTTGGACTAGTACATATATTGCTTCCATAATCTATGTATTTTTTCAAATTTGTTGTCTGCCTGGCCATGTTATGGAATCTTTCTGGTCCTCCATTTATCTTCATGAATCAAGTAATGCTAGTAGAGTAGTGAATTATAGTATTATAGTAGCTTGATATTATAATATTGATGATATTTGGCTATTATCTACCACACAAACATTGAATTGAATTAGCATATCCATTATGTAAAACAGTAGCCAATAGTTACTACTACTATAATGACGCTGGCTTGTAAACGTGAGCTATGCGATCTTTTGGCGTTTGAAAAAAATAAAACCCATGAAATTATATTCATATGAAAGGCTGAAATATATGCCAAAGTACCTGGAATGAAGACATTTCACACGCAACGCTAGCAGTCTGCCCAAGACGCGAGAACTCGCGAGAACTAAAGACGTTATCGGCTTGTCAACAAATGTATGTGTATCCCCTGGTGTAACCATGACAGATTTTACGACAGTAGTAGAAGACAATACTGTTTCCCAACTGTAGGGGGACCCCGAGAGCAAAAGTTACATGGTGTTACTTTAAAGAGCCCCTATCGTGGATTTTTGAAAATGACTGTTCATGTAGTGTGGAATATAGCTCTAAGGGATGAAAACATCCTGCAAAGATTTATATCTGAAAGTGCACCGTATATAAAGTTATTGTCTTTCAAATGTGAGAGTCGACTCTGATTCTATGAAATGGATTGTTTTTGAAACGAGTCATTAGCTGTTTCGTAGTGACGTAGATACGAAACATTAGCATATTGGCTGCGGCCAGTTACTGCGCGCGCAGGCGGAAGTGTAAACTTGAAGTCTAGAACACATTCAAATACTTCAGCTGAATAGCATCATGTCGAGAAGACGCTGTGTTCTACAATGCAAAGATAGTTCAGCCACTTTGTTTTCATTGCCCAGGGACGAGCATGTGAAGAATCAGTGGTTAGAGTTCATATTTGCAACGATACCACAACAGTATAGCCCAAACCTTGTGTTGTGTTCTCATCATTTTAATGACGAATCATTCAAAAACATAAATTAATTCAAATGTGGATTCGCAAGCCGGTTGTTTCTGAAGGAGGGCTCAGTACCCAGTATGGATCAGCTTCCTCCTGCAAATCACAACCTGTAGCGTCACGCAAAGGAGGGGTTTGTAAAAAGGAGTCGTTGAACGAATCATTTGGTGAGCAAATCAGGTAAAAATAAATGCATATTATAAGACAACAAAATTGTTTTTTTGTCATTGTATGCATGTAAAACTGTTGTTGGGGACTCCCAGAACAACATTAGTAACATTTTAAATGCCATAATAGGTGCCCTTTAAATGTATTTCATTGGCTTTGTACATTGCTCAATGCCAATAACGTTGAATTGAATATAACAGTAGAAATAATACTACAAGTAACTTCAGTCATGATTGAACACAATTATTTAAGTAGAAGTCTGTTAAATTGTTTATTGCAATAAAACATATTAAAGTAGATGAAAAACGGAAGAGGTAGAGGAGCGCTTCCTGGCCTTCAAAGTTTGATTAAGATAGAGGTGCTCTTTGGATGGGAAACTAAATACCAAAAATCAAAAAAGGAGAACTCCAAGGCACTCTCAATTGAAAAAGTTAAAAAGCCTTTATTCTCATGGCTTGGTCAAGTAAACCATCTAAAAAACTCCAACGCATTTCGGCTACATGCCTTCTTCTGGGAGTTTAAACAGATCTCAAACAAACTGAGTTTCTTATGAACTAACAGTCCACCAATCAGAAGTCTCCATCTGTCAACTAGGATGCCCAGATTACAAATGTTAGTACACAAAAGGGACAGCAGATGTCAGTATTTTTAACTAATCAATTAAATACGCACCAACACGGTGACACATAAAAGTTAAAATACAAGCATAGTATATAAATTTTAAACCACCATAAGACAACGGAGCCTCATAGATATACACTGAGGTCAAGTTCCTCATTTAAGCCTGGATATTTAGTAGCCCGCAGGTGATAGATCCAGAAAGCTTCCCGTTGATTCAGCTGTCTTTGTCTATTACCTTTTCTTAAGGAAAAAGGAATGTGGTCAATCCCACAAGCCTGCAAAGTAGATGGGTCACTACTGTGATGTTCCAAATAGTGTCTTGCCATGGGATAGTTGGTGTTTCCTGTGCGAATTGCGTATTTATGTTCAGCCAGTCTATCCACTAAACGCCGCTTAGTTCTTCCTACATAAAATACTTTACACATAGGACATTCCAATCTATAAATGACAAAGGTAGTTTGACAATTTATAAAATGGTTAATGATGAATTCCTTTTGGGTACCAACATCATGAAAAGTTTTTGTTTGTCTTACATTAGCACAATGATTGCAGTAATGGCATTTGTAAGAACCTATGGGCCTAGGGCCTAACCATGTTTGTTTTACTTCTGGTTTAAGGTAACTGTGAACCAATCTATCTTGTAGGGTGGGACATCTTCTAAAACTAATGAGAGGTGGTTCAGGAAAGACCTGACTTAGTACCTCATCGCTTTCAATAATACCCCAGTTTTTTTGTATGATTTGCCTTATCTGTTCAGCCTCTATACTGTATGTAGTGACAAAAACAGGCCTCTCTTTGGTTTGTTTCTGTGTGTTCCTTTGTAGTAGTGACGACCTAGCTACATGTTGGGCTCTGGTGTAAGCTTTTTGGAGAGTAGAGCTTCTATATCCCCTTTCTTTGAATCGTGACATCATCTCTAGTGATTTACTCTTAAAAACGTGATCTTGGTCACAGATCCTCTTTACTCTTTGAAACTGCCCATATGGGACATTCTCTTTAAGTCAATTTGGATGGAAGCTCTTGGCATGTAAAATTGTGTTTCTGTCTGTCGGTTTTCTATACACTGATGTATGCAAAGTTCCTTGGTTATCTTTTGAAATTGTCAAATTAAGAAAATTAATGCACTCTTTGCTATATTCTAAAGACAACTTGATGTTTGGGTTAATACTATTCAGTTAACCATGAAATTCCTTCAACTCTGTTTCCGAGCCAGACCAAAACATACATATATCATCAATATAACGTCCCCACCAAATGATAAACTTGTGAAATACATTATTTTCTTGGTTCAAAACAAAGTCCTCCTCCCATTTGCCCAGGTACAGACCTGCATAGGAAGGGCTATAGCATGCCCCCATGGCACAACCTTTTGTCTGTTTAAAGATCTTATCCTGAAAGACAAAAATGTTATTAGTCAAGGTCCATTCTGTTAATGACAACAAGAAATCAGTCGGTGGCATTTCATGTTCAGGACGTCCTCTCAAAAAATGTCTGAGTGCTGTTGGTCACTGTTAATGGTCGATATTTGTATATAATGCTTCCACGTCCATAGTTACAAGGAAGGTTTCAGAGTCTATATCTTGTAACTCTTTACTCTTGTTCAAAACATCAGTAGTATCCTGGACATATGCAGGGAGTGAAGGTAGAAAAGGTTTAATGAAATGGTCTATATACTTAGACACTGCTTCAGTAAGGCTTTCATTCCCTGATATCACAGGTCTACCTGGGGGGTTCTCCAGACATTTATGTATCTTGGGCAACATGTAAAAAGATGCCATTCTAGGATTCTCATTGAACAAAAATCTGAGTTCAGGGTCTGAGATCCAACCACTGGTTTTAGCCTGATGTAACATCTTTCCCAATTCCTCTTTAAGAGAGAGCTGATAGAACTCTGTATTATTTAACTGACGGGAAGCCTCTTTTACATATAAGTCCTTGCTCCAAACCACAATCGCACCCCCTTTGTCTGCTTTTTTAATCAGTAAACCTTCATCTTTGGATAGTGCTTCCAAAGCACTTTTTTCTTCGTGAGAAAGGTTACTTCGTTTAGATGTCCTTTTATTCTTAAATAAATTCTCAATATCAAAGTTAACTTTTTTAGCAAATGTATGTAAAGAAGCATTTTGTACCAAAGGGCAAAAGGTCGATTTTGGCTAAAAACGGGGAAAGGTGTCTGTCTGACCTGTATCTGTGGAGCTTGTAGAAGTTTAGGTCTGCTGCTTGTACCAAGTTTTGAGATGTAGATTTCTGTAAAATCAGAAAAGGTCAATTTAATCAACATCTCAGGCAAGGTTTTGTCAGAGGAGAGCATCCGGGTCCTGTCCAAAGGATTATCATTCGCACCAACCCACCCAGGAAAGGAATTTGACACGAAAATTGACCTTTTCCGATTTTACAGAAATCTACATCTCAAAACTTGGTACAAGCCTTGGTACAAGTCTTAAATATTGCCATGTCATGCTGTAATCTTGCATTTAAGTTGCAGCATTTCCGACAGACTGGAGATGAACAAAGGATTAGTTCTGTGTTTAACAGAACTAATCCTAACTTTGACAGTTGGCTGCAAATATTTTTTTGTTTCTCTCTACTGTCAAATATCAGTTTAGAGGCCCTGATTGTACCGTGGATGCGTAGATTAACTTCACATAATCTGCAAAAGTCGTTTACAGCCATGTTCACACCGGTATTTCGCTCGCATCATCAAGTGTTTACAGCAGGTTTACAGTGGAAGTTCGATCATAGATTTGAGTTCGATGCATGATGTCTGTGGTTCGATGCGGCTGTCTTGGCGCATAACATACATCATAAATAAACTTATCTGATTGGCTTACGGGTAACCAATGATTTTAAACTTCAGACAAGCGCCCCTAGCGACAGAGAAAACACTTCTCTATTATGCCATTCCAGACTCTGTCTACGAAGCAAAGTGATGTAGCAGAGTCTGGTATTACCAGCTACAGCCCTAGTACTGACTATATTGGATCCGACAGTGACTATTGCCTTGTCTGTTACAGATCATTTAATATGTGCTCACTTTACTTTCACTTTACTGAAAATTATTAAAGATGTATATATGAATGACAGTACGACAAACAATTGTACATTCACTCATCAATTGTTTACACAAAATACAGCAAGTTATCCTTGTCTGTGGTAACTCCAAGTACCACATGGCTGAATTCCACCGGTTGCCATTTTTCAACATCAGATGTTTTCAAAACATTTCCACATTAATGGCGGGGATGTATGATATAATTTTAATATGCAAAACCGTTACCCAATCATAGCAGTAGGTGTTTACTTCCAAGTCTTGAAAGCGGCACTCCTATCAAAATGTGATCAAAAGAGTGTTTAAAAAGGGTCAAAAAACAGAATAGACAATTAGTTCTGAATTAAGATGTTTTTAATGAAAAATTCTTGCTAACATTATAAGTAGACCTCAAAGAACATCATATAATAAAAAAATGCATTTATAATTGATAAAGTATATTGAAAAAGTTCAGTTATATTAAATCATATTATAAAGCATTACACTAAGAGTATTACCCAAAACATTTGCTCATAACTGACTCTCCCCTTTAATATAATTTGTGACAAATTACTAAATGAGTACTTTTTAAATGACTTATTTAAAAGAATAACACCAGAAAAAAGCACATTAAAACACAATAATTAATTTAAATCATCATACATCTCATCTGGTTTGCATGCAAACTCTTCTGTTTGTTTATAACAACTGAAGATAAAGTAAAAAAAATAATTTGGCCAAAAAAAAGTGAATGTATTCTTTGAATCATGTGCATATTTGCATGTGTGCATACTGCATTTATATGTGTGACCAAGTTATGAAGTGAGTTAATAAAACTTTGAAAAATATATTTAAAAAAATATGGCAGTGCACAGAGCATATATTGTGATGTGGTTTACAAAATTATGTCAGTCATCGTGTGTTGCAGTAGTTGCAAGGTCATGATTCATGTGTTAAATTAAACTAAAGATTTGAATGGGGCATCAAACCCTGCAAGAGAAAGACTTTTATTAAAACACTTGATCAAGTACATTTGTTGTATATATTTTGTAAGGACTTATCATAAATATCACTTACCTCCTGATATTTCAGAATAAGATACAGAAGACCAGCAGTCCAATTCAACTACAAGATACAAAAGTACTTTACCATGTGATCAACATCTATCATCATGATTTGGCATAAAAGTTAAAGTAAAGTCATTCTTTTCAACATGAGGGCCCTCATCACCATGATAGCATGATATTGGCTGTATTTTAAAATTAATTTCAACACACTCAGAAGAATATTCAAATCCTAAATACATTTACATTGGTTGCAGTAACAGCAAATCTTACAATTGCAATAAGAACATTAATTTAATTCACTCCTTTGAAAGAAAACAATTGAATTCACTAAATTGAAAGAAAATCGCAGCAAAATAAACAAATGTAAGTCCAGTGTTAGCAGATCTAGGTTTCTGATTGGATTGGACCACAGTAGCTACTGTATGTTTAGGATCTCTTCTTTTCAATAAGCTAGCATGACATGCTGTTAAAGAACAATTCAACAGTGTTAACATTTTTAGGACCCCAGTTATGGACTTACTTTGGCTGTTGATATTGCTCCATCGTTTATTGAAATAAAGAATCACACAGACAATCAGTGATATGAGGACACACAAAGACACTATTGTGACCATCATTACTGCTGTCAGATTAGTTGTCACTTCTGCACTCGCATCAATGTTGCCTTCATTCTGGACAACAGGACTGTAAGCTGAGGTTGACACATCTGTGATCACTAGAGAAAAGATAAACTTAAATCAGTCAGTATGATTAGGTTATTTTTAATCACACACATAGGTGTTTGACTTACTTGTGGCTAACAATGTTGTGGAAAGTGTTTCCAATGTTGCAGTTGAATACAATTTCTCTTCACCTATAATCAAAGTACAAAAATTATTTCCACAGTATGAAAAGTATCACATTTTAGAACACATTTAGACAATAATACAAATGTTAAGCCACATTTTCCAGCTAATATAAAACGTACTCTAGAAGAGGGAACGAGTACTGCGTAATATCTTACGCTAGGGGAAAAACTCTTTTCCACGAGATATTGAAGCCAAAAAATTATCCTTAATTTTGAATTAATGTAAAACGCTTTGCGGCAGCATGCAGACATAGGCAAGACGGCTTGCGTGCCTATTGGCTGACCTGCGGCAACAGCAGCAGCCTAACGAGAGAGGCCCTACGTGACGCCATATCCAATGGGGGTGCTTCGCGCCTACTACTGTCAGGGTTGCTGCAGGTGGCTGAAGACGAGGACACTGGAGCTTCAATATAATAGATTTATTTAACAAAATGAAACTTTCCAAAACTAAACAGGAACAAAATAACAGACTCCAGGACTTCAGGGGAAACACAACCATACATAGACGACGATCGACAAACACTCAGGGAAAACACAGGGCTTAAATACACATGGAATAATAGAATAATTAACAGAACACAGGTGATAAAACTGAACACAAACGAGGAGCGGGAAAACTTAACAGGACTAAACCAAAAACCACAAAGACAGGGGGAAACAAGATCTCAAAACATAACTAAACACACTGAAACGTGACAGTACCTCCCCCCTCCCTGAAGGCGCGTCCTCGCGCCGTATAACATCCAAAGGGGTGGGAGGGTGGGCGCCCTGGAGGCTGACGAGGGCATGGTGCAGGTCCAGGAAGCCTCCAGGGCGGAGCAGGCTGTGGGCGTGGCCACGACGGTGCAGACTGTGGGCGTGGCCACAACGGTGCAGACTGTGGGCGTGGCCACGACTGTGCAGACTGTGGGCGTGGCCACGACGGTGCAGACTGTGGGCGTGGCCACGGTGGTGCAGGCTGTGGGCGTGGCCATGGTGGAGCAGGCTGTAGGCGTGGCCATGGCGGAGCTGTGGGACCCTCGGGCGTCCAGGGCGGAGCTGTGGGACCCTCGGGCGTCCAGGGCGGAGCTGTGGGACCCTCGGGCGTCCAGGGCGGAGCTGTGGGACCCTCGGGCGTCCAGGGCGGAGCTGTGGGACCCTCGGGCGTCCAGGGCGGAGCTGTGGGACCCTCGGGCGTCCAGGGCGGTGCTGTGGGACCCTCGGGTGGCCATGGCGGTGAGGACCCCTCGGGTGGCCATGGCGGTGAGGACCCTTCAGGTGGCCGCGGCGGTGAAGACCCATCAGGTGGCCACGGCGGTGAAGACCCTTCAGGCGGCCGTGGTGGTGAAGACCCTTCGGGTGGCCACGGCGGTGAAGACCCTTCGGGCGGCCGTGGTGGTGAAGACCCTTCGGGTGGCCACGGCGGTGAAGACCCTTCAGGCGGCCGTGGTGGTGAAGACCCTTCGGGTGGCCACGGCGGTGAAGACCCTTCAGGCGGCCGTGGTGGTGAAGACCCTTCGGGTGGCCACGGCGGTGAAGACCCTTCAGGCGGCCGTGGTGGTGAAGACCCTTCGGGTGGCCACGGCGGTGAAGACCCTTCAGGCGGCCGTGGTGGTGAAGACCCTTCGGGTGGCCACGGCGGTGTTATTTTTCCAGGCCTCCGTGGATCTTTGGCCGGCCACGGCGAAGGCGTATAGCCCCCCCCCAAAATTTTCTTGGGGAGAAGGACAGGTTCAGGAATGGAAACAGACTGGACATCAACGGGCGCTGGGTCAACGGGGTCTGGGTCAACGGGCTCTGGGTCTGGGTCAACGGGCTCTGGCGCTGGGTCAACGGGCTCTGGGTCTGGGTCAACGGGCTCTGGCGCTGGGTCAACGGGCTCTGGCGCTGGGTCAACGGGCTCTGGCGCTGGGTCAACGGGCTCTGGCGCTGGGTCAACGGGCTCTGGCACTGGCGCTGGGTCAACGGGCTCTGGCTCTGGCGCTGGGTCAACGGGCTCTGGCTCTGGCGCTGGGTCAACGGGCTCTGGCTCTGGCGCTGGGTCAACGGGCTCTGGCTCTGGCGCTGGGTCAACGGGCTCTGGCTCTGGCGCTGGGTCAACGGGCTCTGGCTCTGGCGCTGGGTCAACGGGCTCTGGCTCTGGCGCTGGGTCAACGGGCTCTGGCTCTGGCGCTGGGTCAACGGGCTCTGGCTCTGGCGCTGGGTCAACGGGCTCTGGCTCTGGCGCTGGGTCAACGGGCTCTGGCTCTGGCGCTGGGTCAACGGGCTCTGGCTCTGGCGCTGGGTCAACGGGCTCTGGCTCTGGCGCTGGGTCAACGGGCTCTGGCTCTGGCGCTGGGTCAACGGGCTCTGGCTCTAGCGCTGGGTCAACGGGCTCTGGCTCTGGCGCTGGGTCAACGGGCTCTGGCTCTGGCGCTGGGTCAACGGGCTCTGGCTCTGGCGCTGGGTCAACGGGCTCTGGCTCTGGCGCTGGGTCAACGGGCTCTGGCTCTGGCGCATCATGGGACTCGGAACTGGACGGGGCCAGCACATCATGGGACTCGGAACTGGACGGGGCCAGCACATCAGGGGACTCGGAACTGGACGGGGCCAGCACATCAGGGGACTCGGAACTGGATGGGGCCAGCACATCAGGGGACTCGGAACTGGACGGGGCCAGCACATCAGGGGACTCGGAACTGGACGGGGCCAGCACATCAGGGAGCTTGGGGCTGGATTCATGCTCTGGCGGGCAGGCGACGGCCTCTGGCTGGACGGCCTCTGGCTGGACGGCCTCTGGCTGGACGGCCTCTGGCTGGACGGTCTCTGGCTGGACGGTCTCTGGCTGGACGGTCTCTGGCTGGACGGTCTCTGGCTGGATGTGGCTGACGTGAACCCCAGCCTCGGCAGCCATCTTTTTGGCTAATCGCACTGATATCAGCGGGGGATCAGTCATACAGGATATCAGCCGGGGAAGTCCAGAGACCGATCTGGCGGCAGGGCTGATGCGGTGTGCAGGTTCTGGCGGGCAGGCGATGGGCTCAGGCTCTGGCGGGCATGCGATGGGCTCTGGCGTTAGCGTGCAGGTGATGGGCTCAGGCGCTGGCGTGCAGGTGATGGGCTCAGGCGTTGGCGTGCAGGTGATGGGCTCAGGGGCTGGCGGGCTTGGAGCTGGCTGGAGTGGGAGATCTTCCACGAGGTATGTGGATCCACACGCCCACAGTGTGTGATCCACAAACTCCAAAAAGGACATATTGAGGTCCTTCACCAGAATTATCTGGGCTAGCGGGTCTTTCAGTCCACCCCAGAAACTCCTTGTTAGTTCCTCTTCCTCCATCGACACATCATCATAAAGATCTAAATAGAGCCCCGCATACTCTTCGAGTGAGCGCTCCTCTTGGAAGAGGATTGGGTTTTCGAAGGGGCTCACCTCCTTGTTTTTCCTCCTTCGGCCCATTTTTCGATTTTTAAGGTCGATCGTTCTGTCAGGGTTGCTGCAGGTAGCTGAAGACGAGGACACTGGAGCTTCAATATAATAGATTTATTTAACAAAATGAAACTTTCCAAAACTAAACAGGAACAAAATAACAGACTCCAGGACTTCAGGGGAAACACAACCATACATAGACGACGATCGACAAACACTCAGGGAAAACACAGGGCTTAAATACACATGGAATAATAGAATAATTAACAGAACACAGGTGATAAAACTGAACACAAACGAGGAGCGGGAAAACTTAACAGGACTAGACCAAAAACCACAAAGACAGGGGGAAACAAGATCTCAAAACATAACTAAACACACTGAAACGTGACAACTACGTCACGTCCCACCGAAACAGGTGGCCTGGGCCTATAAAGACAGCTCGACAGGCTGATACAAACTGTTTTTTCATAGCCGAAGCGAACCAGAGCATGTTGTAAGCACAGCAAGATACACAGTACTCGTTCCCTCTTCTAGAGAGAATGGAGGTTACGTTAGTAACCGAGTACGTTCTCTTATGAGATGTTCTCTCGTACTGCGTAATATCTTACGCTAGGGGAACACAGCGTAAAACGCCGTGCGTACTGGGATCCGACACCAAAGTCCCAAGGGCAAGTGCCCGGGGCTCATATAGTGCATTACCACCATGGACTCACAGAGAGTCAGAGAAGAGAGGCTAGAAGCGTCATTCCCAATAAATAGCATCCTACAGGAGCTAACCACATTAACGGTGTTCCACGCAGTCAGGGCGAAATTGTTCGGCCTGAACTGGGTAACAGTATGGGTCCTACTCAATGCCCAAGCGATTTCAGCATCCTGCAGCGGGGCAGACAGTGCTGATTTTAGACCGACAGTAATTTAGCCTGTAAGGCGGGAACCTCTAGGTTATAAAACCTTATAAATGTAGACGGCGAGGCCAAGCCTGCCGCCGTACAGATATCCTGCTAGGTAATCCCGCTAGACCACGCGCACGACGAGGCCACACCTCTCGTTGAGTGTGCTCTGACACCCAAAGGACACTGCAGGCACTTAGAAGTGTAGGCCAGCGCTGTGGCATCGACTATCCACCTGGATAAGCTATGTTTTGATGCGGCTAGTCCCTTAGAACGCCCGCTAAACAAAACATAGAGCTGCTCAGTCTGTCTGAAAACAGACGAGCGGGACACCTAAGCTCTTAGTGCCCTGACAGGGCAAAGGAGGCTTGCATCCATCTCCTCATTGTAAACCGGAATGGCAGACATGGAAATAACCTGAGACCTGAATGGTGTGTTGAGGGATTTAGGCATGTATCCGTGTTTTGGTTTGAGTATGACTTTCGAGTCATTAGGCCCGAATTCCATACACGTTGCGCTCACTGAGAGCCCCTGTAAATCCCCAATGCGCTTCACTGAAGTGAGAGCCATAACAAACACTGTTTTGAATGACAAATGTTTCATGTCCGACAAATGGATTGGCTCGAATGGGGCACCTTTCATGACTTCCAAAACTGAAGGGGGTCTGGGAGGATTCAGCCTCTTAGTTCCTTTAAGGAAGCGCACGACCAGATCGTTCTTCCCCAGTGACTGGCCAGACGCTGGTTTAGTAAACGCTGCTATGGCTGCCACATAAACCTTGAGCGTGGATGGGGTTCTACCCTTATCCAGTAGCTCTTGAAGGAAGGAGAGAACTTCCGTAACCCCGCAGTTTTTTTTTTTTTGTTACTTATTTTTTTTATTATTTTGAATATTCTTCAGATTTCCTTTTACAGCAATTTCTTACACTCAGAAACAATATCTTGTACAAGAGGTCTTAACATTCACATGCTCTTACGTACAGTATATATTCAAGTCCACAGGAGAATATGTCTAGAAGCACAAGGAAAAAAAATTAAAAATAATTAACAACATTTAAAATAAACAATATGAACAGAACAAACATCAACTTAAAACAAAACATGGGTTGTATACAAGTTCCCCTGACAGTTGTAATCAGAGTTAGTTCTAGTCCTCCATCACCGCCATTAGTGGTGCCCATCTTTCAGTAAAAAGTTCCCTTTGTAATCTCAATGAATATGTAATTTTTTCCATAGTGTAAATATTTCTTAAAATTGCCAGCCATTCAGCTTGGTTTGGTGACTCCTTTTTAAGCCATTTTATTGTAATTGTTTTCTTTGCTGCTACCAGTAATATCTGTAATAAATACATATTTTTCCTACTGTGTATCACATCTGGTTTCATCCCTAGAATTGCTGTCCGAGGGTCTCTTGTCAGTTCAACATTCAATACTTTATTAATACATGTAAAAATGGATTTCCAAAAGTTATCTAACAATGGGCATTGCCAAAAAATATGTGAGTGAGTAGCCATTGTCTCTCCACACCCCCTCCAACATTGGCTTGATTGATTCGGATTCATTTTAGCCACAACTTGTGGTGTTCTGAAAAACCTGCTATTTATCTTTCATTAAAATTCCTTCCACAAATTGGCGTTTGTGACTTTTTGAGCCTGAGTACATATCCCCAACCAAACCTCTTCACTTATTTCAAGCCGTAGCTCCCTAATCCACTTGTCTTTCACATAAAATGAATTATCTTTTGTCATTGAAGCAATGATTTTATAAACATTGGTTATTGGTTTCCTCATATGTTCTCCGCCTTGAATTTTTAATAAATACTGTTCTAAAAGGGAGGGCTCTATTAGTCTGTTCCAGTTTGGGTGCTTGAGTATAAAGCTCCTTAATTGTAGATACCTGAAAAAATCTGTTCTTGGTAATTTAAAATCTGTTCTCAGTTGTTCGAATGATTTGAAGTTATTATTGCTAAATAATTGGTGCACATAACAAAGGTTCAAAGGTTTCCACTTTTTGAATCCTGTATCAAGTCTCAAGGGAAGAAAATCTCTAATGTAAGTAATTGAACTCAAAACAGAGAGATCGCTTGTCAAATTAAACATTTGTTGTATTTCCTTCCAAGATACACATGTTGTGTTCGACCATTCTCCTAAAATATCTCTGGTGGATTTAATCCTATTAAAAGGGATTACTGACAAAGGATATCGGGACTGTAACTTTTTTCCATACTGAGCCATCTTGTACTTGTGTCATCTAATAACCACACTATCATTGCACGCAATTGTGACGATAACCAGTAATGCTTCAAGTTAGGTACGCCTAGACCCCCTTTAGTTTTTGTCAGTTGTAAGAATTTATATCTGACTCTGGGTCTCCTCCCCTGCCAAATAATCTTGAGATGAGACGGTCCAAAAGACCAAAAGTAGATTTAGGTGGAGAGATTGGTAGAGTTTGAAAAAGAAAGAGGAGCCTTGGGAGAACATTCATTCTAACAGCTTCCACCCTGCCTACCCTTTATGACCTGCCATAGAACAATTCCACACTGTAAAAAATAAAATGGCATTTTTACGGTAAAATACTGGCAGCTGTGGTTGCCAGAACTTTACCGTCAAAAATATGGTACGACGTTATTGGTTTTACAGACTTAACTTAAAATTCACAGTAATAAACCGTATTTCATTATCTCTGATATAATGTTAATTTACCAACCTATATATGTATTAATTTCTGTTTTGTACCATTGTAATACACTGACAACCGTCAATCACCACAGCAGTGATGAGAGTCACATGATTAATCAAAGCTCATCACAAGCAGCTCTTAGACAAGAAAGTTATAACTAATATATAGAAGCTGCACAGTGTCATTTGCACAAACACTAAACACCATCATGGTAACACACATGAAATTTTAAAATGCAATAAACATTAATTTAACAACATTAAATGTAACATAAAACTCTAATGTACATAACTGATTAGAAAATAACTAAGAAAACTAAGAAGAAACATAGTTATTTCAACAAAAATACATCAAATTGTGGGAATGTCAATTTACGGCTTTTCACTGTAAATTATACAATGAGTTGTTCTTTTTCACTTTCATAAACTGTACATTTAACGGTATTTTACAGTAAAATTACATTAAATGTACTGTTAGATCTATCACAGTTATTTACCGTATATAGTAAGGAAACTTTCTGTTAACCAATTAACAATTTTTCACTGTAGCATTTTTACAGTCTTTTACTGTTAAAATCACGACCATTTTTTACAGTGCACCCGAGTATATCTTTGTATTTTTACATGCTGTGCTGTCATTTTTTTGAGCATTTTCATATGCCATACATCAAAATAATCCTTACTCTCCCAGTTTGAAGGCTATGTTTGTAATACATCAATAGTAACTATATAAATATCTCAAAAGTGCAATAAACAAAAAGAAAAAAAAATGATTTTTTTTTACATATTTTCTTCAATACAAAAAATGAATAAATGTCAACTTCAAACTTGTCAATGAGAAAAACGTGCACAAACAATTTAAAACTATACAGAATTGATTTGAACTGTTTACATAAATTAGTTTTTAAGATACACTCATTTTTACACTCATTCAAAAAAAAGGCGTGTACTTTCGTTTAGACATAACGCTGCGTGTGTGTGTGTGTGTGTGTGTGTGTGTGTGAATGTCCTTGTATTTGTGAACGTCTAAAGGAGAAAGAAATAATAAAATAAAGCGATGGCAAAAAGACAATAACGATATAAGGAACATATAGCAAATGGGAGTCAAACGGGAGTCAAACGCATGGTCAAATGACGCAGCGTGTGACGTCACAACATGTGACACACCCGGGGGTCATAGTGCACAGAACGTGATACGTCAATGAGTCATCGGAAGACGTAAATATCAATCGCAGATCTACAGAACATGTGTGGAAAGACGTGCAATGCATTTTTGTGTTGTTGTTTTTTGTAAACGAATATTACGCAGTTTGTACAGAGTGATTAGAGGGTGAAAACAACGCAACATGGGCATGTTGGAGGCTTGATCTGAACATGTTACATCTCTGGTTTTGTATGCAAAAAGAATGATTGAGCTAGCCATTTGGTTTCAGTTTCTATAGGCTTTTAAACAGACACACGCAAACGGGAGCGCCGACGCTCCCGTCGGTCTTAAAGGGTTAAAGTAAGGGGAAGTGTAATCCAGCGATTCAAATCTTGCTTAATTTTATCTATTCATTTAATATAGTTACTTTGATATAAACTAAGGTCAGGGGGTATATTTATTCCCAAATACCTAATTCCCTCCCTGGGCCATCTAAATGAGAAAGCTAATTTCATCTTTGGGGAAACCAAATTATTCATGGGGAGTGCTTCTGTCTTAGCCACATTTATTTTGTAACCTGAATAAAATCCAAAGGTCTCAGTACATTTCATTAAATTTGGGACAGACTTTGTAGGGTCTGAGATATACACAATTACATCGTCTGCATATAGTGACAACCTGTGTTCCTCTCCATTCACTTCAATACCACTAATATCTGTGCTGTCTCGTATTAACTGTGCAAGGGGTTCTATGCTGAGGGCAAAAAGGAGAGGTGAAAGAGGGTCCCCCTGCCTGCAGCCCCTCCCCAACTGAAATTTTTGTGAGAAACACCCATTTACCCTTACTGACGCTTTTGGAGATGAGCACAACAGTTGAACCCATTTAACAAAGCCAGGACCTAGACCGTATTTCCTCAAAACTCTAAAAAGGAAGGGCCAGGAGACACGGTCAAATGCCTTTTCGGCGTCCAGGGCCAGTGCCATACATGGCACTGGTTTCGATTTGGCATATGACAAAATATTCAGTAACCGACGAATGTTATCCGACAGCTGGCGACCAGTAATAAAGCCTGTCTGATCTGGGTGCACCAGGGTTGTAATAACTGATTTAAGTCTCTTTGTTAGTATGGAGGTCAATATTTTACAATCAGAGTTTTGAAGCGCTATGGGTCTATATGAACTGCACTCTGTAGGGTCCTTTCCCTCCTTATGAATAACCGAGATTATTGTCTCTTTCCAATTTGGTGGGAATTCCCCCTTTTCAAATGCATAAGCTTTCTCTAAAATGGGGCTTATGTCGTCCACAAAGGTTTTATTAAATTCGTTACAGTATCCATCTGAGCCCGGACTTTTGCCATTTTTTAACCCCTTGATTGTCTCCACAATTTCTTCTCTTGTAATGGGTCGATCTATAGATTGTGAGTCTTCCTTTGACAGCTTTGGCAGGTTTATGTCCTCTAGGTAGGCATCAATTTTTCCAGATTCTGTGCATGTGTCTATATTTGAGTACAGTTTCTTATAAAAAGTGGCAAAAGCTCCCGATATCTCATCCTGTTTATACAAAAAGGGCTTATCTGGGTCATTATTTTTATTTTTCTGTACAACTGTTGAGCTCGTCTGTTTTTTAAGTTGGAATGCTAATAATTTACTAGCTCTACTCCCATGCTCATAATAGCGCTGTTTTAAGAATCTTAAATTCCTCTCAGTAATATCTGTGAGCAAGTCTCCCAAGGCCCTCCTGGCTTCATTAAGCTGAGTTAGATCGTTTGTAGATAGTTGACTTTTATGTCTCTGTTCTAACTGTTTAATTTGTTCTTCAAGTTCTTTAGGTTTGGCTTCTCTAATTTTTGCCTTAGCTGATGCGAATGAGATTATCTTTCCCCTCAAAACCACTTTGGCCGCCTCCCACAAGATCACTGGTGATGTCTCACTCGTGTCGTTAAAGTGAAGGTATTGGGCCAATTCTGCCTTTATATGATCTTTAAATGTATTATCATTTAGAAGTGATACATTTAGACGCCATAGTCTTGGATTACAACATCTACCCAAATCCCAAATCAAACTAACTGGGGCATGGTCACTTAAGGTTATGTTATGTATTTTACAATCCAGGACTCTGTAAGAGTCATTTTTAGCGACAAAGAAATAGTCAATCCTGGAATATGAGGAGTGTGGGTTTGAGTAGAATGTGTAATCCCGGTCTCTTGGGTGTATATGTCTCCATGCATCGATGAGACCCAGGTCCTCCATCATTTGCTTTAGAATCCTACTGGCCCTTGAAGGCGTGGCAAATGATGGTGGGTTTTTATCCATCCTATTTGACAAAATGCAATTAAAATCACCTCCAATCAAAATTATTCCGTTAGCTTTTTCTATAATCATTTCACTAATTTTCTTAAAAAATGTAGGATTGCTTTCATTTGGGGCATATATATTCAGCATAGAGACAGCCACACCGCAAATGGACCCAATTACCAAAATAAATCTCCCCTCTTTATCCGTAATTTCTGAATGTAAACAAAACTGCAGCGAACTGTGTAACAATATTGCCACCCCACGCCTTCTCCCTGAACCATGAGATGAAAAATACACTTGCCTGGCCCATGACCTCTTAAGTTTCGTATGCTCAGAGTCTGATAGGTGGCTTTCTTGTATAAAGGCTATTTTACATTTAAGATGTTTAAGCTCATTGAGAATTTTTTTCCTCTTTATGGGGCTATGTAAGCCCTTAACGTTATAGCTAATTACTCTTATGCTATCCATTAACGCTTACGTATGCAAACCGTTTATTACCCATTGCAGTTCTATGTGACCTTTAGGTTCATTGTTATACATATCCCATGGTATAAAATAATACATTAACACGAACACTGTAACTATATACATGATACCATTCTGCATCCAGACTTCCAAGTTGGTCACCCATAAACATATGGGTCTTCCTTGCAGTAACATTAACAGAACAATATAATGCACTTGAGTTAACCGTGAAAAAAACATTTTTGGCAAGGAAGTGAAGGAATATCCAGAACCTCCATAAAGGAGTCTGGGCCTTGACTGCAAGCTCGTTATTGCAGTCCCGCAGTGGGTCTGTGTCCCCTCCACCCATCACAGACGACCTGCGTTTATGTCTCCCACTCTTGTCGCAGACATTTTTTAATTTTTTTTATTATAAATATTCTTGATCCGCCACCGGAGAAAGTTTAGTGCCATCGCCTTTACATCCATGAGGTCATCATCCAACAAAACAGAAACCAAGTCTCACCTTGTTACTTCTCACTTTCCCTTCTGTGCTGTGCCCACTCCCCGCTAAAGGCAAGCTTACCAATTTAAATAGTTTTTACAGTTCTGTCATTCAGAGAGCAGTTAGTCCAATACCCAGATACCCTCTGGGGTGTAAATGTAGAAATATTAGCCTTTAAAGTTCCTAAGCTGATATGAAAATCAGCCTCCATAACAGGATCGTGAGCTAGGCTATTATTACCTGAGCAAGAAGAAAGAGAAAGTCATCAAAGAGAAGAGGTGTCACCATAGTTTCATTATGCGTCCTCTCCCAGGTCAGCAATAAACTGGTAGACTGCAGCAGGCGTGTTAAAAGTGTGTGTGCGTCCTCCGTGGGTAACAAGTAACTTGGCTGGAAAAAGCATCCTGTGTTTGTCAATTCCCCTCTCTCTCAACTTCTGCCGCACGTCATAAAAGCCTCGCTGTTGTCTATATACTTCGGCCGATAAATCCGGGTGGAACCTGATGCTGTTATTCTTGTAGATCAGCTGGCCTTTTGCTCTTGATGCTCTCCAAACTCGTTCCTTGTCTCTATAATTTTGAAACTTCACAATGAAGGTTCGCGATGAGGAGGCGGGAACGCGCGTCGATCCGGTAATGCGGTGAGCCCTCTCCAATATCACCGGCGGCTGCACACTCAGAGTTTCGGTAAACCATTTATCCATAAAGGCGCAAGAATCTGCCCCCTCCTCCTTCTCTGGTATGCCCACGATTCTCATGTTATTGCGGCGGCTTCTGTTTTCCAGATCACCTGCCTTCGTTTCCAAAAACTTCACCTTTCCTTCCAGCGCACTAACTTTTGTTTGCAGACCGCTAATTGAGTCCTCCGCTGAGGATACCCGTTCTTCAGCCTGTGTGATGCGCCCGTTGCATTCACGCATATTCGCCTGAACATCCTTAATAGCCGTTAACACACCACTAATTTCTGTATGAAAGTCATGTTTGAGGGATTTAATGGCTTGCATGATATCGGCGCTAGTTACATCGTTCACCTGTGCGCTGTCCATGCCCATCAACATGGCATCTCCTTCACCGTGCTCGGGTTCAGAGACACTATCTTCGCTAACTTGAAGGTCCAGAGAGTTGAGCGATTTCTTAGGCTTGTTCTTCGATGCTCCCCTAGGCATGTTTAACTTATAATGGCATTATGTTGACTTTAAGTAGTTATAGAATAGCGATTGGGCGGTTTTGCAGTAATTATCTGAAGTTCAGCGACAGAGCGGGGGGAAGTGCTGTCGTTCAGCTTGACGCCATAACCGGAAGTCAACCCCGCAGTTTAAGGGCGAAAAGCCCTGAGCTTTACACCAGCCAGAGAACACAGACCATTTTGAGGAATAGAGCCATCTAGTAGACGGGGCTCTAGCCTGCATGATCCTGTTTAACACTCCCTCCGGGAGGTTAGCGGGTACCCGTTGATGGCCCATGCATGTACAAATCGAGCCCTTGGCCTGAGAGAGGAGGTCTTTCCTCATTGGTATTGGCCACAGGGCAGTGCTGGTCAGCTGGGACCACAGTTCCGGGCGAGGATGCCAAATCGAGCCTTTGGCCTGAGAGAGGAGGTCTTTCCTCATTGGTATTGGCCACAGGGCAGTGCTGGTCAGCTGCATCAGAACTGGGAACCAAGCCTGGTTTGTCCAGAGCTGAGCAACAAGCAGCACTGAGCATCCATTTTCCCTGATTCATTCCAATACCTGAGGCAGGAGTGAGACGGGGGAAAAGCATAGAGAGACGTGGGCTAGCGCATCCCTGCCCTTGGAAAAAAACTTTGGACAGTGAGCGTTTTCTTGGGACGCAAACAGGTCCACCTGCGTTCTGCCGAATGTCTCCCACAGCAGTAGGACCGTCTGCGGGTGCAGAGACCATTCTCCTGCTTGAACATTGTTTCTGGACAGTCCGTCTGGTCCCAGATTCAGGTGACCAGGCACGTGCGCTGCTTTCAATGAAAGCCGATTGTGCTGAGCCTAGACCAGGAGGCATTCCATCAGCCTGGAGGTTTCAGGACCTGATGCCGCCCTGGAGATTTATATAGGCTACCACTGACATGTTGTCCGACCGGACCAAGAAGTGGTGACCTTTTATCTGGGGACAAAAGCGCCTCAGCGTGTTGTCGACTGCCATCATCTCCAGACAGTTTATGTGCAGAAGCTTCTCCCGTCCTGACCACTGGCCAAAGACAGGTCTGCCCTCGAGCAGCGCTCCCCATCCCGAGGTGGAGGCATCTGTGGACACCACCTTTACACTCGAGAAAGTCCCCAGGCTTACACCTGACTGATACCAGTCGATCGCTCTCCAAGATTTCAGAGCTAAGACGCATTTCTGATCAACCTTGAGTCAGAATAGACCGGAGGCCCATACGCAAGGTGGTACTCGGGCTTTTAGCCATAACTGCAGCGGGCGCATACGAAGTAGGCCCAACTGGAATACTGAAGATGCTGAGGCCATGAGACCCAGCATTTTCTGAAACCTCTTGACTATAGTGCCGCAGCGGAAGGATTTTGTGGCGCGCTGAATGTTCAGTCTGCACTCTGACAACAGTCATAGACAGCGAGTCCAGTTCTGTGCCCAGAAAAGATATTCTCTGACTGGGAGACAGTGAACTTTTCGCCCAATTGACTGCGAGACCTAGATTCTCGAGATGCTCGAGTAATATGGTCCTGTGTTCTATGAGCTCTGAGTGTGATCGAGCTAGAATCAGCCAATCGTCCAAGTAGTTCAAAACTCGCATGCCCCGGAGTTTCAGGGGTGCGAGAGCCGCATCCATGCACATCGTGAATGTACGGGGTGCCAGGGACGGGCCGAACAGCAGGACTGTGTATTGATACGTCTGGCCCTCGAAGGCCAATCTCAAGATCCGCCTGTGGCGCTATTTGTATTTGGAAATAAGCGTCCTTCAGATCTATCGACATAAACCAGTCCTCTTGGCAAACCTGCGCGAGGATTTTTCTGGTTGTGAGCATTCTGAACTGGCGTTTCACAAGCACTTTGTTCAGCTGTCTTAGATCTAGAATGTGTCTGAGACCCCCGTGTTTTTGCAGTTAGTGCAATGCTGAAACAGCCTGCCCAGCGGCAGTATAAGCGTGACTGTGCATGGCGGAAGATCCATGGCAGGCTTTAGAGGGTAGCGCTGCTTCCACTGGAGGAAGAGAGAGGTATCCTCTGTCTTTCGCACTGTCCACCACAGAGAATGCTGCAGAGACAGAGGTACGCAATCTGGCCGACAAGGGGGCGTTCCAGGACATCACGACTTCTTCGTGAAGGTCAGGAAGTAAAGGAGCGGGTCTAGACGGCGGAGGAGCGCGGCCCTTTTTCAGTAAGTATCCATCCAGACGGTTGTGCGCAGGCTGCACGGGCGCCTCCAACTCGAGGCCAAGGCTGTCCACGGCCTGAGAGAGCAGACGCTCGGGGCACGCTGAGCACGGCGCTTCTTGCGACGCGGCACTACAGCGGGCAGAAAAATGCCAGGCGAGACCTCAGAGTCACCATGGGCATTAGCTCGCAGTGAGGGCATACGCCATCAGCGAGCGTGAGAGCTGCATGGTCCTCACCCAGGCAGGAAACGCAGATGACATGGCGGTCCCCGTCGCTGAGTGCGGCGAACAATTCGCTTAATGTGAACAATTCATACAGTATTAAACATGTTTGGTATCAAAGGTCTCATTCCCACAGAAGTAAACCAAAAATGTACTGCTGTGGTTGTGCCCCTATGTAAATCAACTTCTGTCCCCAGTAAGTCTGGGATGGGGATTAATGCAAATCCATGCCTGCATAGGCCTACAGGCACTCCGCATAATGTATTTTATAATGTCAGGTCCCATCTTCTCTTTTTATTCCAGAGCATTTTTGTATTTATTATCTTTGAACTGATTTTGAAATTGGCATGATACATTTACCTGACATAATAAATTGTAAACATTTGATTTTATTCTAACTGACTCTGACATTATTTTAAAAAGATGAAATAGTCAAATTGTCAAAGATTTTTAAAGTTAAAAAGAATAGTCAAACATTCGCTCACATTTAATGATGCGCAGATATCATTAAAACCTTTTCATTTATGGAGTCAGATGAAATAAAAATACAAAAAATTTATTTCATTTTATTAAATTACTTTACCACGCGGAAAGACAGTAATGCACAAAGACCTTCACCCGTATTATGGAAACCCGCCATTGGACCGATAAACAGGGTTACAAAGTAATCTGTCAGGTGCAGATACAGAGAAATGGAGCAGACTCAGAAGCAGAGTAATAAGGCTTTTGTTCTTTTTTTAAACACACGTGCAAGCAAGCACACACACACGCACGCACACACACACGCACACACAGGAACAAAAACCAGTCCATTGGGGAAAAGAAACGCAGGCCACAGGTTACAGGATAGAAGAGCACATGGCACACGCACACACACAGAGGAACAAAAACCAGTCCATTGGGGAAAAGAAACGCAGGCCACAGGTTACAAGATAGAAGAGCACATGGCACACATAACCAAACAAAGAGCTGTGTGCTCACACAGACATGAAACACGATAGACAGGGGTGTCAGGATCCTCCTGTCACCACAGTTTCAGGGAAAAACTAGAACAGAGGTGACAGAATCCTGACAAGAATCACCACAACATGGCTTAATCTTAATCTAAACCTCAGAATATTTATACACAGTATTTTACCAACCAATATATTGCCATTATCATTACAAATTATTTTTGACTGACCCAAAACCCAACTCACATCTAAAAGCACAACTAAAATATTGTAATGTAATCAATGTCTGTCAAAGGGTTAGAAATATTGCATTGAAAACACACCTTTCATGACCAGCTTCACCTCATAGCAGATTTTTTCACTCACTCTGCACTGATACCATGATCCATCAGTGTTTACTGCTGCCCTTATAAGCAGAGATCCATTCCCCAGTATTCTCGCTCTCTCATACAGAGGCCTCGGTTCTCTCTCTGTGCTGTTTGAGGGCTTGTGTGGAGGGTGATATTGGTCTATTTCTGTTAATTGGTGACCATGAAAGATTTTCCAAGTTACTTGATCAGTTCTGTATTGAGGATGTTCAGAGCATGGCAGCAACACGGAAGAGTCTGGAGTCGCATGGACAGAATCCAAAGTTGTACACTCTGAAACCAGAGAAACATGTTTATTACAACAGGTTTCCTGGCAGTTATTTGTTTGTTTCAGAAATTAGCATTCTCACCTTTGACCCTCAGGTTAAAAAAAATTGCAATAAGGCAGTCCCAATCTTTGTAGACATTACATTCATAATGTCCTATATCAGATAAACTGATGTCTTTCAGGTAAAGTGTAACATTTCCAGCATAATTTCTCACAGACCATTTTTGATGCTCTAATGCTGGAGAGTTGTCTGGATACTTTAGGATGTGTTGATCCGGGTCGGTTCTGCGTAGTTTCACTGTCAGAGACTCCAGCGGGTGGGTTGTGGTTAGGCAAGAAATAGACATATTGTTACCCTGAACATAGTTTATGTTCAACGGATGGACCTGCTTGCAGGTTCTCTGTGTCACCACTAAAAGGAAAAAAAAGAGCAAAACAAGACATACTGAGAAAGCTGTTACGTACTGAGAGAGCAGAGACATGGAAACCACAGCGTTTATGGAAATAAACAGCATTTATTTTCTACCAAGTGGTTCTACCTCTAAACGTAATAAATACATTTTACGAAATGAAAAAGAAAATCCACAACCCAATGAACTACTGTCAGTATTTTCTGAAATTTTATGTGGTCAGAATAATTGGCACCCCTGGTAAATATAATCAAACATGGCTGTAAAAATAAATCTGCATTGTTTATCCTTTTGATCTTTCATTAAAAAAATGCAAAAAACTAACCTTTCATTGAAGTAAAATAATTGAAAGTGGGTGTCATGAAGTGCAATGAAACTGAGATGAGGCTGGATCCAAACGCAGTGTCTTTATTAACAAACTAAAACTTTAGCCAGAAACAGGATACAAGAACTAGAAACTGGAAACACCAACATAGACATGAAACATTCATTTAACAACTCACAAGGACAGGGCAGAAACACAGGGCTTAAATCATGAGTACAAATGAGTTAACAGGATAACAAGGGGGCGTGGGAAATGGGAAACACCTGGGATCACTAATAAACAAGACAGGGAACCACTGAACATGACAAAACAAGACAAGACACAAAACCCACATTACGACATAACCCCCCCTTAAGGGCGGCTCCTGACGCCCAATAACACCAAAAAAGTCCAGGAGGGCGGTCTTGGGGGAGGGATGGGGGGCCAGGCCCATGCAGGGGAACAGGACCTGGACCTAGGCAAGGCGGGCCTGGGCCGTGGAGCGTAGGCGGGCCTGACTGAACAGGTGGCCAGGGCGGAGCAGGACCAGGCAGAGGCCAGGGCGGAGCAGGACCAGGCAGAGGCCAGGGCGGAGCAGGACCAGGCAGAGGCCAGGGCGGAGCAGGACCAGGCAGAGGCCAGGGCGGAGCAGGACCAGGCAGAGGCCAGGGCGGAGCACACTCGAAAGGGAGCCAGGGCGGAGCACACTCGAAAGGGAGCCAGGGCGGAGGAGACTCGGACGAGGTCCATGTCGACGTCGTCTCCATGGCCCTCACAGGGTACCTCCTGCCCCCCCCCAAAAAATATTTGGGGAAATCCACGGGAGGAAGGTGCTTGAAGGGCGCAGGCAGGGCGAGGCGCAGAGGCGGGGCCGGCACGGCGAGGTGCAGAGGCGGGGCCGGCAGGGCGAGGCGCAGAGGCGGGGCCGGCAGGGCGAGGCGCAGAGGCGGGGCCGGCAGGGCGAGGCGCAGAGGCGGGGCCGGCAGGGCGAGGCGCAGAGGCGGGGCCGGCAGGGCGAGGCGCAGAGGCGGGGCCGGCAGGGCGAGGAGTCCGGGAACGCCCTCGGAGCCTGGCGAGCCAGACGAGTCCTCCCTCTCTTCCTTCTGCGACGGCGCTTAGCTGGGCTTGATTCACTACTGGACGTACTTGACTCAATAGACTCACTTGACTCAGTAGGCTCGCTTGACTCAGTAGGCTCACTTGACTCAGTAGGCTCGCTTGACTCAGTAGGCTCGCTTGACTCAGTAGGCTCGCTTGACTCAGTAGGCTCGCTTGACTCAGTAGGCTCGGTAGGCTCGCTTGACTCAGTAGACTCGGTAGGCTCGCTTGACTCAGTAGACTCGGTAGGCTTGCTTGACTCAGTAGACTCGATAGGCTCACTTGACTCAGTAGACTCGGTAGACTCACTTGACTCAGTAGACTCGGTAGACTCACTTGACTCAGTAGACTCGGTAGACTCACTTGACTCAGTAGACTCGGTAGACTCGGTAGACTCACTTGACTCGGTGGCGCTTGACTCACTTGACTCGGCTGGGCTCACGTGGAGCGCCGCGGACTCGACCGGGCAGACGTGAGTCGAGGGCTCGGCGGGGCAGACGAGTAGCGCGGGCTTGTGGAGCGCGGTCTCGGCAGTGCGAATGCGGTGCGGCTTCCTCAGAGCTCGGTTGGAAACTCTCTTACTTGAACTGTGCTTGGAATTACCTTGAACGGTCTTGACGAAATGCCCTGGTCTGGGAACACAGCGGATTTCCTCAGCAAGTCCTACAGTGAGTGACGAACCGCACACCCACAACGCTCGGTCCAGGAACTGCACAAAAGAGAGGTGCTCCGCATCTAACAGAAGCATTGCGCCGAGCGTGTCGTCCATCCCACTCCAGAAATTATACTTGAGTGTTTCCTCACTCAAATTTGTCTCATGATAAAACTCTAGGTAAGCCCCCACGTACTCCTCAAGCGACCGTCCATTCTGGTAGAAAACGTCCTCCATCATCATACCTCTTGCTTTAACGTCGACAGATATTCTCCCAGAGCCCGGTTGCTGACAACTGCTGGATCCTGTCTTGGTGAGTTGTTCTGTCATGAAGTGCAATGAAACTGAGATGAGGCTGGATCCAAACGCAGTGTCTTTATTAACAAACTAAAACTTTAGCCAGAAACAGGATACAAGAACTAGAAACTGGAAACACCAACATAGACATGAAACATTCATTTAACAACTCACAAGGACAGGGCAGAAACACAGGGCTTAAATCATGAGTACAAATGAGTTAACAGGATAACAAGGGGGCGTGGGAAATGGGAAACACCTGGGATCACTAATAAACAAGACAGGGAACCACTGAACATGACAAAACAAGACAAGACACAAAACCCACATTACGACAGTGGGGGTTAAATCACATTATGAAATAGATTCTATACTTCTTGCTTTCAAATAGGAAATGGTTACATATATTTATACACATTTAAATTATATAGACATTATATATATATATATATATATATATATATATATATATATATATATATATATATATATATATATATATATATATATATATATATATATATATATATATATATATATATCGTAACAGCAATTTCCAAATAATTACTATGCTGCAGTATTTTTTGATAAAGTTGCTTTTGTTTTGAAACTATGTCCACTGTGAAAAGTGCTATACAACACACTTGAATTGACACTGATCGTATGCATGTCATACCGCCACGTTTACTCACCCAAAGGGCATTTATATTTTGCGTATATCTAGTTTGTATGTTGGTTAAAGGAATTTGATTTCATACAATGACTCTTACCTTTGCATTCTAATGAAGCTGCTATTAGAAGATATAGAAGTTGGAAATATGAAGGCTGAAAACTCCCCATCATATACAGATGCTCACTGCAGGACAGCTGAACTCTATATGAGCAAAGACCACATCACTTCTCTTTCGCAAAGCTATTTTCAGTTACTATAAATTTAATACGGAAGTAAGAGACCAGATCATAGGCGTAGCTTGTTGGGGGGTGTGATGGATTTTTTTTACTAATCATAACTAATCATAACATTTGTTTATCTTGCAGGAACAACATTCATATGCTTTTGAATTTGAAATGTTTGTTTCCCCTTTGGCTAAAACTCGTGACTTTGGTTGTGTGAGTGTAAAAATAACAAATATGGGAAATGAAACTAGATAGATGTCTAAACTTGAAACCTTGTGATTATGAAGTAATCAAGAAAACGTCTTTAAAAATCAAGTTACGTCGGATGACGACGAATGGGGTTTTGCTTAGAAAGCCTATCGACTTCGAGTATACAATACGAGCCAATGGCAAAGAAATGCCATGGGTCTGCGGAATTTGCATAGCGTATCTCCGCCTTCCCTCGTGGGTATAAAAGGAGGATGCCGGCAACATGCAGATATGTAGAGAGAATACACATATGACCTGAAGGAATGCATATGGAGAACACTGGGGTGTCCAGCCGCAGGTGGAATATTTCAACCCCAGGGGTGGCAAGGTGGCTTGCCAAGGGAAAGACACATGCTCAGAGAGTCTTACAGTGGGAATACACATGAGGGGGTCGCTCAGGGGAGGGACCATGCACACGGGAGGCACCTAGCCGACGCGCAGGCAATAGACAGGAGTGCTGGAGGAACTCAGGGCTTTCGGGGAAGCTCACCTGAGGAGAATATCGCACGTATCCAGTCTGTGGAGTGGAATGGCGAGCAAGCGAAGACACCTGAGCGGGTCCATTACTAGCTGGTTGAAGCGAGTACATGAGAGGACACAGGCTCCACTCGGAGATTGTAGAATCTGGCGAATGTGTTAGGTGTCGCCCAGCCTGCAGCTCTGCAGATGTCTGTTAGCGAAGCGCCAAGAGGACGGTAGCTGTATTTTGTAGGGATAGTTTACAGAATTCTGTTGTCCTATCTAAGTCCGTGGCTAAACCATTTGAGTTACTTGTCTTGAAAATGTACTTTTCCAGAAATAAGTCTTTCATTGTTGCTGTTTGCTACATACCACCTTCAGCCCCTAGTTGTGCCCTTGACACCTTATGTGAATTGTTAGCCCCTCACTTATCCTCTGAGTTCATATTATTAGGTGATCTAAATTGGCACATGCTCAACATTCCTGCAAATGTTCAATCTAAATTAAATGCCCTGAACCTCACACAAATTGTCAATGAACCAACCCGGTACAACCCGAAAAATGTGTCCTAGGGAACCCTTATTGACATTATTTTAACTAATATGCCTTCAAAATATACCTCTGCTGTTTTTAGTCAGGGCAGTGACCATTGCCTCATTGCATGCATTTGTAATGGGTCAGTAATCAAACCACCTCCACTCATTAGAGTGAAACGCTCACTGAAGCACTTTAGTGAACAAGCCTTCCTCATTGATTTAGCCTGGGTACCTTGGAAGAACGTTGACAGTTGAGGATGCATGGTCATTTTTTAAAAATGCATTCCTCTCTGTTTTGAATAAACATGCTCCTCTCAAAAAGTTTAGAACCAAAAATAGATACAGTCCTTGGTTCACTCAAGATCTGTCCGCCCTAGCCCAGCACAAAAACACCCTAAAACCGCTCTAGTCTCAAAAAATCCATACGACATGCAAGATGCAACTCTTCAGAGAAGTAAGAACCGGTACACACAGGCAGTCAGGAACGCCAAGAGTAGTTTCTTTAAAGGTGTCATGATTCTGCCATCATGTCTCTGATTTCTCTGGTCTTGTGGCAGGATCATGACAGACCCATGTTTCATGTGCAGCACATGGCCATTTGTTTGTGCCATGTGCTTGCGTTGTCTCGTCTCGTAACCCCGCCCCCTTGTTATCCTCGTCTTGTGATTATTGTCTAGTCAGTTCCACCTGTCCTTGTCATTAGTGTTCCCTTTATAATCCCTGTGTGTTTGCTGTCCTGTGTTGGTTCATTGTTTGCTGTTTGCAACTGTTTGACGTTGAGATTCTGTGAGTTATTGTCAAAGCTGTGTGTTACTCTCTGTGAGTACTTCATATCCTGTGAGAAGTTTAGTAAGTTTGTTTAGCTGTTTGTTTTCTACCTGTATAGTCTTTGTCCAAGTTTTACTCCATAGTCTTGTCTTGTTTTGCCCCCTCGTGGGCTTTATTTTCCCTTTTTGTCTACATTAAACGTTCTGTGATTGCATACTGTCTGCGCCTAGGTTCATCCGCCACCCACATCATAACAGAATGAACCGACCAGAACCAAACCCAGCAGACAGTATGTCCTCCCTGGTCAAGCATGATCCCGAGGAACTTAAGGATTGGTGGTTCAAGACCATCACTAACTCGAGGAAAGGCAATCTCCCGATTCCCGCTCAGGGACGACTGTCGATAAGGGAGTATGCCCGGACCGCGAACGAGAGGAGGTTTTTCATCCCGGAGTTCCTCCTAAACTGCTACCTCGTTGCAGGTCTCAACTCTCTTCCACCCCTGGCTGAACGGGAGGAGCTGGTGACCTATCCTTTCACTGAGTTGGTGGATTGCTTGTCTCGGAGAGAATCACCGACACCCACAGTGTCATCACCACCTGTCAAGCTGCCAGTGATCCCGGAGGGTCGTGTTCTGGCCGTCGTCTCTCAAGGGGATCAGGCTCTCGCCGTTTCCACTCCCGAGACGCCATCCACTGCCGCAGATCTCCGTGGCAAGCGAGGGAGACGGACCTCTTGGGACTCAACATCAGAGTCCTCCGTGACGGAAACAGCCATCCTAGAGACTGATCTTTCAACCCCAGACACAGAACCCGCCATGGTTCCCCAACCACTCACCAGTCCATCAACGGCATCTGCACCTCGACCTAGGAAGAAGTGGAGGAGGGGAGCTTCTCGTCCTTCTTCTCTGCCTGTCCTAGAGCACGCTCCCACTGCAGTCAGCGCCGTCACAGAGCCCGCTGCAGTCAGCGCCGTCACAGAGCCCGCTGCAGTCAGCGCCGTCACAGAGCCCGCTGCAGTCAGCGCCGTCACAGAGCCCGCTGCAGTCAGCGCCGTCACAGAGCCCGCTGCAGTCAGCGCCGTCACAGAGCCCGCTGCAGTCAGCGCCGTCACAGAGCACGCTGCAGTCAGCGCCATCAAGGAGCCCGCTCCAGCGAGCGCCGTCCCAGAGCCCGCCTCAGCTAGCGCCGTCCCTGAGCCCGCTGAGAGAGTTGCGGCTGATCTAGCCGCTAAGGAGGTTCTGCGAGCAGTTTCGGCTCGTCAGGAGATGCCCATCTTCCTTGCTGCAAAGACCCTGTCCGATTATTTGTCTTGTCTTGCCAGAATTCTTGAACCCCCTGTCTGTCCTGCCTTGTCCTCCGCATCCAAGCCTGTCCCTGTGAGCGCTGCACCCGAGCCGGTCGCCGTGAGCGCCGCACCCAGTCCTGCCCTGTCACCTGCCATGTCCCCTGTCAGGAGTCCTGTTTCCTCGTCCTCTGTGTCCTCAATGTCTGAGCCTGTTGCTGCTTCCTCTAATGCAGTATCCCCATCTGTTTTCCCGGTCTCCCCCGTCTCCACTAGTCCCCGGACTGTTTCACCCTTTGTCCCTGTCTCCTCGAGTCCCCGGACTGTTTCACCTTTCGTCCCTGTATCCATTTGTCCCCGGACTGTTTCTCCGTTCGTCCCTGTCTCCACTTGTCCCCGGACTGTTTCCCCTGTCACCATTAAACCCTGGACTGTTTCGCCTAAGTCTTCTCCTCATGTGTCTCCAGCCAAGTCCCCCCGGATTCCCCGTCCTCAGCCCTCGTCCCCAAGACCCCTGTCCCGCCCATCCACCCTGGACTGTCTCCCAAAGACTCTGTGTTTCCTCCACCTCCTTTGCCGTGTATGTTGTTTTTGATGTTTCACCCCAACCCTGTTATTGTTTATTCATGTTTACCATTGTTAGTGTTTTCCATGTTTTGTTGGTTTTTATCTTTGTCACAGTCTGTCTTGTCTTGTGTTTAGTTTCCCCTTGAGGAGCGTCTGGAAGCCGCTCCTTAAGGTGGGGGTTCTGTCATGATTCTGCCATCATGTCTCTGGTCTTGTGGCAGGATCATGACAGACCCATGTTTCATGTGCAGCACATGGCCATTTGTTTGGGCCATGTGCTTGCGTTGTCTCGTAACCCCGCCCCCTTGTTATCCTCGTCTTGTGATTATTGTCTAGTCAGTTCCACCTGTCCTTGTCATTAGTGTTCCCTTTATAATCCCTGTGTGTTTGCTGTCCTGTGTTGGTTCATTGTTTGCTGTTTGCAACTGTTTGACGTTGAGATTCTGTGAGTTATTGTCAAAGCTGTGTGTTACTCTCTGTGAGTACTTCATATCCTGTGAGAAGTTTAGTAAGTTTGTTTAGCTGTTTGTTTTCTACCTGTATAGTCTTTGTCCAAGTTTTACTCCCTAGTCTTGTCTTGTTTTGCCCCCTCGTGGGCTTTATTTTCCCTTTTTGTCTACATTAAACGTTCTGTGATTGCATACTGTCTGCGCCTGGGTTCATCCGCCACCCCACATCATAACAAAAGGGGGGGTGAAATGCTGTTTCATGCATAGTGAGTTTTTTACACTGTTAAAGAGTTGGATTCCCATGGTAAACATGGTAAACAACAAAGTTTCAAAAATGAAGTTGTAAGTTTGATGGAGTATTTCTGTTCCAAAAATACTCCTTCCGGTTTGTCACAAGTTTCGGAACGTTTTTTTCGAATACGGTGAGTAAAACTGCTTCAAATGTCTGTGTGTTGTTAACTATCGGCGTGTAAGCTAAGCATAGCAAGTAAACAACATGATCACGTACAGTTAATGTATCGATGGAGCATGCGATGTATGGTTTGTGTGTTTAAATACATGTGTTTAGCAGGACACTGTAGGTGTCAGTTTGTTTATTGTAAAACTAAATCATGTCCTCATAAACCGCGAGTCTGTCTGTTTACAACACACGCAAAAGCTTCGCGCGCTCCCGCCCACACGGCACGCCTCCACCCGCCTCGGTTTTTTCCGGAAAGACTCGGTAGAGCCTATATTTCTTTTATAAATATAATAAAACTAAAGACTTTTTGGAGATATGAAGGATGCAATACTACTCTATAGGTACTCAAGATTAACATAAGATTGAGTGAAACTGAGTGTTTCACCCCCCCTTTAAACAGAAATTTGCGGCCTAAGTACCAACTCTGGGAAAGTTGGTACCAAAGTTCTGGGACACTGTAAAGGCCATGGAGAATAAGAACATCTCCTCCCAACTTCCTTGTGCGCTGCAGCTAGACAACATCATCACTACTGCCAAAACTGCTATAATTGAAAATCTCAAGAAGAATTTTGCTGTGGCTGGCCACATGCTCAATTCGGCTACTCATACCGCCATACGTTTTTCACCCCCTGCATCACCTTGCCTTAGTTCCCCCAATTTCTCCTTCACGCAAATTCAACCAGCAGATGTCATGAAAGATCTGCAAATGCTTGACCCTTTTAAATCAGCTGGACTAGATAATCTGGACCCGTCCTTCTTGAAACTCTCAGCAGCAATCATTGCAACTCCTATTACCAGTCTGTTCAACCTTTCCATCGTATCCTCAGAGATCCCTAAAGATTGGAAAACAGCAGCAGTCATCCCCCTTTTTAAAATAATCACCTAATTATTTCAACCTAAAAATGACCTCTGCACTGGACTAAATATATGTATGTATGATATATGACTGCCGAGTCGCTTTCACCCCAAAATGGCGGAAGCGTAGCACTGCTGCTGGACGCTGGTGTTGCAATGGAATGTTCTATTGGCTTTCACTTCTTGTCAATATACATTCTTTGTTGTAACGGAGAACCGAACAAACAGTTGAAACTTTGACGAGAGGAGCCGTTACTTTCAAATCCGATAATGATCAGTTGATGTTTGTTGCGCGTGAGCAGCGCGAGGTTCACTGAAGCGATGACAGCAGTTTCGTAACAGAATAAAACTGTTCTTCTTCTTCTTATAATATTATTGATATTAGCCTACCATTAGCCTACTATTTATTGTTGTTGTTTAAGGTTTAAAACAATCAATAAAATAGGCCTATACTAAATAAATGTAAGCCTATGTATACTGAATCAGAAGTATAATTTATGAAATATATTTATGAATATATTTTTTAAAGCTGCTGTCCGTAACTTTTTTGGGTTAAAAATTATCCAAAATAATAATAATAATAAAAAAACATAACCAGCCAGTGTTCAAAAATATCTGCTTGCTTTTGCCTGATTCAAAGCGGTTAGCTTGTAATAGTGATTTTAATTCCAGTGGTACTGGTGGATTTCTGCGGGAAATTCGAGCATGTCTTTGCGTCGTTACGTCTGTAGAACAGAAAGAAGGAATCTTGGCTAGTATGGCTATATTGCGTGTGAGTATGTTGGAGGTGGAAATTTTTAGACTTTTCTCACAGCACTTTAAATAATTAAACTTATAGCGGATCCAGAAAGGTTCAAACGACAATCACCAGTGACAACTGGATATTCACCAGTTGTAAAACCCAAAAGAATTTTGGGTGGGTAGAAAAAAAAGAGACTGCAACTGGCCCACGCAAAAACAAGGATAAGCATCGGTTCAAAACGGACGCAGAGACGGCTTTTTTCTTTTAGGACAGGTAAGACATTTCAATAGTTTGTGTAACAGTAGCATACTTGTTCGCTTAATTCACACAGTTACGGAGTTTCCTTTGTTGTCTTTATTCGTTTCACTATTATGGTAAATATTTTGTGCTAGCTATGAGAGGGAGCAATTCACCTCTACTCCAAGCAAACCAAACCGGCCTCCTCCGAAATTATATATATTCCAGTTTTAAATATGCATCGGATTACAGATACGTGTTTTTTTTTTCTTTTCTTTTTTTCTCAAAGAAAACCAGTAAAGAAACATTAATTTATTGGAATGACAATTAGAAATTAGACTGCACAGAAATAGAAACTGAACTACAGGGTAATCATAATACACATTAAATGTAGTCGCAATGCTGATGTTGATAACAATTTGAGAACAAAGTATAATTTGAAAGGTTTGACATGATATGATAAGCTATAGTTATATTTAATCAGCGCAATTTACTGCAAGGCTTTTTCCCCCTTAGTTGATGTGGATGTGTGTACTTACTTGTTCAGATTACATTTTCCGATGAAAATTTGTATGTTGTCATGGTCATTGACAACAAAAAGTACTTGTACACTGTACTTCCAAAAAGTAGAATGTGTGATTCTGAATGCCAGTATCTACACCGGCGCGGTGACTGACAGACACGCTGTCTAAAAACATTGTGTTCGTCCACGCTGTTTCATGCCGATGTACAACTGATGTAAAGTTAATAATTCCGTGAATAACTGCATTTACAAATTTCGAACAGAGATGGCGACAAAGAGGAAAAGCTACGGACTGCAGCTTTAAACAAGTATAATAATAATAATAATAATGGGTTCACAACACCAACACGCAAGGTCTCTCGCTCTCTCCCTCTCTGCCGTGGGCGCGCTACACGTTTTAAAGCACACTCGCTCTAGATTCCGGGAGATTTGAACTAATTTGCGGGCATCTGGGAGCCGCTATCAATATGCGGGAGACTTGGGATGTCTGATATTTACAAAAAACGCACACATACACTGCATATAAAATCTGCCGCCTTTTCAAACAGTAACGTATTTTCCGCTAACGCAAACCTCAGCTGTGCGCATGCGTCAGTGGAACCAGACGATAGGCTTAAATGTTTCCCGGCTTGACTGTTAAAAGTAGACGATTGGCTTTCCAGCGGGAGGGGCGGGACATGTGCATACAACCACCATCTTTGGCGTTACGGGTTTTCCCTATATAGTTCTATTGAGGATTGAGGAAGTGACATGTCTCTATATAAATTGTCTCTGGTATTATCCATGGTATTATCGCTGTATTTTTTTTAAAAAACGTGATGGTGTGTTGTGTAATACACGGCTGTTCTAACAACAGCAAGAAGAACCCCGGAGTTAGTTTTTATGCGATACCGACTGTCAGAAAACGTGAAGGGAAGGAGACAGAGGAGTTAAATCAGCGCAGGAGAGACTTGTGGCTAGCTAGGATAAATAGGCCAAACTTTCAGCCAACTCCCTACAGAAAAGTTTGTTCCCATCATTTTAGCCAAGGTAACGTTAGGGATATATGCATCACAAAGTCTGTTCCCAGCATTTTAGCACAGGCAACTTTAGGGATTTATGCATTTACAGAAAAGTCTGTTCCCATCATTTTATCACATATGTGACCCTGGATCACAAAACCAGTCTTAAGTAGCACGGGTATATTTGTGGGAATAGCCAACAATACAGTATGGGTCAAAATTATCAATTTTTTTTTATGCAAAAAATCATTAGGATATTAAGTAAAGATCATGTTCCATGAAGATATTTAGTACATTTCCTACCGTAAATGTATAAAACATTTGTTTTTGTTTGTGAATGCAGCACAATCATGAACATAATTTCACAACTTTAAAGGCGATTTTCTCAATGTTTCGATTTTTTTGCACCCTCAGATTTCAGATTTTCAAATAGTTGTATCTCGGCCAAAAATTGTCCTATCCTAACAAACCATACATCAATGGAAAGCTTGTTTATTCAGCTTCCATGTGATGTATAAATCTCAATTTCAAAAAAATGACCCATAAGACTGGTTTTGTCATGCAGGGTCACATATGGTTAGCTGTAAGCAGTAGCTGAAACTGCTCTTTCAAATAGAGGAAGCTGCCATAATGAGACAAGAATTATTAAATTAGTATTAATATGATATTGTCCTTTGTGGGCAAGTTAGCCAGATCCCCAAAACACAGTTTATACCTACACTGAGAGTTTTCAGGCATGATCGGACATCAGTATTGTTGTAGAAATTTTAATAGTCATTTATTCCTAATCTATTCAATGTGTAAAAGTATATTTGTGTGCGTGCTTGTGCGTGACGTTTCAGGAATATATGGCACAGGACCTCTTGACCTTAGGAAATGGTCAGATTTGGCTGGTTTATTCCAGTACCAGTTTGTGTCCTTAAAGGGATACTCCACTTTTTTTGGAAATAGGCTCATTTTACAACTCCCCCAGAGTTAAAAAGTTGAGTTTTATCGTTTTTGAATTCATTCAGCCGATTTTCTGATATTTTAGAAGAATATCAGTAACCAGACAGTTTCTGGTCTCATTGACTCCCATAGTATATTTTTTCCTTACTATGGAAGTCAATGAGACCAGAAACTGTCTGCTTACTGATATTCTTCTAAATATCAGAAAATCGACTGAATGGATTTGAAAACGGTAAAACTCAACTGTTTAACTCTGGGGGAGTTGTAAAATGAGCCTATTTCCAAAAAAAGCGGAGTATCCCTTTAAGAAAAAACTGAACAGCAGTGGGGACCTTATCTGAGTGGGGGAAAAGTACAGCGGGTGAGAAGGAACCTTGAAAAGAGTATAAAAGCTGTCTCATGTCTTCCTGTTTTGCGCCACTCACTTCACAGAATGTAACGGCTGTGATGGCGACTGGGCCTTCTTGCAAGAATAAACATTTCTCTTTTTATTAATTTGACTCTGAGTGTCTCTTACGCAGTGATGGTGTTTAACAGAAGTTTTGCCACTATAGTATCATGCAGTAATTTGCAGTTAGTAGTAGTTACTGTAGCTATCAGACATTAACGCTTGTCCGGGACAAGTGGATTTTTTGAATGGACATTTTGAACGAATCGGTTGAGTCAAAGATTCAATGACCCATTCATAAACATCTGTCTACATCTTGAATGAATCAGCCGTTTGAATGAATGAATCAATGACTCATTAAGACGGTCGCCTGCCACAACCTACTGGCGGTTTAGTGTTATGTTTAAAAGTAGTATCATTCTTTCCAACATTTCTTATTTGTATATTTAAGGCCCTGTTTACACGAGAACGATTCCGGGTGAAAACGTAAAAATATTTTATTGGATGTGCCTTTCGTTTACACGGCGACAGTGTTTTGGGGGCTTACAAACGCAAAAAAAGTTAAACCAACCTCCAGAGTGGAAATCTTAAAAACGCTCCACCGTCACGTTCCCGTCTAAAGAGTAAAAACGCAAATCTGCTCACGGTGGCTCTCGTCGCGTACGCATTTACGTCACAGGCATGCACCAGTACAGGAAGATAACCACCAACATGTCGGATAATTTCCATACTTCGGACCTTCAAGTTTCCCTAGCAGCTCTGAAAAAACATACAAGAGTCTTTTCAGCAGTTGTACAAAATATTCTCAGATATTGGTGTTGTTGTGTAGCAGTGCTTCACATTGCCACCTAGCCGCCTGGTGTGCATACTACATCGAATTTCACACACTTTTGCGTCACCATATCCACACGGATTTCCCAACCATAACGCTCGTCTAAACGGAGAATAAAAAGTGATAACGCAACGCCACTTTTGTGTTTTATCTTCAGATCTTTTCCGTGTAAACATAGCCTAAATCAATTTCATAACATTATTTTATGCAATTATAATTTTTCAGTGTAAATGATTTAATTTGATCAGCCCTACTTAGGGTAACAGCCCTTTAGTGTCTTATTATTCTAAATAATTGAATTTATTTATCAAATTTAGGGATTTAAAATGAAAGATGAAGCATACATTTAATAAGATTGGGGGAGGGGATGCCCTTGAAAGTTGCAGATATTACAATATGCCGTGTTCAAATATCAAAGCTGATTGAACACTGATGAGAATATTGCTTCAGAATAAATTAACACAAAGAAAATTAATACTTGTTTGTATTAATACTCTAAAGGCTGAGAGAGCAACATATTTCACATCAAGAAAAAGATGTGTAATGGCCAGGTACAACAGGGTGCAGCAGCGAAGAACACAGGCATCAAGTTCAGGGAGTGTGGCACAGGAGCAAGACAGCCCAGGGATGAACACTACAGAGGCTTACAATAGCCACGTTTCCACTGTCGGGCCAGGGCTAACAGCGAGCCAAGCCAAGTCAGTGGCTTTGGGCCTCAAGCACCGGGCTTGCATTTCCACTGCCCTAAACCCCGCCCCTAACATGCCTTTCTGGATCAAACGTCATACAACCCAACCCATTTTAGCGGGTATTATGAATTTATTTATTTATTAAGTTAGGAAGATAGCATGTATATTAACTCACCGGCCGTGGCTGCAATAGTGTCCCGACTTGTCTCGTGAGTCGCCACTTACAGAGGGATGGTGACCCAGCACACCGTCCATCGAACCATGGAATGTTCCTTCTCTGAGCTCCGCTTTGTCCATTGTGTGTTTTAATCGGCTTGTACAATACTGCGCCCGCAACTTTTTTATTTTTTCCTGAACTTGAAGCGTTGTTCGCTGATTGTATAGCTTAGAAAATTCAGCATTGATATTTTATAACGTTCTCCATTTTGAGCAGCGAAATACATTTATTTTGCGCGATATAAAAAAGTGAAATGTGCATCTTGCTGCAGACCATAACTTTCCCTAACACCGATAAACTCCGCCTTTTACCTTGACCACGCCTCTAGCCTGAGCTGGCCCGCTTTGGCCCAAGGTATTCGACGGACCAGAAATCCTGGCCGTTGGCCCCGAGTAAGCCCCGATCAAGCCCCGGAAGTGACAGTGGAAACGCGACTGGCCCTGGCACGCACTAGCACGGCTCGGCCCTGGCCCGGCAGTGGAAACGCGGCTAATGAGGTTATAGACGGTGGGCCGAGGGTCCGTATCTGCTTTACTTTTCGAAATGGATGATCCCCATGGAGGGAGAACCTGGATTTGTAAATTTGGGACGGTTGTTTTATTCTTAACGATATGAAAAGTGTTGCCAATCCCATTGGTTGCATATTTTCTCCCGAAATCATAATACACGAACCGTAAATATGCAGGCAAACGCGGTTGCCTACTATATCAGTGTAGCCAATAGCGCGGCAAGATACTGACAAAGGATTATTATTAACCAATCAGATGTAGTTTCTTTAGAACAGCTGTTCCGCGGATGATCAACTATCAGACACGACGAGCAGCGTCTGCGGCATCACATTGACCATCGCCAAGTACATTTTGTGTTATTGTAAGTATTAATTAAATGTAATATGATATCTATAAAATGTTTGTTTTGTACACTTTGTTCAAACGTATGTAAGCGTCTCGTTAGTGTCGTTTAACTAGCAGTAGCGGCGATATTGCCCATATTCCGCATATCAAGCGCATGCATAAAGCTTAACGTTACCACAAAGAACCGGCAAAAGTAATGTTTATGCAGCATTATCAGTGTTTCCCCTAGGTTTACAGCTTTAGGGGGGGGGTTGATAATTCACCTCAGGGCACTCATTGGGATTATTGTAAACATGCAAACACAGATAGAAAAGACATGCCATCGTGGAAATAAGATCAATAACGTATTAACTAAGGGCTATTTAGTTTGTTTAATAAAATAAATTGTAATCTGGCACTAGAAAGAAAATCCAATCAAATTTACTTGACCTTCAAGGGAGGGGGGGGGGGGGGGGGGCAAGCCGTTAGGGGGGGGGGGGAGCGCCCCCCTTATATAATGGTAGGGGAAACACTGATTATACATTTTAATTTTTTATAAATAAACTAGTGTTGACGGGACAACTAAAAATCTTTAAAGTAATTTTTCTCAGTTCCACACTCTAGCGAGTTAAGGTCTTTTGCCTTTGTAGGGAAGTATTGACAAGCACTCAAAACTACTCCAATTTGTTCTTTTAGGAGTTTAAATTATTAATCTAATAATTAAAATATAATTATTATTGTTGTCCTGCTCAGACTTGTGCAAGGTTTAAGTTACATCAGACTTCTCTATTTTAGGTATTTAAATGTTTATTTTGTCCTCCAAAGTTTACTATTGGACAATGTTTAGTTAAACCTGGGGCCTGTACCATGAAGGTAGTTGAACAAACTCAGGGTTACAGGATTAGGTTTGAGTTGACAAAACCAAACCAATCCAACCAGGCTTTGTTGGTACCATGATGCTGATCATCCACTTTCTCTGTCAACTCAGGCTTTGATCCTGAGTTTAGGTGTGACATCAGTAGCGAACAGCCAATCACATGCGGAGAAAGAGTGAAACCGTGATTCATTTCTCGTGAGAGAAGCAGTGAGATTTACTTCTCTCTTTTGCAATAATATTACAAGATTAAAAAATATTAAGAATTTAAACAAATTTACACAGCAAGAAGAAAATCGCTGTCTATGAAAGAGGATAACTAAAAGTCTTGCTATATCAGTGCGAGTAGAAGTTGTGAAGTTGGATTACAACTGATAAAGGTATAGAGAGAACTGAACAATTGTAGTAATTGTATAGTTTATCTATTGATTCTAAAGCATATTTATATTACCTTTATATATTTATTAATTTAAACTGTGCATAATAAAAATTGTTTAACTAAAATTTTACATGTGTGATTGATTAAAGTTATAATAATTACATAATGTTATCCAATTCATATGTTGCCCCCTTGGACAATAACAACAACCAGATCTTTTCTGTAGCTTTATTCGCCTCGGTTGTTTTTCTCGTTTTTTTCTGTGACAGATTTTTTACATGAACAACAACATGCGTCAACTGCGCTGCTTCTCTTCCCCTTCTACTCACTAGTCTTTTCTTTTCACAGCGCCCCCAACAGTATACATATTTTCTGAGGCTTTCTATATTTACAACGTTTACATTATATTAGTGCAGATTATCTACAATGAACAAAGACGTAACAAATTAAATAATTATTTGAGGTCATTACACCCTCCCCCACTAAAAAAAAAATAAAATGTTACAAAACATTTTTTTGTTTACTATCTCTGGGCAAATATTGAAAAAGTAAGTTCCAATAACAGTGTATTGTACATGCTTTCTCACAGCTTAACAACATATTTTACTTCCAAACTACTTTGACATAATTACAATCATCTAAACTTTTAGATTTGATGCATGTTGAGAGGTGTCTTGTCTTTAGGTTCGCTGGTGGGCCCCCCAGAACATCCTGTAATGACAAGTGGACACAACCACATACACCTCCACAATGTATTTGACACATTTTAAATGTCACTTAAGCAATGCATTCATTTCTTAGTGTTCTTCCAGTCAGCCAAATATACCTTAGGCTGCACAACCTATAATTCTACTGTAGCCTAGCATTATTACGACTGTAAACTTACAATACCCTCAACTGTTTATAACTCAATTAACAAAAATATTACCTTGAACGTAACTATTTCAACTCTCACTAGTATTACTTAGTATGAAGGATACAGATTCAAGTGATCGATGCTCAGGTGGGGTTGTACACAGCAGGTTATCACGTCAGTATTTCCGCCACAAACACTCCAGCTCACTGGTCGAAGTGTGGGCTCACCCAGGGTGTCATATGTATATAGATTCCTAGGTCGCCTGGTTCTGGCAGAAGTTCTCCTCATAGGCTCTGATGCCAAGTCACTGTCTTCATGCTCAGCTTCTCCAACGAATTCTTCCTCCAGCTCCCGCTCCCCTTGAAGATCTTCCAGCACTTCTTCATCGGACTTCTCTGAGTCGGGTAGGTTTACCTACCCCTTTGCAGCAGCCTTCTTCATGTTCTTTTTCGCGATATCATATGCTTCTTGCATAGACTTTTTCCACTTTTCAGCATAGTCGGCATGAGACCGGGTGTCCTTTACTTGCTTTGTGGGGAGCACCAGATCAATTGGAAGAATTGGCTCTCGGCCAAAAAGGAGAAAGAAAGGGGAAAATCCTTTTGACTCATGCACCGTGGAATTATAGGCGTGGACAACTTTGTTAAGGTGTTCTGCCCAATTCGACTTCTTTGTCTCCTCTAAGGTCCTCAGCATCCCCAAAAGTGTCCTATTGAACCTCTCTGCCGGGTTAGCTTGGGGATGGTAGGGAGTTGTGCGTGAATGCCTAATCCCACAGTAACTCTGTAACTTTTGGAACAGGTTGTTCTCAAACTCCCTCCCCTGGTCATGGTGGATCTTTGCAGGAAAACCATAGCGCATGATGAAATCTTCAAAGATGTTACGGGCTGCTGTCTTTCCAGACTTGTTTCTGGTGGCGTATGCCTGAGCAAACTTTGAAAAATGGTCTATGACCACAAGGATATACTCTGCTCCCCCTCTACTTTTCTCCAGGTGCAGGTAATCAATCGAGATCATCTCAAATGGAGCTGTTGTCTCAATGCTCTTGATTGGGGTTCTGGTAATCCGGTTTGGTTTCTTTTGTCTTAGACATCGACACACTCTTGTGACATAATGCTCTATCTCTTCTCTCATTCTTGGCCAGAAGAAACGTGCACGAGCTGCCGCCACCATACGTTCAGCACCAAGGTGGGCCATGTCTTCATGCAAGTACTTGTATATCATACTTTTCAAGTTTTCTGGGACAACTAACTGAGTTCTGGTCATTATCTTTCTTTGCAGGATACCTTCCTCATTAATCTGCAGGTGATGCCATTCTCGTAAGAGTCGTCTCACAGGTTCCGGTTCCCTCAATTTATCTTTGTGTTTGAGATAGATTTGTTTCTGTTTCAGATCCAGTACTCGGCTGATGACTGGATCACTCAGCTGAGCGCTCCTGATATCCTGAGGTGTTAGCCGTTGACTGTTCTCTGATCCACCCTTCAGCTCCTCCGGTAAGACATCTATGTTGCAAGTGATTGCAGATATCCAATCCACTTCTCCACGACGTTGTGCTTTCAGGGCTTCCCCGATTGATCCCAGAACTTCTGGCTCACATTCCTGAGTACACTCTCTGACTGTGACTTCAATGGGCACTGGTCTCCGTGATAAGAAGTCTGCATCTCGATTTGCCGTCCCGGGCCTATACTTCAAAGTGAAACGGTAGTCTGCCAGCTCAGAAACCCACCGTTGCCCCGCTGCATTAAGCTTTGCCGTTTTCATGACATATGTCAACGGGTTATTATCACTGTAGACAATGAAATGCGGTGCATGAAACAGGTAGTCCCGGAAACGCTCTGTGATCGCCCATTTGAGTCCCAGGAACTCCAACTTCCCAGAGTGCAGCTTGTAGTTCCTTTCGGCAGGGCTCAGAGTCCGAGACCCATAACCAACTACTCGGAGTTTGCCTCCCTGTCGTTGGTACAATACAGCTCCTAACCCTTCTTCTGACGCATCAACATGAAGGACAAATGGCTTTTCAAAGTCTGGGTATGCCATAATGGGTGGGCTTGACAACTCCGCAATCAGCTGCTCCAGTGCTTCCTGATGTCTCCCTGTTCACTCTACTGGCTGTGATGGAGGTGCTTGCGAGGAAGAATTCCCTCTTTTTCCGGAGCCTTTCGCTTTGGACGTGCTGGGCTTTGTCAATAGTTCATATAAAGGCTTGGCTATTCTGGCAAAGTCAGCAATGTATGATCTGTAGTAACCAAGGAAACCCATGAGCTTCCTCACCTCACGACCAGTGCTAGGTGTTTCCCACTTTAGTGCTTGCACAGCCTCTTTTTCTTTGGGGTTCATGCTGTACCCATGTTCAGAGATGATGCGGCCCACATAGCAGACTTCCCGCTTAAAAAAGTCACATTTCTTTGGCCTTAACTTGATCCCACACTGCTCCTGTCGCTGTAGCACTTTCTTCAAGTCCTCTAGGTGCTGATCGAAATCCTTGCTGAAGACTAACACATCGTCAAGATAGGGAACACAGATATCATCCCTTAACTCTCCTAGACACTCTTCCATGTATCTCTGAAAGGCTGCGGGTGCATTCGTGAGGCCAAAAGGTATCCGTACCCACTCATAGAGCCCCCAGGGTGTTATGAATGCCGTGTATGCCCTACTGTCTTTGCTCATGAAGCCCTGATGATAGGCTTTACCCTGGTCCAGCACAGTGAACCAGGAGTTCCCCCCTAAATTTTCTAGTATCTCTTGGATTCGTGGGATGGGATGCCGGTCAGGGTGTGTCTTCTCGTTGAGCAGTCTGTAGTCCACACATAGGCGCAAGCTCCCATCCTTCTTTCTCACACACACAACTGGCGAGGAATAGGAGGATGTCGACTTTTGGATCCACCCCTGACTCAGCAGATTCTGTATGTGGGTCTTCACCTCTTGATACAGGGGTCGTGGTATTGCATTGTACGTCTTCTGTACAGGGATTTTGTCTCTCAAACAAATGTCCATTCTAAGGTCCGGAATGCATCCAGTATCCCAGTCATCCTTAGCAAACACTCCACTATTCTCTCTCAACAGCTGTCTCACACGTTCCTGTTGTTCCCCAGGTAAGTGACTGAGGTCCACTGGCGGGTCCCATCCTTCACTCTCCTGAACCCTAGGTTGGGTCTCTGGAGGCAAGTCATTGTCACCTTGTGATAGCTGAGATTGGGATTCAGACGGAGACGGTGGCTTCACTTCCAGCTGATGGATGGCATCTACTGTATGCAGCCACCCCAGGACAGTCCGTGCTGTAAGTGTCACCTCTTCTTCTGTGGTATTTTCCACCATCACTGTAATGTTGTCATTCTCGTTCAGAGGCATCTGAATAAGCTGTTTGTTTACTTTTATTCCTGCAGGCCAGGGTACTTCTGAATTGGGCTCCAGCATCACGTGTGTTCCAAGGGTAACTGTCTTATTGAGTTTGCCACAACTGACGTTCACTCTCGCACATCTTGGAAGAATGATGGATTTTCGTCCAAGTCTTGCAATATGACACCCGCTGCTGCTTTTGCGTTTCTTCAGGAGTGACAGAACGGCTTTTGCTTTCCTAGGGCTAACTTCCAGAGATGAACTCAGTGTGTTTACCAGGGAACTCAAAGGAATCTGCTGGGCTGCATTAGCTTGGACCAATTCCTCAATCACATTAAAGCCGATTATGGGTTTCTCCAATTCACTAGATGCAATGAGAATTGGTGCCAGCAGGTGTGTGCCCCTTTCTTCAGTCTCAGTGTTTCCAGACAGACAAAACTCCACTTCCATCCAGCCTTCATATGGGATGCTCGTCCCATTCGCTGCTGTCAGGTTGAGTTCTCCCTCCTCAAGCAGCTCTCTCACTGGTCTCACCTCTGTGTCAGGAAGGTGTCTTTTCTTCCACTCTGAGCCCACAATTGAAACCTGTGACCCCGTGTCCCAAAGCACTGATGTTATAACACCTCCAAGAGAGCATTGCACCAAGCATCTGCGTCCCACCAAACTGGCTGTTTTCTCCTGTTTGTTCGACCATGGTCCTTCAGATAAGCAAACTCTTGGTAAGCTTTCAATGATGTCTGATGTAATCTCAATCTTGCTTGACGTCACATTGTTCACAGTTCGTTTTCGACAACCCGCTGCCCAGTGCTCACTGCTGCCACACTTGTAGCAGTGTTCACACCTTCCCTCTGGATTAGACTGCTCACATTGAGTACAGCGCCTGGTGGTTGCTCGAACAGGTGGAAATTGATTGCGAGTGAATCTCTGGTTAATGTTTCTGGTCATCTGAGGTCGTGATGTTTGAGCAAGGCTCGCTACTTGGGACGTAAGATTCTGGATTGCCTCACAGATCACTTTGTCTCGCTCATCCAGCTGTTCCATCAGGTTGTTAGGCTTTGGAGCTTTCTCTTTTTTCATCTTATCACCACTATCTTGTTCAGCATGTGCCTGTTCCTCCTCCCTAACTGTGGCCACTTTGACTATTTTTGGTCGAGTGGTTGAGAACTTTGTTTTTCTTTCTAGCTCAAGACTATATGACATGTTCATTTTCTCCAAAAGCACTTCATCTTCCACCCGTGAGTTTTCCAGGTAGGGTTTTAGATCTGTTCTTACGCTGTCATCATGAAGGCCAGTCAGAACTGTCTGCAAAAACTGATTCTGGATTAGTTCATGATTATATCTTAATCCTGCCTTTACATTTTCAGATGCTGACAAAACCCTCTGCCTGAGATCCATGGCTCGAACTAAGAACTGGATCGGCGTTTCTTTGGGTTCTTGAACTGCACGTGTAAGTGAGTGGTACAATTCAGTTGCATCCTTTTCAATAAAATGTGCTCTGAGAATTTGTTTAAGGGCAGGCAATGTTAAGTCTGTCCTACTCTCCAGGTAACTTCTCAAACTGACACCTGGGATGATGGCTTGAATGACTGCCTCAACAATTTCTCCCTCATCATAACCCTTTTTGCAGGCCCTGTGGATCTGTCTGTCCAGGCTAGTGAAGTTTAATTTGTCTCTCTGGCCGGGTTCACCTATTTGTCCAATTATTTTGAGTTCTTTTTTATACACTGGATGCAATAGTGTGACATTTTCTCCTGAAACTGATGAATTTTGCAGTTTTCTGTCTGTTCTGGCATATAGTGATTCTGTTGCAGTGATTATCACAGGCTTTTCTGATGCAATTCCACTAACGCCCACAGGGTGGTGCTCCAGGTCAACTTTTCGGTGCACCTCGTTGGTTGCTTCAACCCCTAAACTGAATGGGCTCTCCGTTTCCTCTTCGTCAACACTTCTCAAACTGTCAATTTTTTCCTTTGTATCTAACAACACAGATAGTCCTTCATCTTCAAGTGAAACAACATCATCACCCTCTAAATGCTGCAGAATGCGTCTCCTCAGCGCGCGAGGCGTGTGTGTCTCATCCTCCCCCACATCTAGCATTAACAGTTCACACAAATCTCTCAGTTGCGAAGCAGATAACTCGAGTAATTTACTCTCTATTTCATCCAGCGTAGCTTCCCACACAGGCAACATTATGGCCACTCACTGAAGAGATTAACTCACGTTTGCAGATTGCAGTTATTTTTCCGCCGTTTCACAGTCCACTCTCTCCGTGAATCGCGGCTCGTTCTCTGCTCGCGCTGCACCCGCGGCTCGTTTCATCACTCGGTGGCCGCTCCGCATTTGCTGCTTTCCTCTTCCCGAAATCCGTCACAACCGAGCAGAAACACCAATTTTATGTTGCCCCCTTGGACAATAACAACAACCAGATCTTTTCTGTAGCTTTATTCGCCTCGGTTGTTTTTCTCGTTTTTTTCTGTGACAGATTTTTTACATGAACAACAACATGCGTCAACTGCGCTGCTTCTCTTCCCCTTCTACTCACTAGTCTTTTCTTTTCACAGCGCCCCCAACAGTATACATATTTTCTGAGGCTTTCTATATTTACAACGTTTACATTATATTAGTGCAGATTATCTACAATGAACAAAGACATAACAAATTAAATAATTATTTGAGGTCATTACACATACAACATTTTTATTCTAAGTAAGTATTAGTAAAAGCCAGACAATTTTGTCTTCAAAAATCATTTGCCATGTAGTGACCTTAATTTGGAGTAGAAACAGGTGCAGTGACTTTATCCGATCAGACATGTGTCACTTTGCTCACAGCTGATTGTTCCAAGTTCAGTTTAAGATCTCTTACCTGGAACATAACCTGCCCTGGACCAGGTTAGCCGTGGAGTGTAAGTTACTATGGCGATGAACACTGCTAAAAGCCAAACCACTTTCATGGTACCTAAAACCCATGGTTGCCACAAACTAAACTGAAACATAGCTGGCTAGCCACCTAAACCAGGTTCATGGTATAGGCCCAGTGGTGTAGTCTAGTTTTTTGTAGTGAGTATACTGTGATATACCAGCCCCCCCACCCCCCTAAGAAATTTTTTTTTTGGGCACATTTAGCCTTAGATGTTATATGAATATGGTCCCTGAAGCACAGGTTTTATCAGCTGACAATTACAATACTTAAACATTGTAAGCACAAATAAAAATGTACTTTTTAAAAACTTGCATGATATTCCTTTAAAATTGTGTTTTAATAGATTTGATTATTATTATTTTAAAAAGTACATCTTACTATGCAATTTCTTTCATAATTCCCTCTAGTTACTTAATTTATCTACAAACTTTTATTTTGGTGGGTTGTAAATTAAAGACATTTGAGCTTCTGTGTTTTAATAAACTATTATTATTATTATTATTAGGCCTACTTGAAGTATACTCTACTGTGCAATAGTAAAATATTTCTGTTATATTTTATATTTTAAGTTATACAAAACTTTGATTTTGAAAGGTTGTCATGAAGACTTTAAAGTTTGTGAGTGTGTATATGATAATGAACGACGGTAGTTTTATCAAATGAAATGGTAAAATTCTTGTGAAGTGACTCTCATAAAAGCTCTGCAATGAAGTTCAAATGTGTGCATGTCCTCCTCATAGACGCTGAAAACACCACGAGTGTCACGCGCGCGTCAGTGTGTAGTGTTCAGTGTGTAGTAGAGCACACATTGAGCGCTCATTCACAGAAACACGCAGAACATTCAGAGTTTATTTCAATAGCAGTCTTTTTGAGCTTTAATATTCATAGACACTTAGTAAATATCGAGATTTGATTCTATCATTAGCCTACTTTTGATTTATTCATTCAAAAATGGCTAAATTGCGTGACGTTCCGCTTTACAGTAGCCTAGGTTATTTGTTACATTTGTTGCTGGCTTCCGCGATTCGATCCGTGTCGCTGCGCAAACACAGACGTCACGGCGGTGTGAATTTATGAATGAAAATTCTTTCACAAAACGATGTTGTTACGAATCCTCACGCGTTTTAAAGTGGGTATACGGAGATCTTTGACATTTCCTAGTGGGTATACGGAAATCCTTGACATTTTCTAGTGGGTATACGGCGTATACCTGCGTATCACGTAGACTACACCACTGTATAGGCCCCTGGTGGGCTGCATCAGACTGCTCCATTTTGTTTGTATTTATCTTTGTCTTAGATTAAGCATCGGTATCGGCCGATCACCATGACAAGAAATGGCCAATCGGTATCGGCTGCAAAAATCCTGATCAGAGCATCCCTAGCATCTATCCTTAACACAATTTGTTTTTTTTACACAAGCAGTGCACAAGTTCCAGTATGGCCTCTGGAGCTGGCAGAAGTGTCATCCAGTCCACTCTGTAGAAATCTCCTACCATCTTCCAGCCATGATTTACAGGAGGAGGAACGTCTGGCACATGTGTACTGCAGCCTGATAGCGTGCCCACTTAGAAGTATAGCGATCATGGGCGTAAGGCCTCGGAGCATGGGTTATTACTGGAGTTGCCTCTCCATCCTCTGCCTCTCCCACTTCGGTTCCACACCGTTCCCCACATCTGATTAAAATGAAATGGTTTGTAACTTTCATGTATTGGTTCCACCTGTTCCCTTAACATGGGTAATAGACCAGTTTCACAGCGTTCAGGTGTCTGGCCTGCCTTGTTGATGTTAAAGAAGCCATAATTGGAAGGGTAAATTTTTGCAGGGTATTTTTTATTATTACTGTTAATACACTGTATATATTATTTGTACTATTCTTATACTGTTACTGCTAATACATTTAACATTTATATTTAATTTATATTACTACTATTACATACTACTTAATTAACTGTATGCTACTGTCTGCACTGTCTTATAGGCCTACTGCACCGCTTGTTTACACAATATAATACCAAACTTCCTTTGTTTCTTCAGCTAATACTGCGTTCTCTCCTCCTCTGTGCTCGTTTTATCCTCATTAATGGCTATTGCACCCCCTGTGTTAGCTGGTTTGACTAACTGGTTTGTAGGTTCCTAGCTTTGTAACTTGTATGCCTATGCTGTCTTTTCTGCTATACTTCCCTCAAATATATGCATGCAGCACTTCATGTTTTGCCATTTCTTCCCAGTAAACATGCAGGAAAAACAGTATAGGGAATGCGGAGGTACGTCACGCCGTGTTGCATTATGGGACGTGGGCGCCATCTTTACAGGCACGATCTCTGTTTACCTTCGGTATAATAGTGGGTGTTTGGCTAAAACGAGGTAAAATTGAAGAAGAACGGAAGAAATGGAAATGTTTAAAGAAAAAGAAGGGACCCTATACTGGGATAAACTAAATGCCACTGTCAAAAAACTATTTGGACAAACTATCCGCGATAAAAAACGTTGATACATATGATTTAGTTTTGGTGTTCGAAGCCTATGCTAAGTTGATTACTATTGTACATAAAGTTCAAGCTATTTTACCTGAAAAGCAGCTCTCGTAGTTAATGTTAGCTTGCTATTTTCAGCATATGTTAAGTTTTCATAGGTTGTGCAAGAAAAAAATAATGTACTTTGCTTTATAATGCCACAAGATGTGGTAACTTGTTAAATACAACTGCCTTATTGTCATCATTTAATGTTGACACGTGTAAAAATGAGCGTATTTGGTCGTTTATTTTAAAAGTTTGATGTATCTTTGCCCATTATTATGTGTAACGTTACTTAAAGGGTCTTTGTGGATGCAATCAGTACAGAAACAGGGAAGTCACTTAATGTATTTATTAAGCAGTGTTTACAAAATCATGATTCACATACATTTTTAAAAAGGCATGTAAAAAGGTGTACAGAATATCAAAGCAAATTGTTTATTGAAAATAAATATAATTTGATTCATGCAATGTGTCCTGGCTTTATCATCTGCCGCTAACATTAACCGCAAATTCAACATCATTCATCAACTATCCTCCTAAATGTTAGTCATCGAGGAATATACAATACACAACCTCTTGCTTTGTACAACTTTTAACAAACGTAGTATGCAGTGGAGGACAGTAAGTAAGTTTTTCCTCATGATTGCGGCGATCCGGCGTCTTCTCGTCAGCTCCTCGACCTGCTTTCCTTGTTGTTTTTTCCAAGAAAGAAAGGTGAAAAAACATACTCCGTTGTTCAGTTTCCTCCCTGAACGATCGTGTGACCTGCTATGGCAGTTAAACTGAACAACCATATCGACGTTTATTAAAATCTCGACAGAAAATCCAAACACAGCCTCCAAAACATGCATTTAAATACAGCGGTATTGGGCGCGATCCTGTAAATATGGCGGCGGACCCATAATGCAACACGGCGTGACATCATCTCCACATTCCCTATTGTCTGGCTTGTTTTTATGACGTTGTGTTTCAAAGCAATGCCATGGATCAAATGTGTGAAATCAGAACGGTGAATTTATTAAAGATTACTAAGAAATGACAGGACATCGCATGACAAAAGATAGTTACATAAAATAAAAACGGTAAGAATGGACAATGTTACCTCTACTTTCACATTTTGTGTCAAACTGAGTATGTAGCAAAATGAGTTAAGTTCTATCTTTACTGGGCTAGAACCTTGGGCTGCATGATATTGAATAAAAATGTGAGAACTCATTAAATAATGCGATACGATAATGATTAAGTGTGTAAAATAAACTACAATTATCTTTAAAATTCTATAACCTAAATATGCGTTTCTCATTCTTTTTGTGACACGAAAATATCCCTACAACTTCTGAAAGTGAACAGGGCTTCAGGTAGGACTACATTAGGTTTATTTAACAGAAACTGAATAATTAATGTAAAAAATAAAACACTGCTTAGTTTTCACTGTATGAAATAAATTATATATATACTGATTCTTATTAACGCTACAAAAGTTATTCAGTTAGAGTTATATACTTTTTTGTTCATGACTCCACTTATTGCAAGCTGTTGCGATATGCATATTGCGATATATACATTTGCGATAATTTCGATAAATTATGCAGCCCTACTAAAATCTCTTATCAAAAAGATGTGCACAAACAGCAGCTTCATATCAGCGCGGAGCGCACCAGTGTGTTGACAAACGCGTCACCAACACCGACACCTTCCCACACACGCTATTGGATGAAGGCAACAAATACGTCGCGTATTCCGGACCCCACACGTAGCTGCCTGCTCTATTCGCCGGGAAAATAACCCAGAGAAAGTTACCGATATTATAATAATGTGCAAAGTATGTGAGTGGCAACAATTTTTATTTGCTTTGTTGAAAAGTGTAGCGGTTACATATAAAAAACTGGGTTATCCCTCACCACAGATCGTCTGAAAACACGAAATCTCCCCTCGGCCCACCGTCTATTATGGATGCTTTTGAGACTGTTGAGGAAGATATGTGCACATCTGAAGTGTGCTCCAAAATACAAGCTGATCACTAGAGATTGCTTACTGACAATATTACTCTGAAATGTCAGCTAGCCACAGAAAATATAAGCATGGACACACTCAGGGATGATGAGGAAAAAAGTCAGATTTTATACAGGTTTACCCAGTTTTGCTACATTAATGGTGCTCTATAATTTCATTGAAGGCTCCCTTACTGACAGCATTAAAACTTCACTAACCAAGTTTAAAAAACTTGTGTTGGTACTGATGAGACTCTGCCACAACTTCCCAGAACAGGACCTTGCCTACAGATTTGGCATTTCACAGTCTCCTGTGTCCAAAACCTTTGTTTATGTCATACGTGTTTTGTATGTGAAACTTAAGAAAGTTTATCTTTTGGCAAAGGAGAGATGAGCTTTGGAAGTCTATACCAATAACCTTTCAACAACATTTTGGGTCAAGAGTGACAGTAATAATTGATTGTTTTGAAATTTTTATAGAGAGGCCTTCAAGTTTGACAGCACACATGCAGTATCACTTGGTCTTCATATAAACACCATAACACTATCAAATACCTTATAGGCATCACACCTCAGGGATCCATTTCTTTCCTCTCTAACGCCGTCTTCACACTGGCAGTTGAAATCAGCTCCGTAATACGCAATACGTTCCCAGCGGCCGTCGTACTACACCGTGAAAAGCGTCGGAAGCGAGTAGAACAAAAATGGCGGAGAGATTAGAAAGGTTGATTCTGTCAGAATGTACAATTCTGTATGATCTCTCTGATGAGGGTTATAGAGACATAAATAGGAAGGCTGCTGCGTGGAGGAAAGTTGCTCAGGACGTTAATGTCAGGTTGGATATAAATGTGATTATAGCCTACATTTTAATTGTATTAACTGCCCTAATAACGTTCTAAAATCATGAAAATAAAAAAATTACATGACAACTTATCGTTATAAAATCATTATTTATTGTATTAAAAGTTAAGAATTCAGGTTTGTTTATCAGTACCATAGCAACGCTTAACTTCCGCTGGAATTGTCGGATAGGAACCGTCCGTAGCTTTTCGCAAGAGTTCAATTTTTTGAACGCATCCGGATGGCCAACGGACATGATTTTCTTCGCACCGCACTCAGTCGGACCCGTTACGGACCCATTCGCATGCGGTCTGCGAATCTCCATAGGAAATGAATGACTTCCGGTTGTTTCGCTGCCGTATCGGAGCTGATTTCAACTGCCAGTGTGAAGGCGGCGTAAGGCAAAACTCAGGCTTAAGGCCATTGCACACTGAGTCCGAAATTCGCATCCGAAATTTTCGCACGTTAAAAAAAAAAAAAAAAAAAATCGACCTCACGTTATGTCAATCACGCTTGCACACTGCCTCCGAAACTTTCGCCCGTCAAAAAAAAATTCGGATTAGGTTCGATTTTCTGCGTTTTTCGCATCCACAGCCAGCATTTTGAGAGGTTTTTTGACTATTCAGACCCACCGTACAAGCGAACGACACAATCCAGAATGGCATCTCACAAGTTGATACACTTCGTCTCGCAGCACAAAGTACTGTATGATAAACAAACCATACACCTGTTCTCTATGCCCAGCGTTTCTGCCGGCCGTGTGTGTGTGTGTGTGTGTGTGTCTTTTTTGGTGGTCTTCTTTTTAATATGTGGCTCCAGTATCGCTAGCAAAGCATCAAACTGTTCCTTGACATTCTGAGGTAAATTTTGAATCGCTCGGGATAATTTCGCAACTCCTTGATGAGCCGAAACTCCTTCCTCTCGGCACAAGATTGGATGGACCCTCTTTTTCTCTTTTAAAGAAGAGAGAGGGCAACAGAATCATCCTCACTGCTTGACGAATCCATTTTGTATTTTTTGCGTTTTTTCCCCGCAAAGGTTAATAAATACGCATCGGACTCAGTGTGCAAGGTTTCTGTGACTGACGAATTTTTAGGCTGATGAACACGAAAAAACGCATACGAAAAAATCGGACTCAGTGTGCAAGGGCCTTACTCGAGCTACTTACCCCTGGTGATTTCATCTTGGCAGACAGAGGTTTTAATATAGAAGAGAGTGTAGGGTTATAATGTGCAAAGTTGTAACACCCAGTTAAGCCGCGTTTCCACCGCAGGAACTTTACCCAGGAACTAGGAACTTTGGGCTGGTACTCGGTGTGTTTACACCATAGGAACCAGGGTCTAAATGAAGTTCCGGGTAGATATTTCCCCCTCCGAAAGTCCCTGCTTACGAGGTAGTACTTTTTCAAAGTTCAGGAACTTTCGCGGGTGAGGCTTTTGTGCGCTGCCGCATTATGATTGGATAACTCCGCGATTTTTAGAATCTATTGCAGTTCGTGGCTTCATGCAGTAATAAAGTTCCATGCAGTAAGAGTTGTCTGTCTGCAAATATGGAATTTAAAAATAAAAAAGGCCGCTGGACCGACGACGAGATTCAGGCTTTATTAAACGTATTTGCGGAAGAGAGACACATTTTCTGCGCGTTCGTCCCAGCCGTCTCACGGTCATGTCCGCAATAGCTGATAACATACGCTGTCTAATTTTAGATCTAACGTTAGCATTACGAGCTTTCTGAACACGCTTTAATATCAGTGCTCGTCTCTTTTCTGCCGTTTTGTAAATGACCTCGTTAGTAAACCAATAAATCTCAAACAACTGCAGCACAGTGTGAATCTCTTCCATATTTATTATAAATGTGGCGCTCAAAACTGATTACTGTCTTTTTACAGTCTACTGTCTGTTACAAGCAGGCAATGAGCAGTCGCGCGCAGTTTACCCGGTACTTTAGACCGCGCTGTAAACGCAGAAAGCTACCGGTCTGGGGCAAAAAAAGTTCCTGGGAAAAAAGTTCCTGGGACAAATAGTTCCGGGCAATTGCGGTGGAAACGCGGCTTTATACTCAAGGAAAGCTACAGCTGTCTGCTCTTGAAGTTGAGACCACCCGCAAAATCGCACATGTCCGCATACATGTAGAAAGAGTTTGGTGCGCAATAAATATGGGATACTGTCAGAGAAGATACCCATCTCCCACCTGGTGACATCAGGATCTGAGATTGCGGTTATCGATAAGATAACTACAGTGTGTTGTTGCCTTACCAACATGTTCTCCTCAGTTTTACCTTTTGATTAGATGTGTGTGGTTGTAAAACGGGTTGTTAATGTATGTATAGTGTTACCTTAACATCTTAATCACAAAAGTCAGGTTCAATAGAATAAGACATTTCATTTTAATAGTCAAGTTATTTTAATAGTCATCTTACATTTTAGCATTTAAGGCAGTCATTAGAAATGGTACTGAATTTTATATTTTTTGTATAGAATGACAAAAATACAATAAACTGTAAATACACATACAAATTATAATACAAACTTGTTACATCAGCATCCTCATTTCATCTGTCATACTGTATCATCACACTTCAGCTCTACACACCAAACAGTACCATTTGCTCCCCTTATTAGGCATACGTTTCATGTTCATACATAAGAGATGGAACCATATATGAAGGAAGTCCTTCATATACAACGCACCACACGGTCACAAACTTTGTATGGTTGCTTGCACACGCAGATGATGTCTGATGGGATTGGTTTTTCTCTGCTTTCAGAGGGATCCACTTCAGTCACATCAGCTGTGTCAGTCAGCATTGCTGATGGACATGGCCTTGAGAAAAGTTTCCCCATAAGATTCCCTATAGAGTCCAATATCTGGTTCTATCCTCTCTATGTGTACATCATTTTCTGACCATACAACAAAATAAGCAAACTCCTTATTGCATTCAAGCATCTGTATCTGGACCTAAAAAAAGGGAAGGCATGTGAATGTTTGAGCTGTAATTTGCCATTAGATTCCTCCAAACAGAATCCGCCAAAGAAACACATTCTTTGAGGCTTATGCTATCATGTGCACAAAACGGACATTTAACCTCCACTCACCATCACCACAGCAGTTGCAATGTACTATCCCTGGTGTAGCACCTATGTGAGGCAGTTCTGGATTTATTACAAAACCACTGGTTTCACATCTGAAATTGGTGTGTGAATGCATTTGCTGACGATAACAAGTTAGTGCCTGTTGTTCATGATCACACCCCCAAGTGGTTGCTCCACATAACTTCTGACTGTGTTTTACCTATGAAAACACAGAATTGTGTAGCAAACGTGTCAAATAATTGCACTTGTTACTAATATTAACTATAGGCCAGTAGGTTCGACTATGGAGGTGTAATAAAGACAACACTGTTTAACTAATAAAGTAAATCTTTATATTTAAATGAATGACTGTTGATTTTTTTTTTAAAGAAAAGGGGAAAAAAAACAAAACAAATTGTCAAATTATTGTCTTTGTTCAATGTAAACCCAGTTATAGTGATTCACTTAAATTCACAATTAGTGAACACTGGCAGTTGACTCTTTTGTTCTTTCACTCAGTTGAATACTACATAAAATTCAACCCCATAAAATTAAACAGTGATAAATGTTCACAATTGGAAAAATGGACAGTTCACTAAATCACATTCATGAACAAAAGAATGAACAAAATGCAAAACAACAGTTCAAAAGAGAATAATTCAAATGAATCAGTTCAAAAGACACGTTCGACCTGTTCAGTTCGAAAAGGTTGAATTGGAAAAGTTTACTCCAAATCAGTTTTAACGAATTTGATTCAAAAGATTCGATTCATTGATTCAGTTCAGAAAGTCCAAAGGTCCTTTAAAGGGTACCTATCATGGAATTTTGAAAATTACCTTTCATGTAGTGTGTAACATAGATCTAAGTGAACGAAAACATCCTGCAAAGTAGGGCTGGGTATTGTTAGGAATTTCACAATTCGATTCGATTTCGATTCTTGAGGCTTCGATTCGATTCGATTTCGATTCGATTCGATATTGATTTATTAGCTTCGATATCGATTCAATAATAAGTAAATACACAAGTAATTAAGTACCTGGGTATATTTTTAAATAATGTGTGCAGTATTACCAATGTTTAAGTACAAATTATTGACCCCAGCATATTTCCTGTCATGGTTTATTTAGTAGAACAAACTGTACAATATTGTACATGTGTTGAATACAAACCACAACTGTAATAAACAGGTGCTTTATTAACACCTATAAAGTGCATGTAACTGTAAGTAGTAGAAAGTATATTTCTTTCATCCTATACATTCAAGTTATAAAATAAATGTAAACAGAAGCACAAAATGTGCATACTCATAAAACAAAGTGCAACCATAGATATTATAACATTACAAAGTCAACACAATAAATAACACTGAACAGCTGATCAGAGAACCTTAGGCTTATTTACTGTGCCTATAGGATACAGGCATTTCCATCATATAACACGTAACATTTTAGTACAATATATAATATGTTAACTAAATATAAATAAAGCATTTGTTATCAAACTAGTGCACATGCAGGTTTTTTGATCGTTGCGACGTTCGTCTGTTATAGGACAACTTAGTTTGAATAAACGAGCAGACACTGATTAGCTATTGCTCTATGTTTATTTAAAATTAACACCAAGACAACTAGAAGTGAATGCGCTTTCCATTAAATGAATCACACACAGTAAACAAAACATTAACAAAAAAAATGTCAATGAACTGCAATTGTACATGCGCGGGCAGATATTGGGCTTGAAGTCGTTCATCCTCGGATGCGGTGCCGCGCGCGCTGTTACAAAAAAAAAAGCCTTGCACACAGCCAAGCGAAATGAGGTCTTGCGCAACCAACGCGTCATTTTTGCCGCGCGCACCTTCGCGCTCGTGCGGATTATAGACACTAAAAGAAACGGACGCGTCGAGTTTAAACAAGGCTTTTCTCCGTGTCAGTGCGCGCTCTGATCGGCATCATGATGTCTATGGTATTTAAACATTCTCTGATGAAAACAGCGTCTTATACAACGCTGAACGCTCTCACTAGAGTGTTGCCCACAGCGCCGCCACTGGCCGTTGGGCTGAATCGATTCATAGGATTTGATGAATCGATATTGAATTGAGAAACAAATAATTGCAATGCATTGATGAATCGATATTTTTACCCAGCCCTACTGCAAAGTTTTAAATATGAAAGTTCACCGTATACAAAGTTATTATCTCTCAAAAGTAAGAGTCGACTCTGAATCGTTGATATGAATCGATAGACGAACGATGCATTTTCTCTAACTTTCGTACGTCACTTGTACAAGTTATTTGAATAAGATACGCCCACTCATTGCATTAGGAGACACCAGGGAAAACATCATGTCGACGAGACGCTGCTGTGTTTTGAAGTGCGACGCAAAAGCAAACTTTTTTCATATGCCCAGTGAGGAGCATTTGAAGACAGTGGCTACAGTTCATAACTATACCACAGAAGTATTATAGCCCGAACTTGTTCTGTGTTCGCGTCATTTTGAAGATGATTGCTTCACAAACCTAAATGCTATAAAGTATGAATTTGCGAGCCGGCTGATACTGAAGGAGGGAGGTTCAGTACCGAGTTTATTTGGATCAGCTTCCTTCTCCGAATCACAATCTGTAAGTAGGCTGTTGCTTTTATGCAGCTAGCAGCTAACTTAGGTCTTCAATGTCAATTGTATTGAATATGTGAAGTGTTTGTCGTTGTTAATGGAGTTGTCACAGGGCTCTTGAGTGTCACGCATTGAGCGTGACAGTCACTCATTTCGGTCTTTTGTCACGCTCTCCGGCCACACGTTATATTTCTCACGCTGAAAAACTATTTGTAATATATTTAATATGCCGCAGTGGCCAAAACTCACTCACTGTGGAACCGGCAGGATTCAAGCGCGTCTCCTCCAGTGTTGCCAGGTCCGTATGCCTGCACTGTTTCCGCGGGTTGTTTGTGTAGTGCACGCTGGTTGACGCGATTGTTTTATCCACTGGAACATGATTGTTATTGAGGAAACACCCGGGAACGCTATTTGAATATTTTTGGCCGTGATTGGGTTAGTTTGATGAGCAATTGGGCTGGTTTTGTTGTGCAGACCTGGCAACCCTGGTCTCCTCTGGTGTTGTTCGTCTGGTGTTGTTAGCCAATCAGAAAATAGCACTGTTGTATCTGGGTAAGATCTAGCGCAACAACCAATGACACCCCGTCGGCTGGGTGTCTAACATATCACCACAGATTAGCGTCACGCAAAGGCGGGGTTTGGAAAAATGACTCGCTAAACGATTCATATGGGAGTCGGTGAGCAAATCAGGTAAAAATAAATGCATATTATAAGACAACAAAAGTGTTTTTTGTCATTGCATGCTTGTAAAACTGTTGTTGGGGACTCCCAGAACAATATTAGGAACATTTTAAATGCCATAATAGGTACCCTTTAAATCGCGGAAAAGTTAATCAACAGTTCCAGAGATCTTTTTCACAGGAAAAACAAAATACTCTTGAGCAATCTTTCCAAAATAAAGCTCAGTCCCGTTCAGGAAAAAGCTAGCAGGCAATCAGAACATTCCTACCGAATTCCACGGGCGTTGGATTAACTCAAATCTCACACCAATCGACTTCATCTCGCTGGGAAAGGCTCGCCATCTCTGATCATAACGCTGAATTGAACGCAGTTCCAGCGTAGAATAAAGACCTGACCTGCATATGCAACAGGCAGCATTTAGTTCAAAACACACATTCAATTCACGGCTTTTAGTTTAACACACAAAAACGGTAACACTTGTTATCCTGTTCAGCATTTAACAGCAACATTTCCATCGTAATTCGACAGCTTAGATAACATTGTGCAACTTAAACAAAATTACTAGTTCAATATGATCAACAATGAAATATGAACATTACGGACTCATAAACACATAAACACATTAACTATTACATTTACTCATTAACATCAGAGCTTATCAGAATTTCATGGGTGATTCTCTGAGATGGGTGCCTTTTGGGCCATACCTTTTTTTATATATATACCTCAAATAGTTACATTTCTGATCATTTCATGTGATAGTGAATTAGTCAAACCTTTAAGAAAATACATTTTCCCACCTCAGGCATGAAATTCTAATCGATATGGAGTGTTTTTTCTTACTGAAAGTTGTTTTGGAGTTCAACCCCGTCACAGACCACTTGGACCCTGTGTAATTATGATATAAAAAGATTTTCAAGTAAATTCTTGTAGAAGCTTTTCAATGAGATGTCCCTTGTTTGATATCATTTATTGCATGTAGAATTTTATTTTTAAATACTCACCATTTGAATACCAAATCAGGTCATGAAAACTGTAACTAACATTGGTCTTCATATCTTATCACAAAATATGCATTAACATTAGGATTTAATCAGGCTTTCATATCTTTTCTGACTGTCCTGTAAATTCTACACACAGCAAAACAAACATTGACCTAATATGTCTTCTTATTACGAAAATATTAATAAAAACTATCAAATAACAGGGTTGAATCAGCATAACGGGGTTGAAAATTATAACAGGGTTGAAGTGATGATCATTATTTCGGTCACCCAGATTGCTTAATTTTTTCTTTTTCCCTGCCTCTGTGTCCCTTTTCCACCTTTCACGCTCACTCCAGAGATATTTTTCCCTTCTCTCTGCGTCTGCATCCCTTCTTGCTCTGTACTGTCTTTGCCTCTCTGCTGCTGTTTTTGCCATTGGGATGTCTGAAAATATTGAACATAAAATAGCATAATTGATTATTTTTGACAGTTCACATCACAATACAACAAGTCTACAGTTGAGTAATCTACTAAAAAGTGTCAAACATTCAACCCTGTCACAACAATTCAACCCTGTTATAATAAAAATGTGACGGGGTTGAATGTGATGGGGTTGAAGTTTTTGGCTAACAGTAGCCATAACTCCATACTTAGCTAAGACAGTAGAACCACATGGCATTTAGGACATCATAAAATTTTAATGTTTTGCAAAACTATTATTTAATTCTTCTTAAACCGTTGTTTACTATCATTTAGTCATACAACAGAGTTGAAATAATGAGCCTGACGATCTTAATCTGACAGTGAAAAACATGAAATATAGGCAAGAAAAGATACTGACACTTGCCTTTCTTTGCACTATGTTCTTCAAGAGACTTGTGTTATGTCACTTCCTGGATGTGATGCCACAGGGATTGATCCATTATTTGTATAGGGGGGTAAATAGTATGGCGTGACGGGGTTGAAAACAAACTGGAGGACGTGTATAAATATTGCAATTTCATATATAATTAATTCATTTTTATAAATATATGTATTGTTTAGTTAAAGTAGACCAACATATGATTATATTAGCAGCAACATTTTGGTATTAATTGCACTTTTTATTTGTTTGATATTCAATGAAAATGTAATGATGGTTAGTGAGGACACGCAAACATGCTTGTTGTCTACTACTTAGGCAACCCATTATCTTTAAATTATTTTATTTTTTAAAGCAATTGTGTTGCATTATAATGCAAAGGCACCTGTTCTATTAACTGACAGCGTTAAAATGCATTTTGTGATTTCCTTCAATTGAAAATCTTTGAAGTAAGTTTGGGGGACTTGAAGGGCACCCAATTCAGAGAATCACCCTCATACTGACACGGAAATACATTCACTCTCAAATTAACACACCTAACGATACACGATCACATTTATGAAAGTTTACACATTTCAAAATGTGTACTCACCAAATCCAAAGAAAATAAATCATATAAACGTCTCCTTTTCAGCCCTCTCTGACGATCGTAAACTTTTACACACAGTTATGCTGCTGCTCGTCACAGTCAGGCAGAGAAAATAAAATGGATTCCCCCATACAACAACTAACGTGGTGGGGCGGGGCTTCAACATAAACCTCACGTAATTGGACTCAATAAGATGTCAATCACACTGACATGCATTTCTTTTTGGTTTATAATTTTTCTTGCACTTTTACACTAATTCTGGTTAGTTTATTATTTTAATATCTCGAATTAATTAATTTCCCTTTTATAATTAATTTGTTAAATTGTACAGGGTTACATTTGCATTCAAGATTTCAAACAAGATACATTCATGACATTATTCTGTAATTGTATGGCAGCTTATATTGTTATCTTATGGCAAATTGCAGTTTAAACATTCACATGACTAGGTTATTATTTTCACAAAACACAGTTTCAAAAGGTTTTCAGATATTGTGGTATAGCATCGGAAGCAGAAACAGATAGAAAGTATGACCACAAACGCAATAGCTTCAGATGTTACTCTGCAGCCTGTTGCACAGCGGTCTGTAGGTTCAAAGGTAGCTTAATTACAACGTAAATTATTACTAAGTTGTGATTTATGCTTCACTACAATAAAATGTTGCACCACGGAGATAAGTTACAACATTACTCTGAGTAACTACTAGGGTCTGTGTAAATCAGTGTTTCTCAACCTCTCCTGCAGGGACCCCCTGACAGGCCATGTTTCTGTTTTAACCCTGAAATGGCACACCTGATTCAATTAATTAAAGGCTTAATCAGTAGTTGACTAATTGATTAATTGACTAATTCCTACTCTTCCTGCTCTAATAACTAATCATTAAGCCTTTAATGAATTGAATCAGGTGTGCCATTTCAGGGTTAAAACAGAAACATGGCCTGTCAGGGGGTTCCTGCAGGAGAGGTTGAGAAACACTGGTGTAAATCATAAAATGTCACAGAATTATACTCACTGATCCTAAAACAGCCGTTTTCCTGCATATTTTGTATTCACTGCATGTTGTTTTGCACGTCAGTAATCGAGTAGAGACCACATTTATTGATATGGCATTTCAATATCGAACTAGCTATGACTAGCCATGACCTCTATCTTTGACCATTGATTGCCTTTTTTGTGACTTGAAGTTATGCCCCAAGTTAATCTACTACTTAGTTTGTAACTACATCAGCTACTAAAATTAGTTACACCATTGATTGCCTTATTTGTGACTTGAAGTTATGCCCCAAGTAAGTTAATCGTGGTGTAACTAATTTTAGTAGCTGATGTAGTTACAAACTAAGTAGTAGTTACTAAGCCTCTAGTGTCGACTTTAAGATATAACTTACACACAGCTGATGCAACCCCGTGCTGGTATGCTAATGTTAGGATCAGCCAATCGTCGAGATAGTTCAGGATGCGATCCTCGTGTTGCCGTAGTGGCACAAGGGCTGCCTCGACGACCTTCGTGAAGACGCGAGGAGACAGGGCTAACCCGAATGGGAGAACCGCCTACTGGTATTTCCACCCCTTGAAAGCAAACCGTAGAAACGGTCTGTGTCGAGGAAGAATGGAGACATGAAAGTAGGCGTCCTTCAGGTCGATCGCTGCAAACCAATCCTGTGGCCGCACACATTCGAAAATACATCTGGCCGTGAGCATCTTGAACGGAAGCCTGTGAAGGGAACGGTTCACGACGCGCAGGTCCAGGACTGGCCTTAACCCACCGGTCTTCTTGGGTACAATGAAGTAGGGGCTGTAGAAGCGGGACTTCATTTCGGCTGGAGGGATGATCTCGAACGCACATTTTACCAGTAAGGTCAGAGCTGCGGAGTCCGTAGCCACTTTCAAGAAACTGCTGAAGACGCATCGTTTTCGGCAACACTTGATCCAGTCATACTAACACTTTCTCTTCTATTCTATTTTAAAAATACATTTTAAAAAAAAAAGCCTGCGTTAGATTAAACTGAGAGGGGTCATAGCACTTACAGTGTTGTCCTACTGTTAGTTTAACTGCTTCTGTTGTTCTCATTTGTAAGTCGCTTTGGATAAAAGCGTCTGCTAAATGAATAAATGTAAGGTAGCGACCTCCGCACGCATGACAGGGCCATTGCCACTGGCCATAGTGTAACGAACTCCACGGAAGCGGGGAGGAGATCGTGCGAACTGAATCATAGCCGAGCCTGATGGTTCTTGTGACCCAACGGGACAGGTTGGGAAGCTCTAACCAGGCTCCCAAAAATTGTACCAGCAGGGTCATGTGAACCACAGACGTACCCCCCGATGGGGCAGCGAGGCGTAATGACTGGCCCGGACGTGGGGGCATGGTCATTTGCCGTGTCCTGACAGAGGAGGCCAGGGAAGGACCAGCGTTTCACTCTGCCAGGGGTCTGGTGACAGAGGGAGACGAGAGTGGCGAGGCTTGTGAGCTGAACGTTATCCAGACATTTATCCACACGTACGTTACGTCTAATGTCTTACGTCTGACGCCTGAATACTATGGGATTTTGGCCAGACTGCTGGCGAGCGTATATAAGTAAGTTCACCTCTCTTGCTTAGCGATCGCCAAAAAGTGCACAAATCATAGACGTAGTTCTCAAAGACATTAGTGTCACGTGTCTGTGGTGCGACGTACCCCTTCTCACACGACTGTCTCCTTCGGAAGGCAATCCAAGGCACTGTCCTCACACCATGATTGATGTGGAGATCCCATGTTTCTCCATTCCAGTGTGTTTTGTGTTCTGGGCATATTCTCTGTAAAGGTGAGATTTTAAGATTTCAAATGATACCATATATGGGGTTAGTATCTCCAGAAACCTTGATATATCAAGTGTAAATATAATGAAATAGCTCTATGCCCCGCCCAGAGCCGTTGAAAAACAGAGTTCCGACACTCCCATAGACCGCCATGGGAACTTTGGAATGCGGAAGTAACGCGTGTCGTGGAGCAGCCAATAGTTCCAAACACTGATAGTTCCAGCACTGAACCCCATTCATTTTCAGTGCTTCCGAAGTACGTTTGCTGGTAAGTTGATGAAATTTCTGTTTTTTTTTTTTTTTTTTTACATTTGAACGCATTAGTTGTCCTCTCATGAATCTAGTCAGTAGTTGTAATTTATGTAGCCAACTTTAATTACTGTTTATTGGAAGATAATAGTAGTTAATTGCAGCTAGCTTACGTGACCAACAGTTCACTAACGTTAGCTACCAGTCAGAATGTGTAAATTCAAAACTGAGGTCATAGTTAAATGTCATGTTCAACTACATTGTATTTAGTTTTTTTTTTTTTTGTCAAGCCTAATATTAGAAATACATCTGGATATAAAGCAAATAAGTACAGCAGCACCCCCACAAATAAGACTGCTAAAACGTGAAAATTAATTTACAACTCTGACAATATAAAAAAATCTTGAACATCATAGAAAAGCAGAATATATGGCTGAGCTTTATACGGTATCAAAATGCAGTAAAAATATTAAATTATCTTTTCCCTAATTTGCATAAATTTTCAGATGAGCAAAATAATCATCCAGCTTCTTCCATAATGTTGTGTAAGAATAACTATTTGAATAACAATAGTGATTTTTATATAGATATTTTTGTTCTCATTTAATTTCAAATTATGTACAGTAGTAGAGTCAAAATAACAGATATCATGACAATTGTGCAAGTAGGTATTGATCTAACTGTAGGTGTGTACTCTCACTTCTGTAATCTCAACCTCATGAAAATGTTTAGGAAACATAGGCTTTAAATGTGTATTTAAGCTGTCCTTCAATGTATTAACTTTACCACCGTTTCCTTTCTTTACCACTACTGTTCTCTCCAACAGCAACAGGCTTTTCTTCCAGACCCGGTCTCGTCTGTATGACACGCTCTGCGTCTGGCAGGTGAATGCTCTCACACAAAAATCCAAGTAACTATATTATTACTTATAGCGTGGAGTTTGAATGCTTTTGTTATCAATGTATGGCTAAGCGTTTGACTGATTCTCGATTCACCAGCAGGTCTCCAGATCATCATACAGCTTCGCTGACAGAATGTAATGGCTATAGTGAACACTTGTATTCCTTTTCTGGCCTGCTTTCTGCCATCTTTCTCTCCCTGTAGGAAGTCGAACGAGTTTCTTTGAAGATAGAACATTCAAGGAAAACGTACCTACCCACTCCCTATAATATATAATTAAATATTTTGTTGAATGCAATTGGCTGCCTTGTATATTTTTTACTGTTGACCAAACTTCTTTCTTGACTTAAACTGAGCAGCTATAATTGATATTTACTTGTTGTGCAGGTTTATGTGAATGTATTTTAACATAACATAATGATGTTAGTAATTATGACCATTAAGAAGCTTGAGAAAAATATATACAGTAAATACTGTAAATGTATTATACCTCATGGGAGCAGTCCCCCTTCCCTCCAAAATTCAAAACACACAAAAATTTATTCAATTCAAAGGGCTTTATTGATATAAAAGTTAAATAAATCAATACTTTTATTCGTCAGGGATGAGTTAAATTGATCAAAAGTGACCGTAAAGACATTTTTAATGTTACAAAAGATCCTATTTCAAATAAACACTGTTCTTTTGAACTTTCTATTCATCAAAAAATCCTGAAATAATTGTACACAACTGTTTTTAACATTGATCATAATGTTTTTTGAGCATCAAATCCACATATTAGAATGATTTCTGAAGGATCATGTGACACTAGAAAATAGTTATTTTTAATTGTCATATTTTTCTTTTAATCAAATAAATTGCAGCCTTGGTGATCAGAAGAGACTTATTTTATAAACATTAAAAATCTTAGCCTACTGATCCAAAACTTTTGGCTGGTAGAGTATAGTATGATATATACATACATGCATACATACACACACACACACACACACACACACACACACACACACACACACACACACACACACACACACACACACACACACACACACACACACACACACACACACACACACGTGTAGTATATATATATACATATACATATATATACAAGTCTAGTTTATCTGTAAAATAAAGTGTGAGCTGCATTTGGATCTTCGCCCCCTCTCTGCTTCAACCGCACCCGCGTAACAATATATATATATATATATATATATATATATATATATATATATATATATATATATATATATATATATATATATATATATATATATATATTGTTACGCGGGTGCGGTTGAAGCAGAGAGGGGGCGAAGATCCAAATGCAGCTCACACTTTATTTTACAGATAAACTAGACTTGGGAACAGTAGGAACAACCAACATTCACATAAACATTTAACAAGAACTCACAAAGACAAGACTGAAACACAGGGCTTAAATAATCAGACAACCGAGCTAAACAAGGGGGCGTGGGAAATCAGAAACACCTGGGATAATTAATAGACACGACAGGGAACCACTGAACATGACAAGACACAAAACCACACTGTAACATAGCCTGTCCCCCCCACCCCTATGGGCGGCTCCCGACGCCAATCAATACCAGCAAAAAACAAAGTTCAGGAGGGCGGTCCTGGGGGAGGGACGGGGGGCCAGGCCCGCACTGGGAACCGGGACCAGGACACGGGTAAGGCGGGCCTGGGCCGTGGAGCATGGGCGGATCAGACGAGGCCGGTGACCAGGGCGGAGCAGGACGTGGCGAAGGCCAGGGCGGAGCACACTTGGACGGGGACCAGGGCGGAGCACACTTGGACGGGGACCAGGGCGGAGCACACTTGGACGGGGACCAGGGCGGAGCACACTTGGACGGGGACCAGGGCGGAGCACACTCGGACGGGGACCAGGGCGGAGCACACTCGGACGGGGACCAGGGCGGAGCACACTCGGCTGGGGACCAGGGTGGGGCAGGACGCGCAGGCGGCCATGGTGGTGAAGCCTCCTCGGGAGGCCATGGTGGTAAAGCCCTTTCAGGAGACCATGGCGGCGCGGCCTCCATGGTCCTCTCGTGGAGCCTACTACTGCCCCCCCCCCCAAAAAAAATACTTGGGGAAACCTCTGGCACCCAAAACCTCAGGGCTGGAAACCGGCTCAGGGACAGTCTCATGGGGCTTGAGAGACATAGGCAGGGCGAGGCGCAAAGGCGGGGCCGGCAGGGCGAGGCACAGAGGCCGGCAGGGCGAGGCGCAGAGGCGGGGCCGGCAGGGCGAGGCGCAGAGGCGGGGCCAGCAGGTCGAGGCGTCTGGATACGCTCACCGAAGCCTGGCGAACATAATGAATCCTCCTTCTCCTGCGGCGGCGTCTCACTTGACTTGACTCACTTGACTCGGAAGACGGACTTGATTCACTTGACTCGGAAGACTGACTTGACTCGGCAGGCGGACTTGATTCACGTGACTCGGCAGACGGACTTGACTCACTTGACTCGGCAGACGGACTTGACTCACTTGACTCGGCAGACGAACTTGACTCACTTGACTCGGTGGCGCTTGACTCACTTGACTCGGTGGCGCTTGACTCACTTGACTCGGCGGCGCATGACTCACTTGACTCGGCGGAGCTTGACTCACTTGACTCGGCGGAACTTGACTCACTTGACTCGGCGGAACTTGACTCACTTGACTCGGCGGAACTTGACTCACTTGACTCGGCGGAACTTGACTCACTTGACTCGGCGGAACTTGACTCACTTGACTCGGCGGAACTTGACTCACTTGACTCGGCGGAACTTGACTCACTTGACTCGGCGGAACTTGACTCACTTGACTCGGCGGAACTTGACGATGCACTTGACGATGCACTTGACGATGCACTTGACTCGGCAGGCGAAACTTCCACGGTCTCCGGATTGGCAAATCCAACAGGACCAGTGCGGAATGCGGGCTTGAGTGGGCAGACGTGAGTCGAGGGCTCGGCGGGGCTCACGTGGAGAGCGGGCTCGGCGGGGCTCACGTGGAGAGCGGGTTCGGCGGGGCTCACGTGGAGAGCGGGCTCGGCGGGGTTCACGTGGAGAGCGGGCTCGGCGGGGCTGGAGTGATGCGCGGGCTTGTGGAGCGTGGTCTCGGCAGAGCTTGGGCGAAGCGCAGGCGCGACCGGGCTGACGTGAAGCGCAGGCTCTCGAAGCTTCTCCTCCACGCCCACGGTAAACGGAGAGCCGCTCCACAACAGGGCCAGGTCGATATACCACTCTAAAGACCCGTGCGGATCAGGTTCGGGCATCTGAGAACCGAGTGGTTCCGATAAAGCCCCGCGGAAGAAGATCTTCAGGCACTGTGTGTCCATTTTTTTTTTTTGTTTTTGTTTTTGTGACTAATGAGGACTCTCCATAGGCGTAATGGTTTTTATACTGGACAAACTATATATTCTGTCCCCCTACACTGCCCCTGTCCCTAAACCTACCCCTTACAGGAGACATGCTGGATTTTAACATTTAAAAAAAAACATTGTTTTTTATGTTTTTTAAGCTGTTTGAAATATGAGGACGCATGCAATGTCCTCATATTTCACGTGTAAGTTGTAATACCGGTGTAATACCCATGTCATTATACACATTGTGTCCTCATATATCACAAAAACAAGCACACACACACACACACACACACACACACACACACACACACACACACACACACACACACACACACACACACACACACCACACACACACACACACACACACACACACACACACACACACACACACTTCTTGTTCGTCCATCAAAAGTTGATGATGACCATGGCACGTTTGTCATTTTGTTGGGTTTTGATGAGTGCGCAGATGGCTAAAGAGGCCAATCCGAGCCCGGAATTCCCTGTGGCACACTGGACAGGTCAGGAAGGATGTAGAACTCTGAGGTGCAGCCACTTGTTCTTCCTTGGTAAATTTGCGCTGCTGCCTCTTCAAGATAGCACAGGAGCTTCTCCTGCTCTCACAGAGGATTGCACCGTCCTGGACTTTTCTACTCCAGGCAGATCGGTCCTGTGCTAGGGATTCCCAGCTTTTCAGGTCGAGTCCAAAACTCTTCAAGGAAACTTTAAGAGTGTCCTTGTAGCGCTTTTTGGGGCCACCTTGTGCTCGCTTGCCTTTTTTCAGCTCGCCAAATAAGACTTGTTTTGGAAGTCTCACGTAAGACATTCTAGTCACGTGACCAGTCCATCTAAGCTGTTCCTTCGCAAGCATGGTGTAGATGCTGGGAAAATTTGCCTTGCTGAGGACTTCCGTGTCAGGAATTCTGTCTTGCCACTTGATCCTCAGCAGTTTCCTCAGACAGCTCAAGTGGATATGATTCAATTTTTTGGCATGGCGCTGATAGACTGTCCAAGCTTCGCACCCATACATAAGAGTTGGCAAAACAGCAGCCCGGTAGACCTTCAATTTTGTCTCCTGCTTGATGCCAGTCCTTTCCCATACTGAGTCACGTAGACGTCCAAAGGCTGCACTGGCCTTGACAATCCTGATGTTAACTTCATCATCTATGTGCACAGCACGAGACAGTGTACTACCAAGGTAAGTAAACTTGTCAACGGCTGAAAGCTTTTGCCCATTCACCAAGATGGTTGGCTCAGTATAGGGTTTCCCAGGAGCAGGTTGGTATAAGACTTCAGTCTTCTTTGTGCTAATTGTTAGGCCGAAGTTGTTGCAAGCTGAGGAGAGGTGGTCCATACTCTCCTGTAGATCTTTATTTGAGCCAGCAGTCAGAGCACAGTCATCAGCAAACAAGAGTTCTCGAACAGTGACTTCCTCCACTCTAGTTTTGGCTTGCATCCTACGCAGATTGAATAGCCCACCATCAAAACGGTAGATTATGTTAATCCCAGTGTTGTAATTTTGGAACGAGTCTTGCAGCATGGCAGAAAACACCATGCTGAAGAGCGTTGGCGCTAAAACGCAGCCTTGCTTCACCCCGTTTGTGATTGGGAACGGATCAGAGAGTTCTTGCTGATCTCTGACGCTGGCCATCATGCCATCATGGAGATTGCGCACAATGCCAATGAACTTGTCTGGACACCCATACTTGGCCATGATTTTCCATAGGCCCTCCCGGCTGACTGTGTCGAATGCTTTTGTTAGATCAACGAAAGCCATATATAGATCAACATTTTGTTCTTGGCATTTCTCCTGTAACTGCCGAGCAGTAAATATCATGTCAGTGGTTCCGCGGTCTTTTCTGAAGCCACACTGACTCTCAGGTAGCAGACCCTGGTCTAGGTGGACAATTAGGCGGTTCAGAAGGATTCTTGCCAAGATTTTGCCAGCGACTGATAGTATGGAAATGCCTCTATGGTTGTCACAGTCCTGCCGATTGCCTTTCCTTTTGTATAGATTGATTATAGTTGTATCCTTGAACTCCTTAGGAACGGCTTCTAATTTCCACATGGCCTGGAAGAGATCGGTCAGTTTCTCGACTAAGCGAGGCCCTCCAGCCTTGTAGATTTCTGCTGGAATGGCATCGGACCCTGGAGCTTTGCCTGATGAAAGAAGTGTTATGGCTTTGCTGGTTTCCTCAGTGGATGGTAGAACAGCCAAGGACTGGTTTATTTCAACTTGAGGCAATCTCGCAATTGCCTCCTCATTTATGCATGATGGCCGATTGAGGACCGTGCTGTAGTGTTCGACCCACCTTTCAAGTATTTTGTCCTTCTCCGTAAGGAGTGTTGTTCCATCTAAGTTCAGGAGAGATGAAGTTCCTGAGTGTTGCGGACCATAGACCTGCTTGAGTGCATAATAGAGGGACTTGGTGTTGTTACTGTCAGCGTAAGATTGAATCTCCTCAGCTTTTGCACACAGCCAGGTGTCTTGCATGACTCTGAGTCTCTGCTGAACAATCCTGCGAATGTTGAGGAAGGCAATTTTCTTTAAACTTGAGCTGCTGTCATTAAGATATGCTTTATGCAGGCGATGTTTTTCGTCAAGGAGTGCTCGGATTTCTGCATCGTTCTCATCAAACCAGTCTTGATGTGTACGTAATGGAACACCAAGTGATTCAAGGGCTGTAGAATGCAGTACGGTCTTGAGAGCAGTCCAATCTGCCTCAGCGTCTGTATACTCAAAGCTTAGAGACTCCAAGTGATGGTCCAAAGCCTCAACAAAGGCCAGTCTGGTATGTTCCTGTTGTAGGCGAGTAATGTTAAGACGCTTAACACGTCTTTGTCCTTGTGGGTGTCTGCTAGGCTTAATCCGGATGTTTAATTTGGAGATAATGAGACGATGGTCAGTCCAACATTCAGCACCACACATTGCCTTGGTCACCCTGACATCGTGCCGATCGCTTCTCCTTACGATGACATAGTCAATCAAGTGCCAGTGGTGTGAACGAGGATGCATCCATGAAGTTTTCTTGCGCTTTGGTAGTTGGAATATCGTGTTGGTGATGAGCAGGTCAAATTCAGAGCATGTTTGCAGCAGCAGAAGACCGTTGCTGTTACATTTTCCAATACCATGTGCACCAATGACTCCATTCCATGATTGATGGTCACTTCCAACTCTGGCACACACACACACACACACACACACACACACACACACACACACACACACACACACACACACACACACACACACACACACACACACACACGTGTAGTATATATATATATACACACACACACACACACGCATACACACACACACACACACACACGTGTAGTATATATATATATACACACACACACACACACGCATACATACACACACGTGCAGTATATGTATATATATATATATATATATATATATATATATATATATATACATACATGTAGTATGTGGGTGTGTATGCAACACACATACATATACTGCATGTGTGTGTATGTATGCGTGTGTGTGTGTGTATATATATATACTACACGTGTGTGTGTGTGTGTGTGTGTGTGTGTGTGTGTGTGTGTGTATGTGTGTGTGTGTGTGTGTGTGTGTGTGTGTGTGTGTGTGTGTGTGTGTGTGTGTGTGTGTGTGTGTGTGTGTGTGTGTGTGTGTATTACTGGAGTGATGGTTACTGAGTGAAATAACTATAAATACGATCTAACATTTTATAGGATTCATTTTAGTATGGCTTATGTACATCCTTTCAAACCATTAACCATAGATCAGAACACACACAAGTACATGCATATGATGTAGGCTACTGTGTACAGTATGTAAATGTATGGGTCAGTTTGATGAGGTTATTTTTATCACTCTTCATTCTAGGCACTTGTCTTGCCTTTGGCTAATGATATTTTGGGAATTGTTTTCAATTTCAAGTCCTTTTATTTTTGACCCACATTTGTTGTTCCCTTTATCGAAAAAGGGAACTTCGAGATGCGTCGAACGACACGGTGGGAACGCCTCTTGCGTGATTGCGTCTGAAGCATCTATGCCAACTAGTCCAATGGAATGAGAGAATGAGCGTCACGGGCGGGTGACGTCATGAACCAGGAAAGGATAAGAGCACTTCCGCTGCTCGCCGGCATTTAGCTTCTGTTGCCTCAGCAAGCGATCTGTGTCAAACTGTCTCTGTCTATTTATTGTTGTCTGTTACAATATTGTTGGAAACGTGATGGCGAAACAAGTTTACAAGCAGTGTGTTCCTCGCTGCCCGCGTTATTTAACGGGTGGGGACACACACGAGCTTTGTGTGATTTGTTTGGGATTTGAGCATGCAGCCTCAGCCTTCGAGGGGGCTGAGTGCCAGCATTGTGAGAAGCTACCGCTTCGCATGCTCAGATCCCGCCTGTCACTCTTTGATAAGCAGAGTGGGCAGGCTCGCGATCCACAAGGATCAGGACCCGCGTCTGCCGAGGCAACGCGGAGAATGCATTCTTGGGGATCGCAGTTAGATCTCTCAGAGGGGTTCGAGACGGGTCCGCGGACCTTTTCTCCTTCCCTTCCTGGGAGATCTAGCTCTCCTCTCCCGGTGTCGGAAGCACGCTCTGCGGTTTCTCCCGCCCGGGAAGAGAGCTCTCCCTTTCTGCATTGTTCTTCTTCTGAGGAAGTTGATGTTATGAGTGTTGAAAGTGAGAATGCACACACGGGGGAAAGAGATACACAATTTATTTCCCCGGCGTATGATGAGCTGGTGGATGTCATGTCACGAGCTGTAGAGAAGTTAAATATTGAATGGCCATCTGAGAATAAAAACACTCGCCCTAAAAGCAAGTTAGATGAGCGATTTCTCTCTTCAGCCACATTATGTCCACCACGAGGGCTCCCATTTTTCCCTGATTTACATAGTGAAATATCTAGATCTTGGAATAAGCCATATTCATCTCGTGTTTTTAGCCCTCAAACCACCACTTATTCAAGAATTAGAGGGCTAAAAGAATATGGTTATGAATCGATGCCCCAGGCTGAGCAAAATTTAGCGAGTTATCTCGCGCCTGGTCCAGCATCGACTATGAGAGCCCCAGTTTTGCCCACTAGACCGCTCAAAACTACATCCACTTTAGTGGGCAAAGCTTATGCGGCGGCAGGTCAAGCTGGAGCATGTTTACACACCATGGCGCTGCTCCAGGCTTATCAGGCTGACCTGCTGGGGGATTTGGATAACAGTGAGGGTGTTAGTCATGACGATGTTCGAGAACTTCGTAGGGCTACCGATCTTTCTCTCAGGGCTACTAAAGAGACCGCTAGAGCTATTGGGCGGTCTATGGCAGCTTTGGTAGCCACTGAGAGGCACTTATGGTTGAATCTTTCTGAGATTAAAGATAAAGATCGAACTTTTTTATTAGACGCTCCTCTTGAACCCTCTGGTCTCTTCAGTGATGCAGTCCACGCTGCAGTGGAAAGGTTCCAGGAGACTAAAAAACAGTCTGATGTATTTAAAAAGTTTATCCCTCGCCGTGTCCAGCCCCCTGGGGATGCTGGGCGTGAGCAGCCCCAGCCGCATAGCTCATCATATCGTGTGCAACAAAAAGAGAGTGTTGCGTCTCGTGCACCTCCACGTAGATATTGGAGACAGACGCAACCCTCTCAACCGAAGTCGACTAAGCCTAAGCCGGATCTGAGGACCGTTCTTCAGGCGAAGAAGGCTTCGGCTCAAAAAAAAAAAAAGGTCCTGATGCTTAGGCACCAGGCCTGTGGGGACAGCCCCGACCGAAGTGGAGTGGTGTTCACCTCATCACACGGTGCCCGTTCCACTTCGGGGTCCTCACGAGGCCCTCCTGCCAACCCTGCCACCTCCGGTGCTTCAGGGCGCAGTGGTCTCCAGCGAGTCGATGATGCTGTGTTGCGGCACAGCATCGGGTTCGCGCCCTCTGAGGGGGGCTTTAGAGCAGTCAGGTCAGGTAGTTCCTGCCATTATGTTTCAGGCTCCAGATTTGGCTCTCTCAGTAACACCAGAGACCAGCCTCGAGAGGCTGGTTCCCTTAGTAAATTTTCTGGCAGCGTGGAAACTTCTGCCGAATATTTCTCCTTGGGTCCTGCAGATTGTAGAGATAGGATACAGAATCCAGTTCGGTTCTCGTCCTCCTCGTTACAGCGGGGTGCTGCCCACAGTGGTGCGTCCCGAGCAGGCTCTGGTAATGGAACAGGAAGTAAAGGCCCTGTTAGCAAAAGAAGCTATAGAACAGGTGTACTCTCCCGACAGAGAATCGGGTTTTTTACAGCCGTTATTTCATTGTTCCAAAGAAGGATGGGGGGTTGCGTCCCATTTTAGATCTTCGCCTGTTGAACCGGTCAGTTCAGGAACTCAAGTTCAAGATGTTGACCATCAAACAGATCGTGACCCAAATCAGATCCGAGGACTGGTTCGTCACGATAGATCTAAAGGATGCATACTTCCATATCTCCATCCTCCCTCAGCACAGGAAGTTCCTAAGGTTTTCTTTCAGGGGCAAAGAATACCAGTATCGGGTTCTTCCTTTCGGCCTAGCTCTGTCACCCCGCACATTCACGAAATGCATGGATGCAGCTTTAGCCCCTCTCAGGCTTCAGGGCATACGCATTTTGAATTATATCGACGACTGGCTGATTCTAGCGGAATCAGAACAGTTGGCGGTTCGACACCGAGGTGTCGTTCTCGCTCATATACGAATGTTGGGGTTGAGGCTCAATGCCAAGAAGAGTGTACTTTCTCCAGTACAGAGAACCACTTTCCTTGGTGTGGTATGGGATTCAGTGACGATGAGGGCCAGCCTGTCGCCCGTACGTGTAGCTGCTATCCTGTCAGCCATCAAAGAGCTAAAGCTAGGTCAGTCACGCACTGTAAAACAGTTCGAGAGACTGTTGGGTCTACTGGCAGCAGCGTCCAACGTGATACCTTTTGGCCTGCTGTACATGAGGCCTTTACAGTGGTGGCTCAGAACCAGAGGGTTCTCCCCGAGGGGAAACCCGTTTCGTATGATCAAGGTTACGCGGCGATGCCTTCGTGCCTTAGAGATATGGAAAAAACACTGGTTCTTAACCCAGGGTCCGGTGTTGGGAGCTCTTTGCCATCGAGTAGTGATCTCGACAGATGCTTCTCTCACCGGCTGGGGAGCGGTAATGGAAGGCCGCTCGGTTCAGGGTCTGTGGAAAAGCCATCATCTTTCTTGGCACATAAATTGCCTGGAGATGATGGCCGTCTTCAATGCGTTGAGACATTTCCTTCCGGACCTAAGAGGCCATCATGTGCTCGTTCGAACAGACAACACATCAGTGGTCTCTTATCTGAACCGCCAGGGGGGTCTGCACTCGCGTCCGCTTTGCAAACTGGCGCACCAGATCCTCCTGTGGTCTCTGGGGAAGGTACTCTCCCTGAGGGCAGTGTATATTCCTGGGGACCAGAATATAGGAGCAGACATCCTGTCGAGGCAGGAGCTGAGGCCAGGGGATTGGAGACTCCACCCCGAGGCGGTGGAGAAAAATCTGGGAGGCATATGGTCAGGCAGAGGTGGATCTGTTCGCGTCTCAGAACACGACGCACTGTCCTCTCTGGTATTCTCTGACGCACCCAGCCCCCCTGGGGCTGGACGCCATGGTGCAGACGTGGCCGAGGCTACGTCTGTACGCCTTTCCCCCTGTTGCTCTGCTCCCAGGAGTTCTGGAGAGGGTCCGTCGGTATGGAATAAGCCTACTGCTAGTAGCACCACGCTGGCCAAGTCGGATCTGGTTTGCGGACCTGATCCTTCTTCTAGACGGGCCTCCATTGGAGATCCCTTTGAGGAGGGACCTTCTGTCTCAGGCCGGGGGCACAATATTTCACCCTCGACCAGACATTTGGAATCTTTGGGTTTGGCCTCTGAGGGGGCCCAACTTATAGATAGTGGTCTTTCAGCTGAGGCTGCTGAGACCATCCTAAGCTCCAGAGCTCCGGCTACGAGGAAACTTTATGCGCTTAAATGGAGAGTTTTCTCCTTATGGTGTCACCGACACCAGTGGGATCCAGTTAACTGTTCTGTCAACACAGTACTCGAGTTCCTGCAGGAGCGCTTTGTGTCAGGTCTTTGTCCTTCCACACTAAAAGTTTACGTGGCAGCCATTGCGGCTTACCATACTATGGTGGGAGGTATATCTTTGGGTCGAGACCCCCTGATTACACGTTTCCTTCGTGGCACTTTGAGGCTGAGGCCTGCAATCCGCACTAAGGTGCCAGCTTGGGACTTGACTATAGTTCTAGAAGGCCTGTCTAGGGCCCCATTCGAGCCCTTAGATTCGGTCTCAGAAAAGTTCCTGACTTTCAAGACTATCTTTCTGCTAGCTATTTCGTCCCTAAAGAGAGTTGGCGACCTTCAGGCTCTTTCGGTCTCCCCCACCTGCCTTGAATTTGCACCGGGGATGGTCAAGGCGTTCCTATACCCAAAACAGGGATACGTCCCTAAGGTTCCAACCTTGACTCCGAGGCCTATTGTGCTGCAGGCTTTCTGTCCTCCTCCATTTGCAACTGCGGACCAGGAAAGACTGCACCTGTTGTGTCCAGTGCGAGCATTGGACACATATGTACATCGGACATCCTCAATCAGAAAGTCCGACCAATTACTGATTTGCTTTGGATCACCTAAGAAAGGTCTTCCTGCTTCAAAACAGACAGTCAGTAAGTGGATAGTCGAGGCTATTTCACTGGCATACGAGTACTCGGGCCAGCCTTGTCCTTTGGTGGTCCGAGCCCACTCGACCAGGAGTATGGCGGCTTCTAAAGCCATATTGCAGGGGGTATCTCTTCAAGATGTTTGTGATGCGGCGGGCTTGTCCTCTCCGCTCACATTCGTGAGATTTTACAGTTTGGACCTGGATGCTGCCCCAGGTTCTCAGGTGCTGAGTGCTTAGATCAACAAGAAAGAAAGACTGACACTCAGGTACTTGTAATTATGGCGGGTTGGGTATTCTCGTTCCCACCGTGTCGTTCGACGCATCTCGAAGTTCCCTTTTTCGATAAAGGGAACGTCTCAGGTTACTATTGTAACCATAGTTCCCTGAGAAACAGGGAACGAGACGATGCGTCCCCCTGCCATACTTCCTGCGTCCCTGCGATCGGCTTGCTTCGGCAACTGTCGAAGCTAAATGCCGGCGAGCAACGGAAGTGCTCTTATCCTTTCCTGGTTCATGACGTCACCCGCCCGTGACGCTCATTCTCTCATTCCATTGGACTAGTTGGCATAGATGCTTCAGACGCAATCACGCAAGAGGCGTTCCCACCGTGTCGTTCGACGCATCGTCTCGTTCCCTGTTTCTCAGGGAACTATGGTTACAATAGTAACCTGAGACGTTTTTGCCTTATGCTCAAATTCTTTATTTCCTCTTTTTTACACATCAATTTATAGTCAATACCTCATAATGACATTGATGAACAGTTTTTTTGATAAGCAAATGTATCAAAAATAATAAAAATCAATTGCTAAACGGCACCTCGGTCGTTTGTGAATCAAACTCTGCCAGTATTGTGAATCAAAACCACAACTTTTGGGTTACAAGACTTTCTAACCATAAGGCCATAACTGCTTTCATTTAAGGATATCTCTGCATTTTGTTGCATTTAGTATTCCTTCTACCCTGACCAGTTCCTCAGTCATTGCCACAGGAAAAAAAAAAAAACACAACATGATTCTACCACCACCACACTTTTGGGATGGAATTGCTCAGGTGCCGCCTGGCATCCTTAAGACAAGACAATTGGAATTGAGGTTCATCAAACCAGAGAACCATATACTTAGCTGCTTTTTTCTCCACACATGATCTCTAGAACTCAACCAGACTGACCATCAGGTTCTTGGTCATCTCTCTTAACAAGGACCTTCTACGATTGCTCCTACTGAACTGCCTGCTACAGGAAGAGTCCAGGTTGTCCCAAACATCTATTTAAGAATTCTGGAGGTCACAGTGCTCTTGGGAACCTTCAGTTCAGCACATTTTGTGTAGCTTTCCTCAGATCTGTGTCTCAGCACAATCCTGTTTCTGAGCTCTGCAGGCAGTACTTACTCTGATTTTTGCTCTGATATGCATGTTCAACTGCTAGACTTTATACAGACAGGTGTCTTTACAAATCATGTCCAGTCAATTAAACTTGCCCAGGGTGCGAACTACGGGGGAGCTCGGCTCCCCTTAATAAGACATGGGCTCCCCTGAAAACGTGATTCGTGAAATTTTGGGGGGTCTCAAAAAATACTGACAATGTTTTATTTCGCCGTCATGCTTGAATGAATGATATTTTTGCTATTTTACACATAATACTCCACGATGATCACATTACACAAAACTGAAATTGCACGTCAAAATAAAACATTGTCAAAATAAAATATTGACAATGTTTTATTTTGACGTGCAATTTCAGTTTTGTGTAATGTGATCATCGTGGAGTATTATGTGTAAAATAATAAGCAAAATAAAAATAATATAATAAAAAGCAAAAATATCATTCATTCAAGCATGACGGCGATTTAAACCTAATTCACTTCAATAAAGATAACTATACATGCTATTCTTGTGTATTCTTGTATCAAGGTGTGGTGGCAGTGCGGTGCAAATTCCAATCATGTTTAGTACATGTTAACTCAAAGATTCGTAGAAAAAATATAAACCAATTGGAGGCCAATTGATCTGCGCGCGAAGTCCTTGAAATCCATTCTGTGTTAAGGTAAGGCATGTTATTCCCAATTATGTTTTGTGGCTGGGTTATTATAGGTCTGTGTGACTCTCTATGTCTTAGACCTAATTGAACGGAGGAATTATGGTTGTTCAAGTTAACTCAAAGACAGCCTATTTATAGACTATTTGTGGATGGCTGTTTGCTGTTTGACTTATCAATTTGTGTCGATAAAGTATAATGGGTGAATCCTGTAGATAGTGTTTGCGTAGTGCATACACTTGTAGCTGTTATGTATCTTTGGAAGTCCTTGAAATGAATGGGTTTCATAGTGCAGCGCAAGGCGCTTCAGTTCTCGGCACGCGCAAGTGCACAAACACAACCCCCACCCGGTGGAAAAAAACAACAAAAACAAGTGGGCTCCCCCAAAGGACAGGGTATAGACGAATCCGGCGAAACTGCCGGAAGTAAGCGGGCGCCATAAATGAGCTGTTGCTGGGTAGCATTGCGCCATTGCCTCCTACTGTTTTAGTTGCAACTTGCGTCCACTGGAATAAACAGCCCGCGATTTACGACTGTCACTAACGATATAACTTTTATAATGTCGAGTGGGAAAACATTTCAAAGAAAACAAAGCATTTTGTTGATCATCGGATGCCAGGCGAATGAGAAAATACTCTTGAATACCTTTAAAACAACAGAAGGGGTAGCCTAGAAATCTAGACGCACCCTAGTGGCAGCGAAAATCATTTCGCTGCCAGTGTGGTCTAGCAACTCTCCATAGGCTTTTGAGCTGGAAAAAACAAAAACTGGTCAGGCCAATCACATCGTGTATAGAGTTGGCGGGCGGGCTTAACACAATGACGGCACAGTTCATGACGTTCCGCGTGATTTCCATAGGTGATTTCCCTGCTACTTGAAAACAATGAAGATGCAGCGGTCTTTCGAGTTGGCTTTGGCCGTGACTCTTGAGGACTTGGAGTTAAGAGAACGTCACTTAAGTCATTCTTAAAAAAGGAAGATGTGTTCGGAGTTTTGACGACCGGATACAGCAAAAGTTTAATATATCAACTAGCTCCGCTGGTGGAAAAACGCATGGGACTCACTCAGCCACAGCCGTTCGTTGCTCTGGTTGGTTAGCGCTATGCTATTGCGTGCCGAGGGATTTTGAAAGACAACCGTTTATCCCACCCCTCGGATTGAGGTATGTCAATGGAGAGTTCCCAGACCTAACATCTTGATGTAGGTCTGGCATGCCAGGCTACAGAAGGGGCGCATTGGGGCAGTAACGTTAGTAACATTACTGTTATGTCTGTTGTTAATGTTTGATTTGCTTGACTGTGATTAACATGCTATGGTCATTAAATGGCTTTCCTGAGCTAAATGTAACGTTATGTGACATAATTTTTCTCCTGCTGTTATATTGACCTCTTTCCATGGTTTAAAAACACTAATTGGTCGATATTATGTATACTTTCTAGCTGTACCTTACCCTTGCCTTTTGCAATGTGAAAATTAGATAAATAATGGACAATGAAAAACATGAATTTGTTTATTTGATGTCATTCATTTATTTATTGTTGCCAAATGGACAGATCTTTTTATAGTTTCCTCGTTAGCTAACGTTAGCCTAGCTAGCTTGCCAAGCTATTTTCATAAATAATCTGTAAGATCGTTTGTACCTTCATCTGTGACTGGAGGCCACTTTCTAACATCATCAACCCAACAAGTCATTCTGCCTGGCTGTAGCTGTCATCGAGGGCGCGTTATCACAGAGGTTTGTTTACATACCGGTAACAGCTCTATAGCCTTCTATAGTTGAACACTGAATTTGCCACGGATTTACTCCAATCAATGTGTAGAAAAATCTCAAAGATGATCCAGAGAAATGGGATACATTTAAGATTAATTTCAAATGTCATAAAAGGGTCTGAATTGTCATGTCAGTGTGATTTTTCAGTTTTTTCCTTTTAAATAAATTTGTAAAGTTATAAAATCATGTCCAATCAATTGAATTTGCCACAGATTTACTCCAATCAATGTGTAGAAATTGGACTCTATTTTGATGGTCCACTTTAGACATTCTGTTGACTATAAGACTTCACCTGTCTAACTCTCATTAGAGAGACTTGGGGGTAGGGGTAATATAATAAGTTGACATGTATTTGCAAAGATAGTCAGTAAACAATCTGTTGAGGAACCAACAAAATAAAGTCTATTCACATATTAAGCATAAAGTCATTTTACTAATACTTTACTGAGAGTCAATTGAAATGTAGGTGCAAATTATTGTCAGGGTTATGTTTGTTTTTAGTTTGGTTTTTGATCTGTTTCCCTGTTCTGCGTGTGTTATCTTCTAAATCAGTTAATTAGTTCAGGGGCCTATACCATGAAGCCGGTTTAGGTGGCTAGCCAGCTATGTTTCAGCTTAGTTTCCGCCAACCCTGGGTTTTAGGTACTATGATAGTAGCTCGGCTTTAATCGGTGTTCGTTGCCATGGTATCTTACGCTGCACGGCTAACCTGCTCCGGGGCAGGTTAAGTTCTGGATTCGAGATCTCAGACTGAAGTTTGACCAATCAGCTGTGAGCAAAGAAACATATAGGTGACGTAACTAATTCCCAGTTTTTGTTGCAATGGTTTTACATTTTCTTTCAAATCCTGTGGACATCTCAGCGCAAATTGTTAGACGAGCACATCGTAGAGAAAGAGTGTTTTTAGCCGGACAAAATCCCCCTGCCTTTCCTGATAGTTACTTGTATGAAAGATTCAGATTTTCTGCGGAAGGAATATCTTATCTTTGCGAACTTCTTGAGCCGCACATAAATAATTTAACACGTCGAATTCATGCACTTACTGTACCAAATGGTATTGCGTTGCGTTTTTTTGCAAGTGGTAGCCTACATACTTGCACGGTCGGTGATGCACAGAATCTAGGGGAAAACACGGTTTGTCGAACCATTGGCAAGGTGGTCCTCGCTCTGCAGGAGTACATTAATAGTTTAATAGTGTTCCCCAGACATTTATTGACCATGTCCATAAGAGAGGTTTTTTATAAAATTGCCGGTAAAATATATTGATAGGGTGACATCACGTTTTTTTTTTCTTTCAAAAAGCAAATTTCACAAATGTACTATACAATACAGTACATTTTAAGCATTATTTTAAATCATTTTTTTATTCGGTTAATCTTATGATAGGATTCCCTATAGAGTCATTGGAGCAATAGCCTGCACACGTTGCAATCTCCACTTCTCTAGGAGAACATGAGGCAGATTCTGTTAATAGAAAGTCCTTTCACAGCCTTAATGTTCAGGTAGAGATTATGTGAACATGTGAAATTATTATTTTCTGTGAGATGAATCTTTAAATTAATAGTAAAATGAACAGATAACAATCTACTTTCCGTGAGCATGTTGTGTCAGAGCTTTGAGGAAAGCTAGTTACATTTGGTACAGTACAAAACACTGTTAATTTGAATTGGGACCGCAAAACCTACACAATAGCCCCCTATCATGACCCTCATGTGTCAGTAAAACCATAGTAAAAGTTAGAGATGATCTTTGGCATCCTAAAGGCACGTTTCAACTGTCTTTGGCGCTTAAGAGTCACCAGAGTGGGCATCACAGATAGTGTCTGCATGTGCCATTCTGCACAATATAGCCACCATAGAAAGGAGCCAGAACCAGTCTGGCTCAGTTTAGTGTGCAGTCTAGCTCTATAGGCTCCTTTAGTGTGCAGTCTAGCTCTATAGGCTCATTTAGTGTGCAGTCTAGCTCTATAGGCTCCTTTAGTGTGCAGTCTAGCTCTATAGGCTCCTTTAGTGTGCAGTCTAGCTCTATAGGCTCCTTTAGTGTGCAGTCTAGCTCTATAGGCTCCTTTAGTGTGCAGTCTAGCTCCATAGGCTCCTTTTGTAAAGGGCCCTGACTGAGTCTGTTTCCACCTGAAACATAATTCACCCACAAACATGATCATTACAAGTTTTTGGGAGGCTAATCAGCTCACAAAAAGTTCCTTGACAAACACCTGTAATATATGTCAAGGGTTTTAAATCCTTACCTTGTTCACATTTCTTTTGAAGCCTGTTGAGGTAGAGGCTTCAGTTTCTGGGACAGGTTGTGAAAAATCCTACAATAAAATAGATGTGTAACTTGGGCCAGTCCCTGTTTTATGCCACACATTCAAATGTTTACCTTAATAAAAAGCCCAGTGCATTCACCTCAGCAACTGTCCCAGAACACAGACAGAGTGTCTTCATCATTTCCTCCTCCCTGATAAATAAAAGTAGGCTAGTATGTTTCTGGTGTTCTGTTATCATACTGACCTCTGTGTAGGAGACTGTGTGTTCTGGCTTCAACAGGGACACTGCATTTCCCTCTACTGCAGAACATACAGTCAGCCATATTTAAAACTTAAAATATTAATGTATCGCATACATACCCAGTGTTACTTGCTTAGACGAGCCAGCACTAGGGTCAGATTGTACAGCACCTGTAATCCCATCCATAATCGGCCATCCCTTATTCCTATCAGAGCCAATTCAGTGTATTCTGGAGGAGTGGCCCTCCACTGGTTTTCTGGTTTTCACTCTTTTTTCGGTTTGCCTTAAACAAGTGTTAATAAAAAAATAATAAAAGGTTGTGTGTAAATACTTACTTGGCTACTTTGAATTATATTTTTATATTTTGTCTTTATCAGCTGCCAAGAACGTTTGGAGTTGCATCTAAAAATCAATGAATATTAATATTTATTAGTATATACATGCACATTTTTTTATATATTATAAAAATATAGGCTATATTTCACACACACATACGTTCATAGCCTATATATACATCATTTTACATGAATAAAGAACGTACATGAAGCAGCTCATCAACTTTCTCTGTCAACTCAGGCTTTGATCTTAAGCTATGATTACTCCACGAGCGCGTGCACATACCAAAGTGACGTTGGCACCGAACAACCAATCGCGTTCGATATGGAGCGAGAGCGAGAGCGATACTTTCTTTCCGCGGAGCAAGAGATTATCATTCAGAATTACGATGAATTTAAATATGTATTACAAGCTCGAAACAATACGGTCTCTGCTGCCAAAGCAAGAGAAGACTGTTGGAGAAAGATTGCTGATTGCGTTAATGTGTAAGCTAAATAAATACGTTCTTTATTCATGTGAAATGATGTATATATAGGCTATGAATGTGTGTGTGTGTAAAATATAGCCTATATTTTTATAATATATAAAAAATATAAAAAAAGTAACATTGGGTACGTGTGTAATACATTACTATTTTAAGTTTTAAATATGGCTGACTGTATGTTCTGCAGTAGAGGGAAATGCAGTGTCCCTGTTGAAGCCAGCACACACACACAGTCTCCCACACAGAGGTCAGTATGCAGCAGACAGAACACCAGAAACATATTGTCGTACTTTTATTTATCAGGGAGGAGGAAATGATGAAGACACTCTGTCTGTGTTCTGGGACAGTTGCTGAGGTGAATGCACTGGGCTTTTTATTAAGGTAAACATTTGAATGTGTGGCATAAAACAGGGACTGGCCCAAGTTACACATCTATTTTATTGTAGGATTTTTCACAACCTGTCCCAGAAACTAAAGCCTCTACCTCAACAGGGTTCAAAAGAAATGTGAACAAAGGATTTAAAACCCTTGACATACATTACAGGTGTTTGTCAAGGACCTTTTTGTGAGTTGATTAGCCTCCCAAAAACTTGTAATGATCATGTTTGTGGTGGAATTATGTTTCAGGTGGAAACAGACTCAGTCAGGGCCCTTTACAAAAGGAGCCTGGAGCTAGACTGCACACTAAAGGAGCCTATAGAGCTAGACTGCACACTAAAGGAGCCTATAGAGCTAGACTGCACACTAAAGGAGCCTATAGAGCTAGACTGCACACTAAAGGAGCCTATAGAGCTAGACTGCACACTAAAGGAGCCTATAGAGCTAGACTGCACACTAAATGAGCCTATAGAGCTAGACTGCACACTAAAGGAGCCTATAGAGCTAGACTGCACACTAAAGGAGCCTATAGAGCTAGACTGCACACTAAAGGAGCCTATAGAGCTAGACTGCACACTAAAGGACACTGTGAGCTGAGGAGGCTCCACATTTAAAAAATAAATGCAACAGCTACATTAAACTGATCTCAGTATGTGAACTTATTTAACCAAGTAACACTTTAGCATGAATATTTATTAATGCAACTTTCTATTGCTTTCTTTCTCAAGTAGATTGTTATCTATTAATTTTACTATTAATTTAAAGATTCATCTCACAGAAAATAATAATTTAACATGTTCACATAATCTCTACCTGAACATTAAGGCTGTGAAAGGACTTTCTATTAACATAATCTGCCTCATGTTCTCCTAGAGAAGTGGAGATTGCAACATGCAGGCTATTGCTCCAATGACTCTATAGGGAATCCTATCATAAGATTAACCGAATAAAAAATAAAAAAAGATTTAAAATAATGCTTAACATGTACTGTATTGTATAGTAGGCCTACATTTGTGAAATTTGCTTTTTGAAAAAAAAAAAAAAAAAAAAAAAACGTGATGTCACCCTATCAATATATTTTACCGGCAATTTTATAAAAACCCTCTCTTATGGACATGGTAAATAAATGTCTGGGGAACACTATTAAACTATTAATGTATACTCCTGCAGAGCGAGGACCACAATGGTTCGACAAACCGTGTTTTCCCCTAGATTCTGTGCATCACCGATCGTGCAAGTATGTATGCTACCACTTGCAAAAAAACGCAATGCAATACCATTTATGGTACAGTCAGTGCATGAATTCGACGTGTTAAATTATTTATGTGCAGCTTTAGAAGTTTGCAAAGATAAGATATTCCTTCCGCAGAAAATCTGTATCTTTCATACAAGTAACTATCAGGAAAGGCAAGGGGATTTTGTCCGGCTAAAAACTCTTTCTCTACGATGTGCTCGTCTAACAATTTGCGCTGAGATGTCCACAGGATTTGAAAGAAAATGTAAAGCCATTGCAACAAACACTGGGAATTAGTTACATCACCTATATGTTTCTTTGCTCACAGCTGATTGGTCAAACTTCCGTCTGAGATCTCGAATCCAGAACTTAACCTGCCCCGGAGCAGGTTAGCCGTGCAGCGTAAGATACCATGGCAACGAACACCGATTAAAGCCGAGCTACTTTCATAGTACCTAAAACCCAGGGTTGGCGGAAACTAAGCTGAAACATAGCTGGCTAGCCACCTAAACCGGCTTCATGGTAAAGGCCCCAGAGGGTTGTTTCATAAAAGAAGCTTAGAAAAGCGGGGATTAAGCTCCAAAACCCGACTTGAATTAACCTAACAAATCAGTTGGGGCTTAAGGCGGTTTCATAAAAGGTAATTCAAGTTCACGCAATCTCACTAACTTGAACCAGGTTTATCTAGTCTAGATAATTGCGTGTGCACGCGTTTCTGAAGCAGCCCTAGAGGTCGATCGTGGATCAAATCGATCCACCATTAAACAGCGTATATTTTGTGCTGTTTTATGCGTTTGTGACATGTTTTTTCCCCCCCTCAGTGCAAAACTTACATTATACAGGTATATTCTCCATGTGTAAATGTTAGAAAGTCGTGCAAATGTATCCATTTTGCTGCTAATCTTCATATTGAACGAGCGCTGCTGCGCGCATGCGCGCCAAATAGGTCTGCAATAATTCTGACTAAAATATACATTTTGCTTGGAAAATTAATATGCAATATTTTATAACACGAGGATTATCTTCTAATTATAATAATTTATCGTTAGGAAGTTGGATAAGTTGCAGTGAACTTCTAGCTCATTACACTCATATATTTTATACTTCTAATAAAAAAAGAAATTGAACAGAAGTAGCCTAATTCAGGGAAGATTTTTTTTTAAGAAACTAAATATATAAAGGTACAAAATATAGTTTTGGGTAAAGGATCTATGCTACGTAATAAAGATGATGTATTATTTAGAATGCTGAGAATTACAGCTTTTAATGCAATATTTTTTTTTTTTGAGAAAGCAAGAATCCCCAGTTTTAAATGAGTGGCTAGATTTGGTTTCTAAAGTACATTATGGAGAGGATAACATTAAATTAGAAACAAATGTATACATTTTGAAAAGATATGTGCAACTCTAAAATCAAAGAATATTCCATAAAATAATGGTATATATATACACTGTAAAGAGATTGCTGTAAATTTTACAGTAACTTACTGGCAGCTGGATGCCAGTAATTTACTGTAAAATGTTTTACAGTATTATTACTGTATTTTCACTTACAGTACACTGTACCTTTACTGTATTTTCAATTACAGTATCTTTACTGTATTTTCAATTACAGTATACTGTACCTTTACTGTATTTTCAATTACAGTATACTGTACCTTTACTGTATTTTCAATTACAGTATACTGTATCTTTACTGTATTTTCAATTACAGTATACTGTACCATTTACTGTATTTTGTCTGTTACCGTATTGTCATTTACAGTATTAGTATTGAGTTTTTTTTGTTTTTTTACATGTTTACCCCCCCCAAAAATTACAACAACTCATGAACATTTGTCCTTAAAATATTATTTTTAATTGTTGAACATTTTGTTTTTAGAAGTACAAATTACAAATCTTGACCTCAATAGCTGAAAAAAAAAAAAGGCAAAAATCACCAAAGTCCATAGAACTAATCTCCTGGGGACCATTTGTATCTGTAGCATGGCAAAAACGTGCGTACACGCACTGAAAACCAAAACAGGCCTTAAAATAATAAAATACCATAAAAGTCAGTTTGTGTTGTTACATTTCAGTAATTTTGCCAGTCAAAGTTGACAAGCTCTCTGATGAGAAACACTGAGGAGGTTCAGGCTGATGCTTTTTTGTGTGTGGATCTTTCCAGATTTCCATCTGCTCTGTGCCTTTAGTGTTTGGTGCCATCAGAGTTGATTCTGAGAATGAACCTGCAAGCACAAAGGGGAAAAAAATACATTAATTTTGAGATCGGTGTTGTCAGAATTTGCCCTAACTCTCAAACTTAATGATGCATGTACTTTTATGTTGATAAAGCAAAACATCTGATTCTGAATGCACCTACAGAGATGGTACATAATTACCTCATAATCTATTACATTCGAATCATTTAAGCTTCATTCTTTCACAATACATTCCTGTGTAGCTTCAACAGTAGAGAAAGATGCAAGAATGCTGAAACAATGAGTTTGATTTCCAGGGAATGGATAACTTAAAGGAGAACTCTGGTCAATTTTAACATTGGGCTCATTTTTTGTACATTTGGAGTGCTGTCAGTACAGAGAACAACGACAAAAATCAGTGTTTTCTACACCGTGTTATCCTTTTTTTAAAATTCGCACCCTGTTGACTTAAACGGGGCAAGTTCTAAACCTGCTTTTAGCCTCTTAACATCCTTGATGTGTCATTACAAGTGCACAGCCATGTGAGTGGTGTTATTAAGAGTGACCACGGTCAATCTGACTGCAGTAGATGTGAAAGATATGAATAAAAATGATGTTTATTCAGCCAGCTCACATACCTGTGTTTTCTTCCTGTTTTCGGTCGAAGTCGACAGTAGTCGAGTTCGCGCGCGCGCGATCATTGGTAACTTGTAATGACACATCAAGGATGTTAAGAGGCTAAAAGCAGGTTTAGAACTTGCCCCGTTTAAGTCAACGGGGTGCGAATTTTAAAAAGAGGATAACACGGTGTAGGCAACAACACCGATTTTTGTCGTTGTTCTCTGTACTGACAGCACTCCAAATGTACAAAAAATGAGCTCAATGTTAAAATTGACCAGAGTTCTCCTTTAATAATAGGAACATGCCACCGTTTTTTGAAAAAGGTGGTTTTCACCGTCTCCCCTATATTTAGCAAACGCATTTTTGTCTCAGTGCATGCATTGTCTTAGTCTGGCAGTGCCGCCGCTAGCTTAGCTTTGCATAATAAATGGAACCCTTTGTTGCCGGATAGCATGTTGGGAGTAAAAGTGATTAAAAAACTCAATTACTTTTTGTGGCCTGCGTATTGACCCTTTTACAGCCCACGTGATCAAATAGTTGCGCGGGCATTTTGGCAACGGAAGTGGTGTTGTTTCCCACTGGCTCTAACGTGTTAGCAACTCCTAAAGTTTATCAAAACGGTTTCCCAGCATCAAAATGTCTGGTTGTTGCGTTTACGGTTGCACTAATCGATATTCCACCATGGGACTTAAGTTTTATAGGATTCCGACAGGATCACGGCCGTTTCAGAAGAACCGGCGGCGCCTGTGGCTGCAGGCGATTAAACGTGTTGATTGGAGCGAGGACATAATAAAAAAATGCTCGCGTCTGCAGCGCCCACTTTATATGGGCTGATTCTCGCCATACTTCTGTTGCCAATTTGCGCACGCATACGTTGCCACGTCATCAATGTGTACAAACAGTAAAAGGGTCTATTCACAACGAGTGCAAATAGCAATGCAGATTAAGACTAGGCGATTTCCTAGGCAGATGTTGACTTGGGACGGAGCACAGGCGAAGCACTGCTACTTGGTCACAGAGATATCACGCAACACCTGAAATCCCCCAACTTCCGTCAACATACCGGCATGAATATTAGCTGGCTATTTTTCCTACAGTAGACATAGTGAATGGCGATAAACATGGCTGATTTTGTGAGAGACGAAGAGGGTGACTTCTCAGACAGCCAAGATCCAGAACCATAACTCTACGAACCAGAGTTTTCAGAAGAGGGGCTGCGTGCTTTGGAAATAAGACAGACAAAAGGAGGAGGTTGCGATTGTTCAACAGCCTGAGGGCGTGAGGATGAGAGCCGACACTAACTGGTGGTGTGAGTGTGGGAATATGCCAGCCTATGCCGACTGAAATAGAGTATCTGTGCTGTGGCGAGTGGGACAAGGTACTGCCATCGATGACCAGGCTCAACGTGTCAGATCAAGATGAGGTGCCCGCAGTTGTGTCTCAGCTACCGAGGACTTCTCTGCATTGATCCATCCTATAGTCTTCGACTTTTTTGAGAACTCATCTTCTTTGTCTCTCACAAAATCCGCCATATTCATCGCCATTCACTATGTCTACTGTAGGAAAAATAGTTAACTAATATTCACACCAATATGTTGAAGGAAGTTGGGGGATTTCAGGTGTTGCGTCATATCTCTGCGCCCAAGTAGCAGTGGTTCGCCTGTGATTCACCGCAATATAGTCCCAAGTCAATATCTGTCTAGGAAATCGCCTAGTCTTAAAGGGTTACTCCACCAGTTTTTCTTATTAAACTATGTTATTCCCTTAACTAAGACGAGTTGATACATACCTCTCTCGTCTCAGTGCGTGCAATATATCGCTCTGTATTGCCGCAAAACTATGTTAGCACTTAGCTTAGCCCATGCATTAAATATGGGCCTTAAAGAGAAGCGACCAAACACTTCCACGTTTTCCCTATTTAAACACAGTTACTCGAGTAGTGTAACTTGACCTGGGCTGGTGACACAAAATAAAACGTTGCGCTTTTCTAAGCGTTTAAAATTGATGACTATATTGTATGGCGGAATACCATAACAAGTGCTTTTGAGCACTTCGACTTGGCGCAATAATATCATCACTCGTGAAAAGTCCTCTTACCGGCTCCCGCTTCCTCTCCCCCTCCCTCTCATTTCCGTCAATACAACCAACGTGACATGCGCCGGTAGTAGTAGTTTGAGCGGAGTTGACGAAGTAACAGGTTGTTGGAAGCTAGTTTGTGTACAATCATGGTTAAAACGTGCATCGTAAAGGGTTGTGAAAATAAGGAGAATGTACATAGTGCTGTCATTTTTCACCGAATTCCAACACACCACATACAGCGGAGAGCTTGGTTAGCTGCTTTGAACAAGAATCCCAAAACACCATTGATGACTCTGAAGAAGTGGCGTGTTTGCTCTGAACATTTCACAAAAGAGGACTATACCTGCACAGGAACACGCCTAAAGGATGAGGCTACACCAACAATATTCAGATCACTTACACAAGAAAGAGGATCATCACCCAACGCTGTAAGTGTACTTTTGCATGGTATTTGGTTGTCCTGGAAGTGTCAGTAACTTTAGCTGAGTAACATATCTGTGAATGTGAAATCAGTGCGCTTCTGAGACAGGAAATAAAAAGTGACTGTTTTATTTAGATAAGGACTGAGCTCAGAAAGAAACATGTAGTATAAGCCTAAAACCGTATAACTCCTTAGTATAACGTTATAGTGGCAACATATCTGATTCTCTGTATCTTGAGACTGGCTGCAAGGTTGCATAGCACAGGTAGTAAAAGTCACGTTGGTTGTATTGACGGAAATGAGAGGGAGGGGGAGAGGAAGCGGGAGCCGGTAAGAGGACTTTTCACAAGTGATGATATTATTGCACCAAGTCGAAGTGCTCAAAAGCACTTGCTATGGTATTCCGCCACACAATATAGTCATCAATTTTAAACGCTTAGAAAAGCGCAACGTTTTATTTTGTGTCACCAGCCCAGGTCAAGTTACACTACTCGAGTAATTGTGTTTAAATAGGGAAAACGTGGAAGTGTTTGGTCGCTTCTCTTTAAGGCCCATATTTAATGCATGGGCTAAGCTAAGTGCTAACACAGTTTTGCGGCAATACAGAGCGATATAGTGCACGCACTGAGACGAGAGAGGTATGTATCAACTCGTCTTAGTTAAGGGAATAACATAGTTTAATAAGAAAAACTGGTGGAGTATCCCTTTAAAGGAACACGCCTTTTTGGGACTTTAGCTTATTCACCGTATCCCCCAGAGTTAGATAAGTCTATACATACCTTTTTCATCTCTGTGCGTGCCGTAACTGTCTGACGCACCCACCGCTAGCCTAGCTTAGCACAAATACTGGATGTAAACGGCTCCAGCTAGCATACTGCTCCCAATAAGTGACAAAATAACACCAGCCTTTTCCTATTTACATGTTGTGATTTGTATAGTCACAGAGTGTACAAATAATAAGGTCACATGAGACACAGACATATTTTAACCATATAAATACTGGGAACTATATTCTCAGAGGGCGAAGCACTGCTACTTCTGTGGAGTGATTTGCTCGCAGCACTTGAGAAGCCCTGTAGTGAGGAGCAGAGAGTTTGCTCAGAGCTGCGGTAATCACTCCACAGAAGTAGCAGTGCTTCGCCTTCTGAGAATATAGTTCCCAGTATTTATATGGTTAAAAGATGGCAGTGTCTCATATGACCTTATTATTTGTACACGCTGTGACTATACAAATCACAACATGTAAATAGGAAAATGTGGGTGTTATTTTGTCACTTATTGGGATTAGTATGCTAGCTGGAGCTATTTACATCCAGTCTTTGGTCTAAGCTACTGTAGGCTAGTGGTGGGTGTGTCAGAGAGTTACGGCACGCACGGAGATGAAAAAAGTTATGTATGTATCTCACTCTGGGGGATACGGTGAAAAAGCTCCCCAAAAGTTGGGAGCGGACATGCTATCCAGACATGCTATCCGGCGGCGCTGCCAAACGCGAATAGAGTGTAAAATTCTCGTCTACCACGTCTAGTTGGACGCTTGAACATTTAGAATCCAATCGCGTGTCCAAAGCTAAGTTGACACGCGTAAAAAAGCAAGTGTTTGAAGTAGTGTTGCACGGTGTATCGATACTTCAAAAGTATCGCGATACTCGGAAATTAAAAACGTCACGATACCTAAATTTATTAGTATCGATACTTTTTTCTCCTCACGCACACAGCAAAGCTAGAAGCTGCAGCTCTCATGTGACAAACACTACAGCGAATTTTTGTCCCGCCAAAGTCTTATTTGATCGGTGAGTAATGTAACTTAGATGCGCGTGTGACGGCGCATGTTTAACTGAGAGAGAGAGAGAGAGAGAGAGAGAGAGAGAGAGAGAGAGAGAGAGAGAGAGAGGAGGAGAGAGAGAGAGAGAGAGAGAGAGACCTGCATGGTCGCGCGCGCACGCACTATCTGCGGAGCCAGGCGAAAGTAAACAAGGCTTCCGTCTCAAAACTAAGCGCTGTCTTGCTCTCTCCCACATATTAATCAAAATAAATCGACACGATGGTATGGTCTGAAAACTAAATTTTCATGTGGAGCATTCGGAGATTTGTTTTCCTGAAATACCGCTGGTGTGAATTGTGCTAAAATATGTTGCCTTAATGATCTTCTCTGAAAAGCGTTCCGCACATTCAGCTGATTTAAACCACACTTTAAATAAACGAAAACAAACCTATCCAGTGATGATGTTTTCTGTGATGACACAAATCTTGTGGGATGTCCTAAACTGCGGGGATAATCACACAACGCGCACACGTCCGATAATGACACGCCCAATTCGCGAACTAATGACTCATTTGAACCGATTCGTTTTAATGAATGGTTTAAACAACTGATCTGTCCAACACTGAACTCACGAGACATCTGAATCGGTTTATAACTAATTGGTAACACTTTACAATAAGGTTTCATTTATTACATAAATTACATAAAAATAAAGTTTGCTTACTCAAGTGTAAGCTTTAAAACAAATAAAACCACTTGTTAGCATGAGACTACTTTTTTCCACACACTGCTATCAGGAATCGATAAGAGAATCGTTAAAGAATCGGATCGATTAGCAGAATCTTCAGTGGCATGGATATTGATAAAATCTTATCAGTTCCTGTTAACTCTTATGTTGCTTATGATAACTGAGATAATGGTGCTAAATTTATTATTTTTTTTACCTTGAATGTTATTGCTCTAATTTATTTTTTATATTTTGTTCAAATGTTTAACATATCTGCTGTTCAAATGTTCATTTATTAGTGTGGTGTATGATTAGAATGTTGTCCCGGTTTTAAAATAAAGCACAGCAATGATATTTGAGAGTGTTTCTCCCTTTTCAGGAAAAGTATCGAAAAAGTATCGAAATCGCAATACTTGACTTGGTATCGGTATCGAAACAATAATTTTGGTATCGTGACAACACTAGTTTGAAGCGAAATTGACGCGCGTCAGAGGAGAAATCCGCTTCTTGTGGGAGGGGCAAGTGCTAGACGGTTGTCTGTTTGCAAGATGGCTGATGTTGATTGACCTCTAGAGGTGCATAATTGCGTCTTTACATTGACTTAACATTTAAATCACTCGCACCAGACGTTCTATTCGCGTTTGGTGTGAACGCACCTTAAGACAATGCATGCACTGAGACAAAAATACATTTGCCCACTTATCTAAATATAGAGGAGACAGTGAAAAAACCCTATTTCAAAAAACGGTAGGGTGTTCCTTTAAACTTAAATACAATGTAATTCCTTTGGATAAAAGTGTCTGCCAAATGCATGAATGTAAATGTAATGTAAAAAATATATATATTTTGGGTTACCTAATTCTGCATTTGACAAAATGGACAGTTAATGCTGAAGAAGAGTCTGTTAGCTGTAGTAACTGGATGATGATTCTTCATAGTCAGCATCCATGTTTTTGCTTAGAGAACAGACTCTCCTGAAACAGACAAAGTCACAGCAGCCTTTTAGTGTTATTATAGTTCACAGAAATAAAATACAATGACAAAACGTATTACTAACAACAACGACATGAGGGGTAAAGATGATGTAAGATATGATGTTGTATGGTGTTTATAGTTTTTTAAATAAATTAAACATTTAAAATATTAGTTAGCAAAATTTTGCTATATTGATAATGGTATATTGCTAACCCTTTCCTCCTCCTCCTCCTCAAACGTCAACCTGTTCTGTATATTAGTGGAGAGCGTCAGCAGTGATGTACAGTCCGGAGGGAATAGCTTCTGCAAATTCAAAATAAAGAACAGAAACTGATGAATGATTATTTAAAAGCACTTTAACTCTGCTGCCTGGTAAACCCGTTTTATCCCCTTCCGTTGGTTTCATCGGGAGTTACATTATATTATGTTTGCCTGCTAAACTAATGCATAATTCTGCTAATTTAGTTGATGTCATCTTACCCACCTGTAGATGTCATCACCATTAGGACGGCAATCACAAGAAAAGACTCCAAAACACACCTCCGACATTGCAGACATGATTCAGGCCACAAACTTGAAAATAAAACAAAAGATGTAATTAACAATGGTGTCGCTTTAACGGTTAGTTTACATAAAAAATTAAAATGATATCCATTTACCATTTACTCAGCCTCAACTTGTTCATAACCTGTATTAATTTATTTCTTGTGCTGTGTACCTAAGAAGATATTTTAAAAAACATGAGTAACCAAACAAGTTTCTGGTCCCCATTGACATCCATAGTATTTTTATTTATTTATTATAGAAGTCAATGGGGACCAGCAAACTGTTCCATTACCAACATTCTTCAAAATATCTTCTTTTATGTTCAGAAGAAAGAACTTCATGCAGGTTTAGAACAACTTGTGGGCAAGTCAATTATGACAGAATTTCTTTTTGAGGTGCACTATTCCTTTTAACTTATTTTTTCACTTTAGCTCACTGTTAACGTTGTTACATCTCCCTAACTAGCTAAGTTGTGATAAATAGGGGACGGAAGTTCACGGAACATATATATGTTATTATTATTCTCTGTTTAAGTTTACTTCGGCTTATTTAAGTGAAGTTAACCTACCAGTTGATGTTATGACGGCAATGAAAAGGCTCCAACACACACCTCCATCGTTGCAGACTGCAGACATTATACAGATCACAAACCTGAAAATAAATCAAAGCATATACGTGAAAATCTTGTTTAAAAACCTCACTTAAACAAGGGTTTCGTCTATCTCACTTTACCTCAGTATTTCACCACGACACGTTAGTTCGTTGCGGTTAACGTTAGCCTAACCGACGACTCCGCCTAGCGAGCTTACGTTAAAGAGGCAGAGATATGTACAAACGTTATTGTTATCGTTTTAACTAAAGAATATTTCGGATAATATAGGTGAACTTATTAGCTTACTTACCAGTTAATATTATCACCGTGACGGAGATCCGGCCGACTGTCAGGGAAAAAAAAGGCACCAAAACCATTCCGACGAAAACAAAAAGACAAATCATGTTAATTTGCTGTTAACATAAATGAAAACATTTGCAAATGTTTGTTTTACATAAAATAGAAATAATATACTAACCTTTTTGGAGTTACCGGTAGGCTACATCTTTTGTCCACATTAACGGCCACTTCAACCAATACAGTCAAAAAAATTCAAAAGAAATCTCTCTTGCCATTGGTCAGTTTTACGCGGGCTAGTTCACTACTGTAAATTGATTTACAGTAGAGAAGAATTACAGTAGTGACCATATATTTTCCCATAATCCTTTGCGGTTTACAATAACATACTGTATAAACATTTTACAGTATCTTACAGTACATATTACAGTAAAATACTGTTCAAATTACAGAAATCAGTTACAGTGTATTAGCCTACATTAACTACATTTTTATGTAACCTTCCCTTTTATTTCTATTTATTTATTTTATTTATTTACTTATTTAATATTGAATATTTGATTATTATCACAAAAGAAAAAAAAAGTAGAAGGAAAAAGAAGGAATATTTATTGGGGGAAAATATGATGTCTTTAAAGGAACTGTCAATTTGTATAATTGTGTTAAATGTGTTTGAATTGAAAGACATAATAAAGTACATAATATATATATATATATATAATATAATAAATATATATATATATATATGCTAAAATATTTGTTAGTTGGACATTATATGTCCTTTATTTAGAATTTTAAACCTACAAGTGTATTTGGGGTAAAACAAATGTAGGCTAATATACTGTCAATTACTAAGCTCAGATTAATCTTACCAGTTAAAATTTGTACTGTGCTTTTGTAATTATTTATTTTTTGATTTTGTGATTTTAACTTCTGCTTTAAAAATATTTTTTTTTAGATTGTGTTCTAATGTTCTTCTAATAATCATAAACATGTACTAAAACAAAAACCAGACAAACTGCCAAATAAAACCAGAGAGAAATGTATTCATAAATCTTTAAAACAATCTAATTAAATCTTGGGCACAAAACATTCAGTTAGTAAAAAACAAAACCTGTAGTATGTATATTGTATTTATCTATCTATATATCTATAAATACAGTACATATATATATATATATATATATATATATATATATATATATATATATATATATATATATAGTGAGTGTAGAGAAAGAATTCTCTGATAACGAGGCACTCCTTAATTAAAATGTCTTTATTACAAAAATGACATGTCCTAAACAGACGACTTTAAAACGCCTTATATATGTGTCTATATTGTCTATATTGTAGCCTTATTTAAGTTGATTTTCTGTATACTGTGTATTTATTTTTGGACTAATAGGGGTTAATAAAGTCCAATAATGGTATTAGAGAGTATCAGTGGTAATATCTTTGTGTTCTTGTCGGTCAGTGTTGAGGATCTGTGTAACAACTGAGGCTTAGCCTGACAGTTAGCCTTTCCTGGACCAGGCTAGTTTCCCAGCATAAGTTGCCAGGGTAACTGAGTTTGAACTTTTTTAAGTTTGATTTATGAAACCGAATCTACCAAAAATAAGCCTGACCAACCGAAATAAGCCTGGCTTATACTCTAATCTTGTTTTATGGAACAACCCTCTGGTCTCATTAATAATAATAATAACAACAACAACAAGACAAAAATATTAAAGAAAATCATATTTTTACTGTCTCCATTTAGATCTCCATAGGGAATAATTAATTTAGCCTTAAAATTAAATAAATATAATAAACAATAAAATAAATATTTTGAATAATTAAAAATGTGTAATATAGAGTGAAGTGAGGAAGAGTTAAACTCAAGTGAGGTAATCAGACTTGTGAGTAATAGATAACATTCACCTCAATCCTATAATTTGATGTGTCATGTGTCTGTAATTATTGGATGCACACTGAAAGTACATATTTAACAAGTTTGCATCATTGTGTGTGTCACAAGACACAACTGGTATTAAAATGTAGTTTGATTAGCAGTTTTAGCTCAGACATGCAACAGGGAATGGCTTTCAGTCATATAATAATGAACAACTATAGAAAATCCAAATGTCTTTATATGTCTGTGTCATTCTTATGTTAAATTGTGTATTGCAAAAAAACATTTTGTTGATGCAGAGAAAAGAAAAGAAAACAAAAGAAAAGAAAAAAAGAGAAGAGCCATTCTACAAAATGTGTTAATAATCACACCCCTGTTATCAAGTTTTCTCCTAGCGGCACTGAATTAAATCAATAAAACTTTGTCCTATGACATTGCTATTGAAGTTTTCAAGGACTCACTTTATCACTTATGTTGTTTTGTCACTTACCTTAATTTTCTATAGTAAACAATTGAACTAAATAGATAGAAATGTCATTATTAAATTATAGCAAGTACCTTGTCGTTTCAAAACCTTCGAGCACAAGACTTGTAATAATGTCAAATTTAATTTTGAAAAAATGTCAAACCTGTTACATCTCTTAAGGTATAAACATGTCTAGAAAAGGCACCCACGGCAAAAAGGTTTAAATGCAGCACGGTCTTCTGTCCATGGCTGTAATTATATGTACACTGAAATTGTTTTATTTGTTAAATGATAAATTGAAAAACAGCATTTTCATTGTAATACTAGTCAATTTGCCGGAGGCATTACACTCACAAACCTGACCCTTCCTTTTATAAATGGAAGCAATGTGTAAATAGCAATGGTGTGACAGTTGATATTAAGCAATAATTTCCACATTGGGGTGGATCAGTGATACGCTGTGTGTATGTGTGTGTGTGTGTGTGTGTGTGTGTGTGTGTGTGTGTGTGTGTGTGTGTGTGTGTGTGTGTGTGTGTGTGTGTGTGTGTGTGTGTGTGTGTGTGTGTGTGTGTGTGTGTGTGTGTGTGTGTGTGTGTGTGGAAATAATTAAACTAATACACATTAACATAAGATTAATAACATGGAAAACCACAATAAGCTTTTCACAAGAACTGAACCCAACCCCTGTATACTGTAATTCTTAAATATGTGTAATGTATCTGATGAATTTCCCTTCCATTCTATAAAAAAAAAAAAAAAAAAAAAAAAAACATTGATAAACCGGTTGCTATGATGAGATTGGAATCTATAATGTCTATTTATGTCTTCAACTCTCTAATTATTGCATCATCAAATCATCAGTTTGTATCATGCTATGATTGTCCTTCACAAAACAATTCTCAGTCAGACAGTGTGGTGATAAAAAATGTCTGATAGTTGTTTTGACCATCTTTAAGTTGAGTTTGAAAAAACAAGGGATTTAAAAACATGACAACATAACAGTTTCACATTAGAGAATTAAAAAACAATAAAATAAAATCATAGTGAGTGTCACCCAAACCATATTTGTATGACAGATTTCCCCCTTTATTATAATTAACCACAAATTTAATAATTAGCCATACTAAATTAGGAATTACTCAAAGAAGGTCATGTCAAAAATACATTAAAAAGCCTCACAATTATTAATTTCACAATGTTCAAATTTCATACATGGCATGGTTAACAATAGCTTCTTCTTGTTCAGCTACAACTGTTGGGAGATAAAGTTCAAAAATTCATTTTGACCAGCAATTATTTAAGATTTTTTTTTTTATGTGTTAATGTGTTGTTTGAACTGTTAACTCATTTTCAAAGGACACTTTTTTCATATACAATTAATTATATTAATTATACTTTGCGGTAACTTACAGGTGGTCATGGTTCTTTTGCTTCGTTCCACTAAAGAATACACTGGGTCGTCAAAACCTGTCAGAAAAAAAAGAAGACTGTCATCAGTAACAGTTTTTATACATCTTCTAAACATTTTACAACAAATTGTCACTTACTTTCTGCAATTTGGGAATAATATGCAGAGAACCGGCAATCTGATGTTGCTACAAGAGATGAAAAAGAGGTAGGGTACTTTACCATCTGGTCAACTTCAACCATCATTCTATAGTACAAAAGTTACAATAATTTAAAATGCACCTTCCAACATGCAGACAAGTTGAGACAACATTCAGGTTGCATCCCCCAACCCCGATTTGTTGCACTTTAGTGCATTGTTATATTATATATCTTTTTTTAACACATTATGTTCGGTTTAATTATGTTTTGGTGAGATATGTCTTCTCTATTTATCTAATAATTTCTTCTGACTATTATGTAATCAGGTGATTGTCACATGACTAATTGCTGCTTGTGTTTGCTACCCACACCCTGATGAAGGCTCATTAGCCGAAATGCGTTGAAATGCGGCCATTTGAAAACTGTTTTAATTGCCTAAGCCATGATGAAATAAAGGCTTTTCATATAAATGTACTTAAACTCTCGAGTGCCTTGGTTTGGTACATTTTTACATGAGTCGAAATATCCCTACATACAAAGAGCACCGGGATACCAACACAATCTCATGAAAGTGCGTATCTATATAGCTACCACAAATGATATTTCTCTTGCTATTTATACGCTAAAAAATTATTTTGCGTGCACATGCTACGCACTGAAAACGTACTCGGTTACTAACGTAACCTCGGTTCTCTCTAGAGAGGGAACGAGTACTGCGTAATATCTTACGCTATGGGGAAAACTCCTTTCCTCGAGATATTGAAGCCAAAAATTATCCTTAATTTTTAATCAATGTAAAACGCTTTACAGCAGCAAGCAGACAAGGGCGAGACAGCTCGCGCGCCCATTGGCTGCCTTGCTGGAAAAGCTGCAGCCTATCGAGTGAGGCACTGCGTGACGTAATGACGAATAGGGGCACATCGCGCCCATTTCGTCATGTTCCGCCAGTAAAGGTGTGGTCTCTCCCTAAAAATACCCTCAATAGCTGTATTTCCTCTGATTTTTCAACGCCGAAGCGAACCAGAGCGTATTTCCAAGCACGGCAAGATACGCACGCAGTACTCGTTCCCTCTCTAGAGAGAACCGAGGTTACGTTAGTAACCGAGTACGTTCTCTTACGAGAGTATCTCTCGTACTGCGTAATATCGTACGCTATGGGGAACACAGTGTAACACGCCGTGCGGACAGGGATCCAACACCAGAGTCCCGGGGCCGAAGCCCGGGGCGCACCTAGTGCACAATCACCACAACTCTCACAGAGTAGAGGAGGAGAGGCTAGAAGCATCACTCCTTTATAAATAGTCCCGTAGGGGTATCAGACCCGTAAGGGCACCACACTCATGGAGCTGCCGCATCGGACTGAGCGATGCACAGGCCAACACTCCACACACACAAGCCGCATGGCGGCCGATAAACCCGAAGTTCAGATCACCAAAAGCTTAGCTTGTAAGGCGGGCACCTCCAGGTTGTAGTACTTGATAAATGTAGACGGCGAGCCCAGCCCGCAGCCGTACAGATATCTTGCAGGGAGACCCCGCTATACCATGCCCACGACGAGGCCACGCCTCTCGTGGAGTGCGCTCTGACACCCAACGGGCACTGCAGGCCCTTGGAAGTGTAAGCCAGCGCTATGGCATCCACTATCCATCTGGATAGGGTCTGTTTTGAAGCGGCAAGTCCCTTAGAACGCCCGCCAAACAAAACAAAAAGCTGCTCGGTCTGTCTGAACCCAGCCGAGCGGGACACGTAAGCCCTTAACGCCCTGACAGGGCAAAGGAGACTCGCGTCCTCTTCCTCATTGAGAACCGGAAGGGCAGACAGGGAAATTACCTGGGCCCTAAACGGTGTATTGAGGGATTTCGGCACGTAGCCGTGCTTCGGTTTGAGTACGACCTTTGAGTCGTTAGGCCCAAACTCCATACACGACGCGCTTACAGAAAGCGCCTGTAAGTCCCCTACACGCTTCACCGAAGCGAGAGCCAAGAGAAACATCGTCTTAAGGGACAGGTGCTTCATGTCCGACAGCTGGATCGGCTCGAACGGGGCGCCTTTCATGGCCTCCAAGACCGTGGAAAGGTCCCAGGTCGGGACTGAAGGGGGCCTGGGAGGGTTTAACCTCCGAGCTCCCCATAGGAAACGCACGACTAACTCGTTTCTTCCTAGTGACTGGCCAGACACCGGTTTAGCAAACGTTGCTATGGCCGCCACATAAACTTTGAGCGTGGATGGGGTCCTGCCCTCATCCATCAGCTCCTGAAGGAAGGAAAGCACTTCCGTAACCCCGCAGTCTACAGGCGAAAAGCCCGGGGCTCGACACCAAGTAGAGAACACCGACCATTTCGAGGAGTAGAGCCGTCTGGTAGACGGAGCTCTAGCCTGCGCGATCGTGTTTAGCACTCCTTCCGGGAGGCTAGCGGGTACCCGTTGATGGCCCATGCGTGCAGGGACCACAGATCCGGGCGAGGATGCCAAATCAAGCCTGCCGCCTGAGAGAGGAGATCTCTCCTCAATGGTACAGGCCACGGGGCAGCGCTGGTCAGCTGCATCAGGACCGGGAACCAAGTCTGGTTCGTCCAGAGCGGAGCTGCAAGCAGCACTGGGCATCCGTTTTCCCTGATCCGCTCCAACACCTGAGGCAGGAGCGAGACGGGGGGAAAAGCATACAGGGGACCGCTGGGCCAGACATGGGCCAGCGCGTCTCTGCTTTTTGAGAAGAATACTGGGCAGTGAGCGTTTTCGCGGGACGCGAATAGGTCCACCTGCGCTCTGCCAAACGTTTCCCACAGCAGCTGGACCGTCTGCGGATGCAGCGACCATTCTCCTGCCGGGACGTTGCCCCTGGACAGCTTGTCTGGACCCACATTCAGGTGACCAGGCACGTGCGCCGCTTTCAGTGAAAGGAGGTTGCGCTGAGCCCAGACCAAGAGGGGTTCCGTCAGCCTGTAAAGGCTTCTGGACCTGACGCCGCCCTGGCGATTTATGTACGCCACCACTGACATGTTGTCCGACCGGACCAAGACGTGGTGGCCTTTTATCTGGGGACAGAAACGCCGTAGCGCTTTGTCGACTGCTATCATCTCCAAGCAGTTTATGTGAAGGAGCTTCTCCTGCTCTGACCACAGGCCAGCTAGCGGTCTGCCCTCGAGCAGCGCTCCCCACCCTGTGGTGGAGGCGTCCGTAGACACCACTTTCACCCCTGAGGCGGTCCCCAGACTCACACCAGACTGATACCAGCTGGTTACTTTCCAGGGTTCCAGAGCCGAAACGCACCGTTGGTCGACCCTGAGGCGACACCGGCCCGCGGTCCATGCGCATGCGAAGCAGGCCCAACTGGAGTACAGAGGCTGCCGAGGCCATCAGGCCCAGCATTTTCTGAAACCCTTTGAGCGGAACCATAGAGCCGTGGCGGAAGGATTCCGCGACGTGCTGAGTACTTAGTACGCGCTCCGGTGACAGGCGTGCCGTCATGGATAGCGAGTCTAACAATGTTCCCAGGAAAGAAATTCTCTGGCTGGGACATAGCGAGCTCTTTTCCCAGATGACTGTCAGGCCCAGTTTCTCGAGGTGCTCGAGCAGTGTGGCCCTGTGTTCTATGAGCTCTGACCGCGATCGAGCTAGAATCAGCCAATCGTCCAAGTAGTTCATAACTCGCATGCCCCGAAGTCTCAGGGGTGCGAGAGCCGCGTCCATGCACTTCGTAAATGTACGGGGTGCCAAGGACAGGCCGAACGGCAGGACTGTGTATTGATATGCCTGGCCCTCGAACGCGAATCTCAAGAATCGCCTGTGATGGGACGCTATTCGTATTTGGAAATAGGCGTCTTTCAGATCTATTGACATAAACCAGTCCCCGTGGCGCACTTGCGCGAGGATTTTCCTGGTCGTAAGCATCTTGAACTGGCGCTTCACAAGCGCTTTGTTCAGCTGTCTCAGATCTAGAATGGGTCTGAAGCCCCCATCTTTTTTCGGTACCAGAAAATATCTGCTGTATAAGCCCCCTTCGCTCTGAGCCTGAGATAGGGGCTCTATGGCCCCTTTGCTCAGCAGTTTCGCTATCTCGGCTCGAAGTAGATGAGATACTTCGTTTCTCACCGTAGTCTCGACGCGCGCCGTATAACGGCGGGGACGTCGCGCGAATTGTAGTGAATAGCCTCTCTTTATAGTGTTCAGCACCCAGTCTGATACCCCGGGTAGCTTTGACCACGCGTCTGCGTGAATAGCTAGAGGTAGAATGCAGACCGGGCTCTGGCCGCGACCAGGCAGCGGCTCGAGAGCCCTGGTACCCTGGGAACACAACGCCGTGTTTACAGCGTTCGAGGCGGGGGGCGCGCTGATCACAGCGGGCAGCCTGGCCGCACTCAAATTCTCTATGGCGGGACGCACAGCGAGAGTGAGCGGGGCGAATCCCGTAGGATTCAGCGTGTTTGCGGGGGGATGTGGGCGCAAAACTACGGGCACATCTACTGCACTGTACACGCTTTCGGTCGGAGCCGATAGACTGTGTATTGGTTTCGTTTTTACAGAAACCAAGGGAAACGCGGCGTGTAGTGTGAGCGGGCATTGTATGGGCGCATTCACTACATTGTCTGCACAATCGACCTGAGTCAGATTTATGTGTGCTAGCCTCGCACCGTGGCGGGCTGTGTCTGGGTGTGTGAATGGGCACTGGGGCGTGGGCATTCTTACGACACTCATAACACCATCGGCCGTAGCCGGTACACCAGAAATACACTCTTTATTGGATTTATCTGGGTAGCCATAAAAACGGCTTTTGTGTGCAGGCAAGCGGGCTGAGACACCGGCTGCTTCACTGCTAAATACACTGGTACAGTCACATCGCAAGGAACTGAACGAGCAAATCGTTTCGGTGGGGAACCGGCCGCAGCGGGATCCGAACACCGTCGCTTTCCTAGAGTAGCTAGGAAAGCTTCGAGGCCTCGGGCTTGAGCTCAATCTTCGGCCGGGGCCCGCGCTGAGCGGGGCGGCGTCCAGCAGAGCGAGAGCGCGGTCTCTGATCCCGGGCCTGGCGGCGCTGTGTAGCGGCGGCTGCGGGCGATGCAGGCTGAGGCTGTGAGCTGCGAGCAGACGGCTGTTTAGAGCGACCTGCAGCGGAGCTCGAGCGCTTCGGGAGGAAGTGCTTCATGGCCTGCGAAGTCTTCTGCACCTCAGAATATCTGTCCGCGAAATCCTTGACGGCAGATCCGAAGAGGCCCGCAGGGGAGATGGGCGCGTCGAGGAATACAGAGCGCTCAGCTTCCGTCATCTCAGACAGCGTCAACCACAGATGTCTCTCAGCAACGGTGAGAGAGGCCATATTCCGCCCCATGGCCTGAGCAGCGGCTTTAGCGGCGCGTAGAGCAAGGTCCGTAGCGCCTCGTAAATCCGCCACACTGACAGCCCCGGGCCCTTCCTCGTCCAATTTAAGGAGAAGGTCAGCCTGGTAAATCTGCAAGACCGCCATAGTGTGCAGCGCTGAGACCGCCTGTCCAGCGGCTGTGTAAGCGCGCCCGTGCAGCGATGACGTCACCCGGCAGGCTTTGGAAGGAAGCGTCGTCTGCACGCGCCATTCCGCAGAGGGCGGGCAGAGATGCGACGAAACCGCCGCCTCCACAGGAGGAATGGAGAGATATCCTTTATCTCCTGCGCCGACGACAGAGGAAAAAGCCGCAGAGGTGGAAGTGCGCAGCCTGGCGGAGAAAGGGGCGGTCCATGACTTGGCGACTTCGTCGTGAAGCTCAGGGAGGAAGGGGGCGGCCCTAGACCTAGACGGGGCTTCGTCCTTTCTGAGAAAGCGCCCGTCAAGTCTGTTGCGCGGCGGCAACGCAGGCGCCTCCCACTCGAGGCCGATGCACTCCACGGCCTGGGTGAGCAGACGCATCAGCTCAGCCTCAATGCCGGGTCTCTTCCCAGAGGGTTGGCTAGACACGTCAGCGGGGGGGAGGTCCACGGAGCTCGCCCAATCCTCGCCGTCAGAAGCCACAAGAGAGCATACCTCAGCAGGTTCGTCGAACTCGGGAGCGGATGCGGCGGCTGACGGCGGGCGCTGTCCGTCAGGGAGCGACTCAAGTGAAGCCGGCGAAGCAGGCGGGCGAACCGGCGAGCTTTGGCGGGCTGGAGAAGGCTCGGGAGCGCGCTGGGTGCGACGCTTCTTGCGGCGCGGCACAGTAGACTGGGACGCGAGCTCAGAGAACGACGCCAGGCGAGTCCTCAGAGTCACCATGGGCAGAAGTTCACAGTGAGGGCATCCACCATCCGCGAGCGCGATAGCCGCATGCTCATGACCCAGGCAGGACACACAGATGACGTGACGGTCCTCATCACTGAGTTGGGCGCGGCACGAGCCACAGGAAGGCATCTTTAAAAAGACGCAGCTCTTTTAGAACAGAGAAATGAGTGTTGCGTCACGTAAGCAAACACACACTTGAGCAGAGTAAAGGATATAGTACGCCGGAAAGCGCAGCAGGTACGGCGGCTGAAGGCGGCTGGGCCAGCGACTCCAGATGATGGCACGTCCCGCTGAGAAGGCTACAGGTCAACGGCGCGGCTTCTCACTCCGGATCCAGCGATGCGTGAGCTTCGCTGAAGAGTAGAAAAATCAGAGGAAATACAGGTATCGAGGGTATTTATAGGGCGAGACCACGCCTTTACTGGCGGGACATGACGAAATGGGCGCGAAGCGCCCCTATTCGTCATTACGTCACGCAGTGCCTCACTCGATAGGCTGCAGCTTTTCCAGCAAGGCAGCCAATGGGCGCGCGAGCTGTCTCGCCCTTGTCTGCTTGCTGCTGCAAAGCGTTTTACATTGATTAAAAATTAAGGATAATTTTTGGCTTCAATATCTCGAGGAAAGGAGTTTTCCCCATAGCGTAAGATATTACGCAGTACGAGAGATACTCTCGTAAGAGAACCCATTGGTTAGGATTGCGTGCGTATTACACACCATGAAGTGCGTATCATATGCACGCAAAACCAATTTTTGGCGTATAATGGAACGAGAAGTAACATTCGTTGAATAGATACGCACTTTCATGGATTTTACACCCCTTGCAGTGCTTTTTTTGCCCTCCTTGTCTTAACATTCAGGCTGCATTTCACTAATCTTTGCAACACAACCTCATCAATCATCTAAACTTGAAAATCGCCTTGACAATTGACTTAAAATCGCCTAAGGCCAGAGACACACTGGCTGCGTGGCGTGCGCGTCTCAGCTGCGTGGCGTGTCCGTTTTTATTTCGGCTCCCATGTTAACAGGTTAGAGCTTGCACACTGCCTGCGTGACACGCGCGTCTCAGTCGCGGCATGAGCCGCGCGGAAAACGCGTGCATGCTAGAAATAGAACCGACGCCTATTTTTCACGCGACACGCAAGCGTGTTGGAAGCGTTTCCAGGCTAAATAGAATAGGAAAAGATGTTTATATGTTATTTTGTACACGAATACATATTAATAAATTACATTTTTGACAAATTCAGATATAAATAGGCCTATAGGCCTAATTTAAAAATAAATAGGCTAAATAAATAGGCATAATTATCAATTTTCAAATATTGCACCAGAACTAAACATTCTAGTCTATTTTGCTGTCAATACTGCTGTGCTGACAGTGTCTTTATCAGAAGGCTTTATATTTATGCTTAACACGAAGTATAGGGCTTGCACAACTCTCTCCCATACGTTGAACAAGGGTGATCCGTGTCAGCAGCGCCGCGTCAGACACGCTTCTGATGTGCAAAGACACAGAAAACGCGACGCAGCCGCCACGCAGCTGAAACGCAACAGAAACGCCACGCTCACGCCACGCAGCCAGTGTGTCTCATACATTTAGCCTAACAGTAATATTCCCTTACTGACACACTGACATACTAATATCACATCTTACAAGAAGGAACATATACTTTTAAAATCACTAATCTGAAGGAAAACATCTGCAAAACAAGCACATTTTTGAGGGTTTGCAGTGTAGCTGACACTGGTTTCTGTTTGAATAACTGTTCAATTAGTGAAGGATAAATATTACCGGAAGTATTATATAAACATACAACCCATGTTCAGATGGCAATATCAGTCATCACTTCCTTTCTCCTTTCCAATAAGCCATTGCTATGACAGTGACAATTCAACAGTGTTAAACTTTTCAGAACTACAGTTGAGGACTTACTTTGGTTGTTGAACTTGCTCCTTCGTTTTTTGAAATAAAGAATCACACATATGATCAGTGTTATAAGGACACACAGAGACACTATTGTGACCATCACTACTGCTGTCAGATTTGTTGTCACTTCTGCAACAGGACTGTCAGCTGAGGTTGACACAAAAAAAGCATATTAAATACCAGTTTAATTAGGATACTTTCATCACACACACACACACACACACACACACACACACACACACACACACACACACACACACACACACACACACACACACACACACACACACACACACACACACACACACACACACACACACACACACACACACACACACACACACACACACACACACACACACACACACACACACACACACACACACACACACACACACACTATATATATATATATTTATATATAAATAAATAAATATATATATATATATATATATATATATATATATATATATATATATATATATATATATATATATATATATATATATATATATATATATATATATATATATATATATAGGTGCTTGTCTTACCTGTGTGATAGGTAGGACAAGTTGTGGAAAGTGTTTCCAATTTTGTTGTCGAATGAGATATCCCATAATCTATAATTACATTTCAAACATTTTAAGTTAAAAAATGTATCTAAAATTTAGGGTTAGATTTAGCATTCATTTTATAAACACAGCAGCCTAATAGTAAGGATTTAATTAATTAATTTGCTCTTTCTGCATATTATTATTATGCCAGGTGGCAACAAGTGGTTCTTTGAATTATTCACAGAAACAATTCGTTTAAACTGATTCATTCTGGAATCTGTTGCTCAAATATGCAATAATTCATTCTGCTTAGAGCTTGTTTGGCACTATTTTTATTGGTGGTGCAAAATTATACCACCTGGTCATTTTGTGGTTAAAATTTAAGTTAGTAAAATCTAACTTGTTTATTGATCTGTCATGAAAAAGCAATATCAATGGCAATGGCCGTGCCATTGATATAAATGTTAGCGTGGCTATGAATATTATTTGGAACAACAGCATTTGCCTGAGTGATATTGATGAATTAGATTAAATTATAAAATGTTGGATTGAAAACACACCTTTCACCACCAGCTTCACCTCATAGCAGGTTGTTTCATTCACTCTGCACCGATACCATGATCCATCAGTGTTTACTGCATGCCTTATAAGCAGAGATCCATTCCCTAATATTCTCGCTCTCTCATACAGAGGCCTCGGGTCTCTCTCTGTGCTGTTTGAGGGCTTGTGTGGAGAGCGATATTTGCTTATCTCTTTTGATTGGTAACCACTAATGATTTTCCAAGTTACTTGATCAGTTCTGTTTTGCAGTGGATGTTCAGAGCATGGCAGAGGAACTGAAGCATTTGATGTTGCATGAACTGAGTCCAAAATTTTACACTCTAAAACCAGAGAAACACAGTAGCATTCATATTATATATGTATATGGCTCTGCAATGAGGATTATTAGCTTGATTGAAAAAAATGTATTCTTACTTATGACACTCAGGTTAAATTGAGTAGATATAATGCAGTCCCGGTCATTGTAGACCTGACAGTCATAAAGGCCATCATCAGATATCTGGATGTCTTTCAGATCAAGTGTAACATTTCCAGCATCATTTCTCATAGACCATCTCTGATGATCTAATGCTGGAGAGTTGTCTGAATACTTTAAGATGTGTTGAACCGGGTTTGAAGATGTGTTGAACCCAGCTCTCCATTCCATCCTCGATCTGTCAGTGGATCTCCAGCTTCCTGACGGATCGGCAGCAGCTCGTGAGACTGGGGAAACACACATCCAGGACTCTCACCACCAGCACTGGCGCCCCCCAAGGGTGCGTTCTCTCCCCACTGCTCTTCTCCCTGTACACTAACGACTGCACTTCTAAAGACCCCACTGTCAAGCTCCTGAAATTTGCAGACGACACCACTGTCATCGGTCTCATCCGAAACGGTGACGAGTCTGCTTACAGACTGGAGGTTGAACAGCTGGCTGTCTGGTGCAGTTATAACAACCTTGAGCTGAACACGCTCAAAACAGTGGAGATGACCGTGGACTTCAGGAGGAACAGCCCAGCACTCCCCCCACTCACCATCATGAACAGCACTGTGGAAGCAGTGGAGTCATTCAGGTTCCTGGGCACTATCATCTCTCAGGACCTGAAGTGGGACAATCACATTGACTCCATTGTGAAAAAGGCCCAGCAGAGACTGTATTTCCTTCGCCAGCTGAGGAAGTTCAACCTGCCACAGGAGCTGCTGATTCAGTTCTACTCAGCCGTTATTGAGTCTGTCCTATGCACTTCCATCACTGTCTGGTTTGGTTCAGCTACCAAATCAGACATTATGAGACTACAGCGGACAGTCCGGACTGCAGAGAGGATCATTGGTGCCCCCCTGCCAACCCTCCAGGACCTGTACTCTTCCAGAGTGAGGAAGAGAGCAGGTAAAATCATCACAGACTCCACTCACCTGGACACCACCTGTTTGAACTGTTACCGTCAAGACGGAGACTCAGATCACTGGCCACAAGAACATCTCGGCACAGGAACAGTTTCTTCCCACAGGCCATTTCCCTCCTGAACAGTTAACATATCTCCCAAGGCATATGCCTTTAAGTGCAATACCCCCACTGTTTAGTGCAATATCTCCTAAACTCAGGTTATTTATATTTATATTTATTCATACTATTCAAAATACTGTATATATGTTCATAATCCGAAAATGTTTATTCTGACTAAACCCAACCGTGGCCTTATATTTTATATTTTATAGTATTTTCATATATATATATATATATATATTTTTTTTTTTATAATTTTATTTTTAGATTTTGTATTACTGTTTCTTGTTGTATTTGTATCTGTATATGTGCACTGGAAGCTTCAGTACCAAAGAAAATTCCTTGTGTGTGCAAGCACACTTGGCAATAAAGCTCTTTCTGATTCTGATTCTGATTCTGATTGTCCGGTTTAGTTTCACTGTCAGAGACTTCAGCGGGTGGGTTGTGGTTAGGCAAGAAATAGACATAATGTCGCCCTGAAGAGAGTTTATGTTTAACTGATGGACCTGCTTGCAGACTCTCGCTGTCTGAGCTAAAGGGAAATTAAAAAGAGAAACGAGACTTCCTGAGAGAACTGATACATGGATAGGAAACCACCAAAGGGTTTATAGTAAAAAAATTAATTTTCTAAAATGATCCTTTTGATTGCCAGTGTTTAAAAATCCATAAATCGACTCAACAATTTACAATAATGTTCCAGTTATTAACTACTTTTGTTAACATGAACCAACAAAGAAAAATACTTCTAAAGCAATTATTAATATTAGTAAATTATAATTTAAACATTTATTAATAGATAAAAAATTACATAATACATTGAATTTTTTAAAAAGTTATTTCTGTTAATATTGAATATTGAGGTAACAAGGAAAATATGTTTTAATAATATTTTTTGTAAAATATTAAAAAAGATGAATAAATACTGTAACAAATGTATAACTCATTGTTAATGTTAGATAGCGCATTAACTAATGCTAACTTATGGAACCTAATTGTAAAGTATTTCCATTGACTTTTATATCAGTTTTATGTATTGCTTGGGTAAGTCTTTGCACACCAAACAATGGTTATTAAAAAAAAAAGACTGTCCTCAGTAAATAATTTTCTTGCTTTAAATTTTGCTTTGTTAGCACAAATAAAATGTCCAAATAATTAACTATTATGTAGCCTATATGACACACCTATGCTGCCTTTACTCACCCAATTATGCATGTCTCTATGTTTGCATATTTCTATATTGGTAAAAGGAATTTGACTTATAATGATACTTACCTTTGCATTCCAATAAAGCTGATATTAGAAGATAAAGAATTTGGAAATATGAAGGCTGAAAACTCCCCATCATATACAGATGCTCACTGCAGGACATGCAGCTGAACTCTATATGAGCAAAGGCCACATCACTTCTCTTTCACAAAGCTGTTTTCAGTTGCTCTAAATTTAGTACGGAAGTATAAATAAGATATAATCATGTGCTCTTATAGAGCCCTTCAGTGAGATTCTGTTTGTGATAGGGAGTTTTGCTTACAGGAGAAAATACAAACCTTTGATTTGATCCGCGTTTAATGCAAATTCTATTTCAAACAAATAATACATGTACATAAATCATTCTCATTTACTTTGGGACAAGAACTATTGCAAAAAAAAAAAAAAAAAAAAGGTTTTGTATGCACAGATTAAGTTCTGTAGATATAGATGAGAAAAGGCAGCCTGGTATAAAAAAAATTGCCAGAGATAATCTGTCCAATACAGGATTATCAAAAACCTACTGTACGAAAAGTACTGTACACTGTAAATTCTAACAAGTTCAGTTTACTTAAAAAAAGTTTGGAAACCGATTGCCTTATTTTTGCAAAGCAAACTTAAAAGGAAAACTGAAGTTAAGTTAATAATCGGCTAAAAGTAAAGAAAGCTACATCTTCCCAAGTAAATTAAGTATAATTATCAAGTTAGTTTAATGACAATTCTAGTTAACATACTAAATAATATTTATTAATCTTACTTAAGATTTAATAGTAAAATTACTTGAGTGATTCCATTTACCTAACAGTGTTATAATGTGTTCTGTAAACATCTTAAATACTATTATTCTCAACATGGTTTTAATCTGCCATTTTAAGCTATGGAGACTTAAAAAATATGTGCAATCGGTTTCCACATTTTCTTCAAGTAAAGTGAAATAGGAATAGTATGTTGAACTGACAAATGCTTAGTTAGTATAGTTCACTTACACAAGAGTTCTAGACACTAAAAAAGAACTGTAGAGAGTACTTGATAATTTACTTTCAATACAATTTAATTGTTACCATTGTTGTGTTTTGTATGCTGAATGTTGAAGTCTGTGTAACTCAAAGTATGATCAATTACAAGATTGTCACTTTTATATTTAACTTTTATATGGGATTATATAAACCCAATTAAAAGTTTCACAAGGTGTTTAGGACATAATTGATAATTAATAAATATATAATTAATTGACATGAAATAGAGTTATACATCAATCATACACACACATTTATATATATATATGTATATACAAACATATATGTTTGTGTATATGTATGTGTGTATATATATATATATATATATATATATATATATATATATATATATATATATATATATATATATATATATATATATATACATAAACATATATGTTCATATATTACTTCTCTGCCTATGAAATCATATAACTGATTTCTTGTTGCATCTCTGCATCAATGGGAAGAGAACTATAATAATAATACATGAAGTTCCAAGTGACCAACCAAAGGGAACATTAATCGCTATAAGGGTGAGTAAAAATATTTTAGGAAAATCAACAAGTCAGCTTATGTGATGTTCTCTCAAAATTGACAATTCAACATTCAAGATGACTTTGGGAAATTAGTGAATGCAAACAGAGAGAAATAACTGCAGAAGTGGAGGAAATTAGTGAAACGTCCATTAAGATTTTTCCCGCCACAAAAACCACACTCAAACCAATCAATTAATCTTTACTTGGGTTTTCTGAGTAAACAAAGCATTACTAGATTTTAACAATTAAGTTAAGACATTAAGTAAAGTTTACTAAAAAGTGTTAGTTAGAAAACCCAAGTAAACATTACTTGACTAGACTGAGTAACAAAGCCATAGCATGCAAACAGTACAGATTACTAAATAGTTTTAAGTAAGTACAACAAATTATTGGAAATTAAGTAAAGTTAACTAAAAAGTCTTAGTAATTAGTTACTTCAGTTACTTTACATTAATCCACTTTGATATTATACATCAAAGTAAACAACACTACACCATGGGCTGGTAAAGAGCAAATAAAATGAATTAGTGTTAATAAAATAAACATTGATCTTGTTTCTTAAAGGATTAGTTCACTTTTAAAAAAAACTTTTGCTGATAATTTACTCACCCCCATGTCATCCAAGATGTCCATGTCTTTCTTTCTTCAGTCGAAAAGAAAGTAAGGTTTTTGATGAAAACATTCCAGGATTTTTCTCCCTATAATGGACTTCAATGGGACCCAAACTGGCCAAATGACAGTTTCAGTGCAGCTTCAAAGGCAGGGTCGGCGCTAGGACATACGGAACGAGGGGGCCTCGATGTGTCACTGGGGGGGGTCTACCTACACCCACTTTTAATAAAAAAAAATCAAAAAACAAATTGTTAGACCCGCGGACCCGGGTTCGGGTTGGGGCGGGTAAAGAAATTGTCACTTTATTTGCGGGGCGGGTCGGGGCGGGTCATAAATTATTATTATTTTAAATCCATGTATGTTGCTTGCAATTTCCAGCCTATATTAAATATTTGGGAATATCTATTTTCATATTTTATTAGGTTATTTGATAAGGTTACAATACGAATGCCATCGCAACGTAACTTGCGTGAGGTATTGGCGTCACGTGACAGGTCACGAAAGCGGCGCGCCAAGCAGCTCCACAGCTCCCGCGGCCAGCCACGATAAAAACAACAACCACCGAGAAATAAAAGTAAAGATGGAAGACGAGGTGCGGGAGAAATTGATGTCAGGAATTTACATGATTAAAAGGAAAAAAAGGTCAGGCTGCTAAATCTAATGTTTGGGAGTTCTCAGAAATAGTTGCAGCAGGAGACAACAGTAGTATCGGCTACCAGAAGTGCAACTCGTGTGAAAAATATACAGTAGCGCCACAAAACGGGCACTTCCAGCATGTCAAGACATATTTGTGGGGGGTCTAAGAAATAACAAAAATGGTTTAGCCTATTAGATGAATACAAACGCTGTTTGTAAATGTTGAAAATGTTTATTAGTATCTTGTTAATATGACCTGATTTATGGTTCATATTCATAATCTTATGTTGTGGCCAGTTTACAGGGCGATGTTTCCAAGCACTTTCAGGCTGAAATAAATGCTGTTTTAATTTACATTACATAGTATGTCTATTTAACGGTCGCGGGTGCGGGGCGGGGCGGGTTGTAAAAATAGACACAGTGGTGCGGTGCGGGCTGGGGCGGGCCAAATAATTTCATAAAAGCGGGACCCACGGGTTGGAAAAAAAGCCGACCCGCGCATCACTAGTCGTCATCATAGGCGTAATTTGCGGGTTTTTCTCAGGATCGATATTGTCCCCCACCATTTTTTGAAACATTGCACGGATGCACCTAATACAAATAAATAAAACATCTCCAGTTAACTAGCAGAGCATTCATTTAGTTTGCTATTAAATAAGAAATCTAGCGCTAAAATTTGTTGTTGTTTTTTTAAATCAAGCTGCGCGCTCGTTGCCGCTACTATCAGTGTCATGGATACAGTATTATTTTGCGGGCAAAGAGTATAGTCATCGACCAGGAAGCTATAAATATCCCCTGAGCACACAAGCCGCCAGCTTGTTGTTACTTCAGCACGCTCTGTGTGTGTCTGAAATCTATCGATTGTGTTTGTCTGTTTTAGACAGTAGTTTATCACTATATATATATTATATATTAAAAAGCCAATATGAGCGAGCAGTATAGGAAGTGTGTTCCTCCCTGTACACTTTCCCTTGAGAACTCTGCGATCGCGGCGATCACTCTTCGAGGAGAGTGGTTTGCTGCGAGCTCCCCGAGGCTCGGGTCCCGTTCTGATTATCCAGTTCTGAGGAGCTGGATGTCAAAAGTTTTGCATCAGAGGAAACTAGTTTGTCACATTATACTGCAAATGAAGAAGGTTTGATGGATGTGTTATCTCGGGCTGTTGAAAAGCTCAGTATCGAGTGGCCAGCTGATAGACAGGAGTCTAGTAATAAAAGTAAACTAGATTATAGATTTCTGTCTGCACGACCTCAACCTTCTCGCCGGTGCTTACCGTTCTTCCCAGATCTTCATGCTGAGGTTTCAAAGACCTGGGTTAGACCGGTTTCAAGCAGAATTTACACAAATCAGTCTAATGCTTATGGTAACATTGTTGGTGCTAAATCTGCTGATTATGTGACGATGCCGAAGGCGGAGAAGACGCTCGCGAGCTATCTCTCTCCAGCTTCATCATCTTCACTTAAAGCACCGGCTCTGCCCTCTAAACCACTAAAAATACTTCTGTTTTAGTGGGGAAGGCTTACTCGGCGGCAGGTCAGACGGCTGCATGTATACAAACTATGGCCATTATGCAGGCTTCTCAGGCTGACCAGGCGGCTACTTTTCAGAAATTTATGCCCCTTAAAGTGCGTGTCGCTGGGGCTGCTGAGCGAGGGTAGTCCCAGTCGCCGAGTACCTCAAAAAGAGCGCAGCAGAAACGAAGTGTCACGTCTCGTGCCCCCCCCCCCCCCGCAGAGAAACTGGAGGGATGAGGCGGGGCGCTCTCCGGTGCGATCTTCTCGCGGTAGGGCTGGTCTGAGGACAGTCATTATCGCCAAGAAGGGCGCGTCGAAAAAATCCTGACGTGCTGAACGTCAGGACTCTGAGGGTGGTCCCCATCGTGAAAGACTTGAGTTCACTGCACAAAAGACGGTGCCCTGTCTTTCCCGATGCCCTCAGGGGTCTGCTCTACTAACCCTGCCTTTACAGGGCGTAGAGAGACTCGGCGAGCGATTTCCCGAGGGACGCTCGCCCCCTCCAAGGAGGGTTGTGGAGTGGCCAGACCAGCTGTTCCCTGCCAGTGTGTTACAGGGCGCTGTGTCTGTCACTCGGGATGTTCATCCAGAGGCCAGCCTTGAGAGGCTGGTTCCCTTAGTAGAGTTCCTGGCGGAATGGAAAATTCTCCCCAATGTAGAGAACGGGTACGCTATTCAGATCAGAACGCATCCACCTCGGTTCAGAGGGCAGGAGGTAAAAACTCTCCTGCTGAAAGGAGCTATAGAGCGGGTTCCTCCACCCAGCAGGGAGTTAGGATACTACAGCCGGTACTTCATCGTTCCGAAGAAAGATGGAGGGCTGCGTCCCATTCTAGATCTGCGTCTCTTGAATCGCGCTGTAGGGAAGCTCAAGTTCAAGATGCTCACTCTCAAGCAGATCGTGTCACAAATCAGATCCGAGGACTGGTTTGTCGCGATAGATCTAAAGGAAGCTTACTTCCATCTATCCTCCCTCAACACAGAAAGTTCCTGAGGTTCGCTTTCGGGGGCGAAGCGTACCAATATCGGGTTCTTCCGTTCGGCCTAGCACTGTCACCCTGAACATTCACGAAGTGTATGGATGCTGCTATAGCCCCGTTAAGGCTGCAGGGCATCTGTATTCTGAATTATATAGACGATTGGTTAATTCTAGCTCAATCAGAACAACAGGCGGTTCGGCATCGAGATCTCGTTCTTGCTCACATTAAGAGACTGGGGCTGAGGCTCAATGCCAAGAAGAGTGTTCTTTCTCCATTACAGAGAACCACTTTTCTAGGTGTAGTGTGGGATTCGACGACGATGCAGGCACGATTGTCACCTGCTCGTATTGCTTCGATTCTTGCCACAGTAGATCAGGTCAAGCTAGGCCAGTCATCCACTGTAAAACAGTTCCAGAGACTGTTAGGTCTCATGGCAGCTGCGTCCAACGTTATAACTTTTGGCCTCTTGCACATGAGACCGTTACAGTGGTGGCTCAGAACCAAGGGATTCTCCCCGAGGGGAAATCCGCTTTGCATGATCGTGAGTTCACGACGGTGTCATCGCGCCCTGATCATGTGGAAAGATCCTTGGTTTCTGTCACAAGGCCCTGTGTTGGGAGCTCCTTGTCGTCGCGTTATGCTAACGACAGATGCCTCTCTCACGGGTTGGGGGGCGATCATGAATGGTCGCCCGGCTCAGGGTCTGTGGGAGGACCATCATCGTCTATGGCACATAAATTGCCTAGAGATGTTGGCGGTGTTTCAGGCTCTGAAACACTTCCTCCCAGACCTAAGGGGCCACCATGTTCTTGTCCAGAAAGACAACACATCGTTGGTCTCTTATATCAACCATCAGAGGGGTCTGCGTTCTCGCCCACTTTACAAACTGGCACGTCAGATCCTTCTATGGTCCCAGGGGAAAATTCTTTCTCTGAGAGCTATTTATCTCCCGGGGTATTTAAATCAGGGGGCAGCAGGGGCGTAGCAAGCTTTTCAAAAGGGTGGGGGATGGATGTGAAATTTAAATTTTGGCAATGACAGCTATTAATGACTAAAAGTTTAAAAGGAACTTTGTTGTATATGCTGGGGCACAATTTATAAATTATTGTTCTTTCCCACTTGATTTTGTAAAACTGTTGTGTGGACCTCTGTCCATGTATGGGGGGTTCGGGGGCATGCTCCGCCGCAATTTTTTTTGTACATTTTAAGGTTAAATGCTCAATCTGATGCACTTTGAGAGCTCAAAATTAAGAGCTTCAACCGGGTTTGACCCATGACCTGTGCACATTGAACAAAGAAAAAGCATTGACTTGTACCTAAAGAGGGCTCAAACATCTTTTTAGTTATGATATAGAGTCTCAGTCTACATTACATTATCACTGGTGTTTTAGAATGCCAAACATTTATTATAATAGTATAATGATTTATATAATTATTCCTATGATGGAAAATCCATATAGCCTATATGTATGCTACTGTATAAATGAAAATGAATATTTCAAAAGTATATTTTATATTACGCTATAGAATAGGAAAATTACAATACTTTTGTCCTAATTTCTTCACTTAAACCCTTGAGCTTTTATTTTGGAGAAAAGTGTGAGCAAAGTGCACACTTAGTTTTCTTTAAATCACGCAACACAAACAGAATGCCTAAGTTACTTAATTAAAGTCTTGTGCTGTTTAGTAGTCTAAAAACGAAATATAATACCGAAAACACTCGACATGTCAACAAAACATAAACATAACATCTTCCCAGACACATATCAAGCTTATTTATAAACATCGAAAGCATAAAGACTCAAAGTACCTGGAAAAGGGAGATGTAAATAACCATAAGTTCCCGCCTCCTCAGCACGAGCTGACAGATAAATCTAACACACCAAGAGAGGCGGGACTTAAGGCAGAACAGCCAATCATCAGCCAGTCTCTCAGTCTCACTCAAAGCCAGTGTCATTTTTGAGAGGGAGGGGGAGAGGAGGCAGCCGCAGCGAGCGCACACACAGAGAAACGACTGAACGAGAGCGACTGTAGTAAGGCGTTTTTGCAAAACTGCAGAAAAAGTGCGGGTGTTGAACCCTCTCACCGGGAAAAGTGTGGGTGTTAAAACCCCCACATCCCCCACGGGTGCGACGCCCCTGGGGGGCAGACATCCTGTCAAGACAGGGGCCGAGGCCAGGGGAATGGAGTCTTCACCCCGAGGTGGTGGAACTCCTATAGAAACATTTCGGTCGTGCCGAGGTAGACCTATTTGCTTCTCGAGAAACATCACACTGCCTGCTGTGGTTCTCTCTCAGCCATCCAGCCCCGCTGGGGTTGGATGCGATGGTACATCCGTGGCCGAGGTCACATCTGTACGCATTTCCCCCGATCGCTCTGCTCCCGGGAGTTCTGGAGAGGGTTCGCCGGGACGGGTTCAGTCTCCTGCTAATAGCCCCGTTCTGGCCGGCCCGAGTATGGTTTGCCGACCTAGAGTCTCTCCTCGACGGCTCTCCCCTGGAGATACCGATCAGGAGAGATCTGCTCTCTCAGGCGAGTGGGTCAATCCTTCACCCCCGCCCAGAACTATGGAGGCTGTGGGCTTGGCCTCTGAGGGGGCCCAGCTCATAGATTCTGGTCTCTCGACTGAGGTCGTTGAGACCATACTCCAATCCAGAGCTCCCTCCACGAGGAAGTTATATGCCGTGAGGTGGAAACTTTTCAACTCTTGGTGTGGAGAGCGCCAGCAGGACCCAGTTAACTGCCCGGTTGGTACAGTGCTGGATTTCCTGCAGGACCGTCTCTCCACAGGGTTATCCCACTGCACACTGAAGGTGTATGTGGCGGCCTTAGCTGCTTACCACGCCCCTTCAATTGGAGGTTCCCTCGGGAGACACCCACTTATATCTCCCTTCCTTCATGGCACCTTGAGGCTGAGGCCTGCAGTTCGCACGAGGGTACCAGCTTGGGATCTGGCCATCGTCTTAGAAGGTCTCTCCCTAGCTCCTTTCGAGCCCACCGAGGAAGTTTCGGGAAAAGTTTCTTACTCTAAAGACTATCCTTCTTCTCGCTATCTCATCTCTAAAAAGAATAGGAGATATTAAAGCACTTTCGGTGGCTCCCTCATGCCTGGAATTTGCTCCTGGTATGGTTAAGGCCTTTCTCTGTCCGAGACCAGGTTACGTTCCTGTAAAGACTCATGGGCGGATCTAATCCGTTGGGGAATTTGCATATCACAATTAACAATTGGTAATTAATAATTATTCATACATGTTTGGATTAGATCAGTCGTACATGTTAATAAATCTCCCGATAAGGGAGGATATCATGTCATTTTACCTGCATGTATGTCTGTGTATCCTTGCACTTAACCACAAGTTGATTGCAATTAATTACACGGACCACGTCTTACAAAATAGGCAAAATTAATTAGCTCAATTGTCCGAATAATATTTGTGGGAATCCACAATATCATCTTACTTTATAGGATTTCAGGAAAAGCAATTCTGTGGCCACAAGAATTGGGTTTCCTGCCCTATAAACACATACTCTTTAAAGTATCTTTAATTTGTAAGTTTGTAGCTGTAAGATCTTTGACACTTAAGGGACTTGGAAAATGAGCAAAGAGGCAGTACATCAATCAAATGAATATAATGAATTTAATAAGGCAGAACTACTTATGTACTCACTACGGTAACATGGGATATATGTATTTACAAACATAATAAACAACAAAACACGATAAGGCATCGATGAACGAGAAATGCATGGAGATAGAATGTAGAGAGTTGCAGTTATGCAAGAGGGAGTTTAGAAAGACAGCATTGGTACAATTTCCCTAGACATTCACCTTTCTGTAACAACACGAAAAACATCATCTTAATGCTTCTTAGAAGCTCTATAAAGAGGTATACTTGCACAAGTTCTTTGGTCTCTCTGTGTCGCGGCATTTTTGCACAGCCCGTTCTGGCCACATGCGTGAGCTGAGTCCTTTGTGTGGAAGCGTCACATGGTGCTGCTTGGCGCGCGTGTTGAACAGAGGTTTAAAGTCTTTGAGGTAACATTACCAAAGGAAAAGTTCAGCTAAGTTCGGGGGATGAGAGAAACTTCGAAGAACCGATGAAGAAAACTATGAAACGTCCTGGTACTATTCATATGTTGTTGTTATCGACATATAATTTACTCAGTCATCTTAATCTTCTCGTTACCAGGTTGTGGATACCAAATATGCCACACATTCTGTTGGTTAATCATAGTTTGCAAAGCTTGAAACATCATCCCATCAGAGTTCCCAAACAACATTGATCAAACACAAAATAAAAGGCACATCGTGAGATAAGGAGATCAGACACATTGTTTACGCAATTCTCAGGAAAATTCCTGAGAAAATTAAAGGATTCATCTCTCCCTAGTTAGGATTCATAGAGGGAGAGAGAGAGCCACACTTCTCTGACATTCCTCTGGGAGGTCGTAAACCTGTAAATGGACACCACACAACCCCCAGTGTTAGCTTGGTTTAGGGGAATGTTCATGTGTGTGTGTGTGTGTGTGTGTGTGTGTGTGTGTGTGTGTGTGTGTGTGTGTGTGTGTGTGTGTGTGTGTGTGTGTGTGTGTGTGTGTGTGTGTGTTTGTTTACATTCCAGGCCTTTTGGGGCTAAAGGCTTTGGGATTTTAGCAAGGATGTATTTAAGTTATTCAGAGGGACTCAATGATTATTGAGTCAATGATTCACCCAGATACCCTACATTCCTAAGGTACCAACTAGGGATGCACCGATACCACTTTTTCCAGACCGAGTCCAATACCGATACTTTCATTTTTGGTACTCGCCGATAACGATACCGTAACCGATACCTGTATTTTTAATTTTCAATTAATTTTCAATTCATGCATTTGTAATTTTTAAATGTATTGGTAGAGAAACCAAAATAATATCAATCATATTAGTTGTTTATTAAATTTAAACTTAATTAGTTCAACAAATATATATTTCATGCACTGCATATTCATTACTGTATAAACTAAATATATATGGATCTTTTTGTAAAGTTGATAGAGGTAGCCTATTTAGCCAAGAGCAGAGAGTAATTTATTTGTCCTTTGTTTGATTAACATTAAAACACAGCAGCAGATTTATTAAAGTGCCGCCCGTTTAAGGCTGAACGCACAAACGCACTGACGTCATTTTAATTATACTGTCTACGTTTACTTGAGATATATAACAGACTTTTACTAGGATACTCGCCAAGACAGGTGTTTTTACATAGTTTTGTGTGAATTCGTCCGTACAAGCGCAATGCGTGAAAGACTTCCATTCAGTATTTGCGCGCTGTCTGGTGGCTTTCGGGGCGCGCGCTGTGGATGTTTGAAGTTCATGGAAATTCTTGACCTGCAAATGTCCAGTAATAATGTAGGCAACCACTCGTTAAACGTAAGTAAGGTAACAGTTCATGTGTTACTTACATATACGATTTAGTTTTAATCCAAATAACACGTGCTGAGTGAACGATCCGCAACAAACAGCATTCAACAGAAGTTCTCTCTCTCTCTCTCTCTCTCTCTCTCTCTCTCTCTCTCTCTCTCTCTCTCTCTCTCTCTCTCTCTCTCTCTCGTCAGTTAATGTTATTAATAAGCTACATGCCTCGTTTTACTTGATTTGCCATTGACATCCGACTGAACTACAAACTTTCCACTGACGTCTGTGAAAAAGGGATGCGCTCGACCAGCTCGCGTGTCTGTGTCTTAGTGCGCTCAATCGTCTGCGCGTTTTTCTCTTATCAGCTTGCGCACCATATAGTTATATAGACGACGCGTTAATATATTCTGTTTAATATTCCACTGATAAGATACATTTATTTCATATACAGCCTTCTTTTTTTTATCCCCATTATAATTTCTGACACTGTACACATGCTGCCTGGTATCGGTTGTTGGTATCGGGGCATTTTTACGAGTAAGAGTACAAGTACAAGTACATGAGCTCAGTATCGGGCCCGATACCGATACTGGTATCGGTATCGGTGCATCCCTAGTACCAACTGTTTCTGTTAGACCAATAGCTCTGCAGGCTTTCTGTCCTCCGCCTTTTCTGACGTCAGACCAGGAGAAACTTAATTTGCTGTGTCCAGTTAGGGCTTTAGGTGCTTATGTCCACAGAGCTGCCCTGTGGAGGAGATCGGAACAACTGTTCGTCTGTTTTGGTTCACCTAAGAAAGGGTGTCCTGCATCTAAGCAAAGGATGAGCAAGTGGGTGGTCGAGGCCATCTCGCTTGATTACGGTTCGGCCCATCAGCCTTCAACTTTGGCTGTAAGGGCTCATTCCACTAGGAGTATGGCTGCTTCTACAGCTCTTCTTTCAGGAGCTTCTCTTCAGGATGTTTGTGATGCGGCAGGCTGGTCCTCACCGCACACTTTCGTCAGATTTTATTCCCTTGATCTTAGCTCCACTCCCGGGGCTTAGGTTCTCTCGTCGGTTTGTGTCTCCTAATGACACACGACGGGGATTTGGTCGTATGGGGATGTGGGTATTGTGTTTCCACTGCGATTACACGCAGCGGTAGTCCCTGAAGGGGAACGTCCCGGGTTACGTATGGAACCCTAGTTCTACCAGAAAGACTCGGGAGAATAAGTACTGTAACAATAAATACATTTATTGATAGCCCAGCAAGCAATAAAGTTCTTTGGCGTAGGCCCCGTCCATAGCTCGCAATCCGAGGGTCCGGACTCTGCATTTCCTGCCCGAAGACGAAGGCAGGGGCGCAGCCAACCCCTTGGGAGGTATAGGAAGGGACCATCCTGGTTGTGGTGGGGAGGATGGAGGGGAAGGAACTGTCTTGGTGGTGGGGAGGATGGAGGTGTATGAAAGCGTCAGCATCTGCGAACTCAAACATGTGTAAGTACCGGTCTGTTACACCACAAGAATTAGACGCGATTGGATAGATGAGAAGGTAATAAGTGACGTAACAATTGAGTCTTCCTGGCAGAACTTAACGCTAAAGCTTCCATTTCCCCGAAGGGACAGATGCTGCGTGTCCTGCCATTCTCCCGGCATCCCCTTGGGTCGCTTGCTTCAGTAACTTTAAGCTGGCGGCTTGTGTGCTCAGGGGATATTTATAGCTTCCTGGTCGATGACGTCACTCGCCGTACACTCATTCTCTCCATTGACTGATTTCATTCATGCTTCGATTACACGCAGCGTCCGTCCCTTTGGGGAACTAGGGTTACATACGGAACCCGGGACGTTTTTGAGGTAGTTTTTTCTTGCATTATTGAGTATTTCCATTTTATGCAACTTTACACATTTACTACTATTATTAGTTACCAACTCCACTAGGCCTGAAATATATTTTGTACGTTTTAATCCCCTGGATCATGCTACAAACATGATGATCTTATAGAACATGATGCATTGCTGTGTCCGTTATCATATAATTGCCACTTTTGTACAGTGGCTGTGTTTTTGTTTACATAGTCTTGCTTTAAAGGGTAAGTTCGGTATTTTACACTTAAAGCCCTGTTTCAAGATCGTTTCTAAAGAAATAGAACGGTTAAGATTAAAATTGGGACACATGCTGCTGTCCCGAGAAATTTTGGTTTCTGTGGTTGCACCCACCCACCTCTACAATAGTTGCATAGGTGCACTGTGATGGCCCAAGCCACACAGGCAAGGACGGGTAACAGCCAGCAATGGTAATACCAGCACACATGTTTAAGTATGCAGGTTAAGTTATTTTTTGCAGTCAGCCACACCCCAAACAATTCATGATATCATATACTTTATTTCAATTATAATATACATTTATTTGCTTTAGACATACACTGTTTAAATCAGGGGTGTCCACACTTTTTTGCTTGATGATCTACTTTTTAAATGATCAACACAATGAGATCTACCAATTAAAAAACACAGTTTAATTGAAAAAAAATCACTTCAAATACTACTTGTTACTACTGCATGTAATTAACTAGAAAAATAATAAATGTTTATTGTTGATATTAAATTTTAACACTAAACTCAAAATACCTACAGCACAACAGATTGCAATAGCCAGGGCATTTATCTTATTCTGATGACTTGCACTGAATGGAATCAGACAGTTTTGTGTAATCCGGGCAGTAGTTTGAAAATCTTCATATGAGAAAAGGCAGATTCACATAAATAAGTTGAGCCAAAAAGTGCAGTTAATAAGGTGGCACATTTTCTGATATTTGGATACTTTTCTTCAGCAAGAAGGTTCCAAAACTGTCCACTGGCCCACGCCTTCACCTGAATGTCAGTCTGCAGTGCTAAAATCTCATCCTCCAATGCTGATGGATTCATCTGAAACAGCTTTCCCATGTAACGCTCACTGTCAAGCCGTGCAGGCTCCTTTCCTTGCGCAGTTCAGATGCAATGTTTTGGAAGTTGCCTATTTCGTGACGCTGCAGCTTAGATGTGAGTAACTGTAGTTTTCGTTTGAAAGCATTAACTGAGCTGATCATGTTGACCACCGTAAGAAAAGGACATTGTGAAAAAAAAAATCTTCCTCCCACTCCGCATGGAAAAGGTTTTTGGCTTTTTGCTTGGTACCGCACTCATTTTCAAATGGTTGGAGTTTATGAATGAATGAATGTCATTTGTGTTTGCTACCGATTACGAATACTGCTAGCTTTGTTTACAATTTCGCGCTCTGTTCTCTGCATGTGTTCTCCGAAGCCTGGCCTGGAAAGCAGGCTAGTTGTCGTGGCAACCGAATAAACAAAAATCTCGCCTGGTCAAATTTATTCGTCAAGTGCAATCAGACAGAAACTAAAGGAGAAGGAATAAGGACAGTGGCACAATGCTATAATTATTTGTATTCAAATTTAACAAAAGCATATATTACAATTATGTGCGATCTACCAGCATTGTCTTCGCGATCGACTGGTAGATCGCGATCGACCTATTGGGCACCCCTGGTTTAAATGGAGTGCACACATTTTCACATTGTAGGGCTATGTAAATATTTTCTGTTCTATTAATTATTGTTTCTTTGTTACCATGTTGGAGAGAGGTCTGTCCTGGGGGAAGAAAGCGTGGCCAAGGGAGGAGGACTGTGATATCCTGTGGCCTGCCAATTAAGCCATACCATGTGCTGCCATGTCGGAGGGGGGTTTTGGGTTTAGTTTGTGTTACTTTGTAGTTGTTGTATTTGTCATCCATTTTGTTTTCCCCTTATGTGTAAATTGGTTTGGCCAAGCCACTATATATGTTCCCTTGTGTCTCATTTAGGGAGGTCGGTTTGTTTAGTTCATATCTTGTTTTGTTGTATGCTGTTTTTAGTATACTTATATTTTGTTGAACTCTTTTATAGACCTTGTTGTTAACTTTTTGGTTTCTATTGTTTAATTTTTTTGGGGTAAATAAAACAAAACCCTATTTTTCAACAAAAACTCCTGTTCTCCTCATTGCCGGACTGTTTGGTCCGTGACAATTGGTGGCAGTGGTCGGATTATCCAGTTGAGGAAACAGGATTTTTTTTTTCCTCTCTGCTCTTCCCTTTTCCAATTTTTTTGGATTCTTTGGTTGGTGATCCCCCAACACTGAAGAAAGATGATAAAGGGAAAGGTGGAAAAAGACTGGGTGGGTCTACAGTGGCCCAGGAGAAGCAAGCCAGTGAAGAGGACGAAGGTGGAGCTTCAGGAGGGACTGAGGACACAGAGGGTAAGGAGCCAACAATCTCTGACTTGATGACCATTTTTCAGGCGCACATGGGGCAGCAGGAGGCTCGAAGGGCAAAGCAGAATGAAGTGACTGTGAGACAAGAACAACGCTTTAAAGCTCTTCAACACCAGTTTCAGCTTTTGCAGTTAGAAGTTCAGGCCCGGACATCTGTGGTGCCAAATCCACTTTCAGACGACTCTGATCCTCCAGATAGGGAGGTTCAATCATCCACTATGCACCCTATGCCAGACCAAGCTGAGCCCATGATAACCACTCAAACAGGGGCCTCTGTAGGTCAGTCTTGCTCACAACATAAGCCCAGGTTGGAAAAAATAACTGATAATGATGACATTGAACATTTCCTTATTACATTGGAACGCATTGCTGTAGCATGCAGGTGGCAGAAAGCTGATTGGATTTTTCAGTTAATTCCATTACTAACTGGCAAAGCTAGAAGTGCATATGTCCATATGGACAGTGATGACTCCCTTGACTATGATCAAGTAAAATCAGCCATTCTTGCTAAATATGACATTAACCCTGAGACCTACAGGCAAAGATTCCGCTCCACAGAGGTGAACCCTGATGAGAGCTCCAAGGAGTTGTATGCAAGGCTCAAGGAGCTTTATGGAAAGTGGATCCAGCCTAAAGGTAAAACCGTCCAGGAAATTGGCGAAGTGATAATACTAGAGCAGTATCTGAGAATGTTGTCTCCTGAGCTGCAGGTCTGGGTCCGAGAGCATGACCCAAATTCAGCGATGGAGGCTGCAAGACTAGCTGAGGTTTTTGTGGCTGCCCGAAAGAAGGGACAACCATGGAGTTATAACTCATGGAGAACTGCGAAGGATAATCGCAAACCAACACACCATCCAGGCACCGGGGTGAGTAAATTCCCCATGAAGGAAAGCCAACCAGCTAACAGACCAGTAAAACCCTTAGGGAGGAAGCCAATCTGTTATCTTTGTGGAGTAGAAGGCCATACGAAACCTATGTGCCCTAAAAACTCAGTTAACATGACTCAGATGTGCTTTGTACCACGAACTCAGGAGGAACCTGAGCTAAAGAAGGTCCAGTCTATTAAAATGAAAAACATTGAAGTTAATTTATTTATTTATTTATTTATTTATTTATTTATTTATTTATTTATTTATTGTTTATTTGAATAGGGACAGATACAAAAAACATAGATTATTACATAAAGAACAATCCGATGCCTGTATCACAGTGTTTATAGCCAAGGCTAATTCGCAACACCTGTCCCTAGAAGGGCTTTTAACAGTCAAGATAATAAAGGAGTAAAAAAAAAAAAAAAAAAAAAAAAAAAAAACATTGACAATGAATAAAATAAAATGTCCAGAAACCAGTTAGCACCAATAAAAATTAATAAACAAACACATTCACTCGAACTCACACAGATGCACACCTCACATACACACGGATATACATGTCATATGGCATGATCACACTGCTGCTGCTGTATGAACCAGGGTTTTGTTAGTTTTTTAATGGTGGACAGTTTAGTTAAAATCTTGATATTTGTAGGAAGCAAGTTCCACAGATTGGCTCCCTTCACTGAAAAAAAATTTTGGGCAAAAGAAGTTTTAAAAAATGGAACTTTACATTCTCCACGAGTAGCAGCTCTTGTTGATCTGGAGGGTTCCAGCCTGTTCACAAATTTACAAAGTGGCTCAGGTGCAAGTCCAGTTAAACATTTAAAAAACAACATAATGTGTCTGAGATGAACAAAATTAACAAAATTTAATATCTTATGTTTACTTAAAATATAACAATGATGAAATCGAATGGGCTTTTCATCTAAAATTTTTAGGGCCCGGTTATAAAGCCTCTCAATAGGCTTTAGGGTATTTTGGCTGGTCTGGGACCAAACAGTGGTGCAGTACGACAGGTGGGACAGGATTATAGTGTTCAGAAATACATGAGCACATTCAAATGTAAGACAACTCCTGATCATTCTGAAACAGTTCATACTGGCCTTCATTTTTCTTGAGATGTTTTTTATATGACTTTTAAAATTTAGCTGAGAATCTAAAATCACTCCTAAATATTTTTCCTGTTCTACCTGATTGATTAATTCGCCATTCATTTTAATGTTAAGATCATTTATTGTCCGAGCTCTTATTGAAAAACACATAGACTTAGTTTTCTTCAGATTAAGTGTTAAACATGATTTGTTTAGCCAATTACACACTTTCTCAAGACTTTTGGTCAGTGTACTGCTGATAGCAGCAGGGCTCTTGCTGGACACATAAACCACAGTGTCATCGGCATACATCTGAAGACCAACTTCAGGACACACTTCAGGCAGCTCGTTCACATACAGGCTGAAGAGAATAGGCCCCAGTATGGTTCCCTGAGGGATTCCGGTCTTAATTTGACATGGGGCAGATTTTACATGATCAATTACTACACATTGTTCTCGTCCCTGTAAGTATGACTCGAACCATGATAATGCCTGGTGTGACATATTATAGGATGACAATTTTGAGATAAGACGGCTATGGTTTACTGTATCAAATGCCCGCTTTAAGTCCAGGAATACTGCACCCACGATGTTTCCTTTATCAAGTGGCTGCACAATATTTTCCAGTAATGCGCAGATAGCTGATTCAGTGGAATGGTTCTGTCTAAAACCATACTGTTGAGGGTGTATATACTGATGTGTTTCTAAATATTGAGTTAGCTGTTCTGAAACTATTTTTTCTAGTATTTTTGACATTACCGGAACTAGACTTATTGGTCGATAGTTACTAACGTCTGTGGTATTCCCGGACTTAAAGATGGGTTTAACCAGTGCCTTTTTGAGCATATTGTTTGAGGACAGTTGCGTCTATGTTGTAGTTGTCTTTGGAAAAGTTGTTATTCAGGTCTGAAATGGCTTTCAATACCACTGCCTGATCCACTTCTCTAATTTAAAAAAAAATCTCATTTGCTGATGACATATATTTAAGTTGCTACTATTAGGCTCCTCATCTAAAAAATTAGAAGCAAGATCTTCAACAGATTTGATGAAAAATTGATTAAAAACATTAGCAACTTGGACAGGGTCTGATATGTTTTTTTCCTTCGCATTTTAGTTTATATGAATTATTTATATTTGCATTAGGTGTAATTAGACTGTTTATTTGTTTCCATATTGCTTTACAATTTCCTTTAGCTTCAGTTAGAATTTTCATATAATAGTTTGCTTTTAAGTTACGCAATTCTTTTACTACTTGATTTCGTAAACCTTTAAATAACATCAGATCTGTGTCATATCTGGTTCTAAGATAGGTTTTTAAAGCAAAATCTCTTTTTTTAATTAACTGTCGTACTGCATTACTTACCCATGGAAGCTGTAATTTTCTTTGTGGCCTTTTACATTGTTTTAAGAACTTATTTAAAATGTTACTCATTGTGGAAGTAAATATATCGCAACACTCGTTCACTTGATTATGTTGTGAGACTTCATCCCAATTAGTGTTTGCTAACTCCTTCTCAACTTTAATAAGATCCTTACGGGGAATTATTAACTTGGTTACCTTTTGGTGATTTTTATATTCATTTAGACGCTTTTTGAGAGTTTTCTGGAAATCAATATCATGTTATGATCTGATAAGCCACACACCAGATTGTATGTTTTTTAAACTCTTTCCGGCTTATTTGAGAAAGCTAAATCTATTGCTGTCTGTGATGTTTTTGTCAAGCGAGTGGGTCCCTTTACAAATTGATGAAAGTCATATTTTGATGCTAGTTCTTTGAGTTGTATCCTACTGGATTTATTTAACCAATTAACATTCATATCTCCATAAATAAGCACCTCACTGTTCGGTTTAAAAGATTTGAGAATTTTTTCTAGATTTTGATTAAAAGTTTGTAGGCAACTAGATGGTGGATTATACACCACAAGGATGTTAAACATCATGCGTGAGGATAGAGCCACATTTACACATAGACTTTCAATTGACAGAGATTCATCTAATTGGACTTCCTTAGTCTTAAAGGAGTCTTTAATATAAACCAGAACTCCACCTCCTCTACCAGTAACCCTACCCTTTCTATAGCACTTATATCCAGGCACATCTATCATTGCGGTGGGGATTTTTTCATGCATCCATGTTTCACCTATTCATAAATAATCAGGATTTGAACCAATTAAAATAATTCTAATTTCATCACATTTTGGAGACAGGCTTGTAAAGATTCTGGGGATCTAATCCAGGGGAAATTTTCATATCATAATTAATAATTGGTAATTAATAATTATTCATACATGTTTGGATTAGATCAGTCTTACATTTTAATAAATCTCCCTCTAAGGGAGAATCTGTCATTTTACCTCCATGCATACATGTGAATCCTTTCATTTTAACGACAAGTTGATTGCAGTTAATTACACAGATCACGTCTTACAAAGCAGGCAAAATTAATTTAGCTCAATTGTCAGAATAATATTGTGGGGGTTCCCCAATATCATCTTACTTTATAGGATTTGCAGGAAACGCAATTCTCTGGCCAGAAGAATTGGGCTTCCTGTCCCATAACGAGTACTCTTTAAAATATTAATTATTTAAATAATTAATTCTCAAAGCTTGTAGCATAAGATCTTTTTGGCACTTAAGAGACTTGAGAATGAGCAAAGAGAATGAATCAATCAGTCACGTGAATATCATGATTTAATAAAGGCATGTCTACTTATATATTTACTACGTTCACACGGGATATATATGTATTTACAAACACATAGAAGTACACAAAACAATAAGACAATGAACGAGAAATGCGTAAAGTTTGGGCAATGGATAATTTACACGCGAGAGCGAGTAAGAGAGGGAGAGAAAGAGAGAGGGTGAGAGAGAGAGAGCATTGGCATACTTCTTCCTAAGACATTCACCTTTTCTGATTACAACACGAAACATCATCTTAATGCTCCTTAGGAGCTCTTTAAACAGATTATACTTGCACAAGTTATGGGTCTCGCTGTGTTGCTGCATTCCTGAAGGCCTGTCCCAGCCGCGTGCGTGAGCGGAGTCCTTTGTGTGTGTAAGCGTCACGTGGTGTTTCTGGACGCTCGTGTTGCGCGGCGGTTTCAAGTCTTTGAGTAACATTACCAATGAAAGTAGCTCGGCTACGTTTGTTTCACTTTGTGGAAGTAAACAGAGTCGACTAGGGAAAACAAAACTTTGCCTTACAAAGAAAAGATATAAAGATCGGATCGGGTCTCCTAAGGAGACCACGAGATCGGGTTACATGGTGCAGCAGTAACGACGGACAAAGCAAGAGAGAGCGAGAGAGGGAGGGGGAATGATTTATCCCTTTGGATAAAGCCAACCTTCTCCTGTCAGCTTGGCCAATCGGAGAGAGGGAGTTTCGAGCGGGAGTTTAGGTTTTATGATCTTTTGTCTTGTCGAGATCGACTTTGCATGTTTTATGACGGTGACGTAAAATGCGTTCAATTTTACTCCAGAGATGATAAAACATCGTAACACACATCCTATGGTTTGTACACATACAGATATGGTTTGGTCAGATCAAGAGGATTCTAAAGATATGAAGAACAACATAAGTTGGATAATACTGCAAAGTTATACATTAAAAGGCATACTTTCCAAGCATTTGTAGTTTTTTAGGACTACGGTACTGTCGCAGATAACCATGGAATCTGGGTAACAGACACACATATAAGCATATCAAAATATATCTCAATAAAGTCTTTATATGATGACTTTAGAGGTTTGTGTATGTGTGTGCGTGTCCATGAGCAGATGTTCTGAGTAAACTCCTGGTCTCTCTTGGAAGGAGAGAGGGGGGGGGGGGGGGGGGGGGGTGTTTCGTGATAGTATGTAAATCAAGGAAACATTACCCATTAGAGTCTCCAAGGACGCACACACCAAACATAAAGTTGAGTCATGAGATGAACAAGTATCACAAGGTTATGCATAGGATATATATATATATATATATATATATATATATATATATATATATATATATATTATATATATATATATATATATATATATATATATATTAGTGCTGGGCCGTTATCGGCGTTAACGTGCTGCGTTAACGTGAGACTCTTATCGCGCGATAAAAAAAATATCGCCGTTAATCTAAATTGGGTTGGTATCATAAATAGCTTTTTCGAATATCGTTATTTTCGCGCAATTCTAATGTGTAGTATGACATTGACGCCGCGCCTACTGTCACAGATCGCGCAGCAGGGTATTTTCCTGTCAGGGACACAAGGTGTACTTTCACTTGGTTGGGCGACGTTCCTCTCGTTACTTTATTTGAATGCTATACGTTGTTAAATGAGTTTATTCCAAGCGCGCTGTATCCTTTGTATGGGCATGAGCGATGCTCATTTACAGATGAATCACTCTTTTGAATCGATTCTGTTCAAAGACTTCATCAAACAAGTTGTCAGATCCGTTAAAGCGGTTCGCGAATCAGTTGATCTGTTCAGTTCCTCACGCACTGAATCTTCTGAACTCGAAGCGCTTTCAATTCACTCGAGGAGTCATAAGTAACAGGAAGATTTAAGAACATCAAGAGCGTTGGATGAAGTGGCCGTGGATCTACAGTCTAGTCTAGTCAAAGCAAATCTGCAAATGCATCATATCTTTGCCAGCGATGAAGATCTTTATTAGTTGAACATCTTCGTATTCTGTCTGTGAATGAATGATTCCACAGGACGATACATTCGAGTTCATTTCATTCAGGTAATACATTTTACAACCAAACAGATCATTACGCCACGATAGCACTACTAAAAAGTACGACATTATCCGGTTTTTGGACATACATTAATTTATAGGCTACAAAAAAAACGCTTCAGAGCGTCGGCGCACTGGTTAACAGGTTTAAATAAGCTACCATTGTCCACAGTTTATGAAATGAACACCCGCCATCCCGCGGTAATGTGCGTGTATTGCGCAGTGGCATAATCACACGAATAGTTTACATTGATTGAAACTAATTTGTTTAAAAAGGAGGCTATTGCAATAACAAGGCAGGTTCACATAAAATCATTATGACATATGATGACATTATTTTTTGATCTAACGAGCATTGGCGATGCAAAAACGGACTGTCGTGCGTATTGTTTTTTTTTTTCTTCCAAATACTATGTTAAAAAAAACGAAGAAAACATGTTACTTGTTCAATTAATAAACAGCTTGTTTGATGACAAATCGCTAAAGATGAAATTGGCCTCCCTTTCTGTCATTGCGTTTTTTGTTTGTTTTGTTTTTTAACGATATTCGACTTTTGCTCCTCGATTGTCGAATGGCATTTTTGGCAGAAATGCACATCCCTATGCGAGGCGAACTCTTCTCAAAGACTTACTTTTAGTCATTATTTGGGTAGCATACATATTCTAAATGCCTTCGGGAAAATTCAAATGAGCCATTTTAATCTAGATTAATCTAGATTAATTTTAAAATTAATCTAGATTAATCTAGATTAAAAAAATTAATCTATGCCCACCTCTAATATATATATATATATATTAGAGTTAAAAATGTTTCATTTTTCCTTCTCCAGGAATCAAGTCCCTGCACATTCTTTTGAGTCATAAATCGGTCACAGGAAACCAAACTCGAACAGTGTTAGCTTGGTTTGGGGGGAAGCTTCATGGTACGTGTGTGTGTGGTGGAATGTGTGTGTGTTTGTGTGGGTTTTTTTCAAACTCCAGTCTCTTTAAAGACATTGGGCTTTTACTTATTCAGTCAATGATTCATCAAAATACCCTACAGGCTTCTAATATTTAAATGCCCTCCCAAAATACCCTTAGGCTTTACTGTACGATCCCAGATTATTTTCGCATGATTTACTGTCTGGAAAAATAAATATTGTCTCTGCTTTATTATTGCTTGTGACTGCAAAGTTGTTATATTGTCAATAGTGTCTCTGTTTGTTCGCTTATACTTGGCTTTATGAGTTGTATTGACTTTACCTTTAGTATAGTCAGTCTTACGGTTAGGAGCGCCTCTGGATCCTTGCGCACACAATGATTTTAAATCCGTCTCCAGTGTGGCCTCCTCCGCCTTGTCGACAGAAGAATCCGCAAAAAGAAGGGCGCAACTCTGTGCCAGGTCACTCCAACAGTCCGCCGGGCCATCTGCGGGCGCAACCCCCGTCGCAGCTCGGTCGACGTGGGCCGACGCCGGAGCTACTCCCTCCGGGTCCTCCGGTGTCGGCGTTCGAACACTCGCCCGCACAGAGCGCCCAGAGCTGTCTCCCGCTGGAATTCCGCCAACCACCACCGGGTCCGCCGGCCACCGCAGATGACGCACTAGTTCCGCCGCGGAGGCTCCCGCCCGCTCACCAATCCAGCCTGCCGCTCCCCGCTCCGCCTCCGCACCGGGTCCCGGCCCCACGTCGGTAGTATGGACCCTCAGCGCACAGTCAGCTTTTGGGCCGGGGTTAAGCTGGATGTCTCCCGCTAACAGGACCAGGAAGGAGAGATATATTATAGCGCGCCAACAATTTTTTTTCCTGTTACCCAGCTCCACTTTGGTGCGTAAGCCTATTACGCGTGAATTTCCAAACTTCAGGAGGGAATTATAGATGGTAAAACGGCCATATCCAACGTTGTTCAGGTATGGCGTGTTGCACAGAAGACTGTCAGGCTCGTTTTGAGGAATCCTTAGGACAAGTGATCCAAATTAGCAGCAGAAGAAGCCACACCAAACAGGTGAATAGCAGGTCTGAACGCTGGCGCTGCTTGTTTGCTCCACGCCGGCATTTCATTTGTTGATGTTGTTTATAATTCTTATTTACGGCTTCTGGTTTATTGACAAATTCACCTATTTGCTGCTTATAAATCTTGGTGTCAGTAGAAAGTCTATCAGAGTGCATAAAACTGCCAGATTTTAAAGGCCAAAGCAAGAGGAGCACGGAGCCCAACCAACCGTGTGCCATCTTTTTTTCCTTTGTCTTTAATAACTATAAATAACACATTTATAAAGACACACTTAAAGACTTATAATTGAAAATATGCATATGCAATGGGATAATGCTCAAGGCACTGCTTGATTCCGGAAGTGATCAGACACTTGTGCACAGGAAGTTTGTTCCTCCCAATATAATTAGCACGGAAGACACCATACCTATCTGTTGTGTACATGGGGATGAAAAGAGCTATTCAACAGCTGACATGTACATAAAAGTAGAAGGGCAAACCTACCTGTTGAATATTGGGGTTGTCGATGGCTTACCTTTTCCTGCTGTGCTAGGGAGAGACCTTCCAGTGCTGTTTGATTTGTTGGAGGCAGACCAACGCCGAAAATGTAATGCAGTTGTTACCAGAGCACAGGCAACGAAATCCAATGACTACTCTGAGACTCTATGTACCCTGCCTTTCTACAATGAGGAGTTGGAGACAGCACCCGGGAAGTCTCGGAAAACTCGCAGACAGAGACAGCAGTAGAAGTTCCAACATACAGTGGTGAAATCACCAACTCATCCTGAACCAGAGTTACCCTTAGGATTTCAAATGCCAGAGAACCTAATCGAAATGCAGAAAGCTGATCCATCTTTAGTGTCTCTCTTTAATAAAGTGGAGGGAAAGGAGCCAGGAGCTGGGCAAGACTCCAACAGAGATGAGTATATTCTGCAAAATGGCATGCTCTACCGTCAACAAGGGTCAGTGTTGCAGTTAGTGGCTCCCCAAGCGACTAGACATACCATACTCACCATAGGGCACTCTGTTCCCTGGGCTGGCCATCTGGGTAAGCACAAAACTACAGCACGCATCAAACGTCATTTTCACTGGCCTGGCTTAAGCAGAGAGGTAGCTGAATTCTGTAGAAGCTGCCCTCAGTGCCAAATAACATCAGCTAAAACTCCCTCCAAAGCTCCCCTCCGACCCTTACCCATCATTGGCACCCCATTTGAGCGCTTGGGAATGGATATTGTGGGTCCTGTTGAGAGGAGTAAATCAGGGAACCGGTACATGCTGGTCATAACAGACTATGCTACAAAATACCCTGAAGTTTTTCCACTTAAGTCTATAAAAGCAAAATCAGTGGCTTTCTGTTTGGTGCAGTTTTTTCCAGAATGGGTCTCCCTTCTGAAATACTAACTGATCAGGGAAATAACTTCATGTCCACACTGCTAAAACAGGTGTACCAGTTACTCGGTATAAGGAGCCTGAGAACCACGCCGTATCACCCTCAAACAGATGGACTGACAGAACGCTTTAACCAGACCCTGAAGCAGATGCTCCGGAAATTTGTCAACGACAGTGGTACGGATTGGGATCAGTGGCTGCCTTATCTTCTCTTCGCCTACAGGGAAGTACCCCAAGCCTCCACTGGGTTTTCTCCCTTTGAACTTTTGTACGGGCATGAAGTACGAGGTCCTCTCTCGCTGCTGAGAGATTTGGGAGGGAGGCAAAGGGAAAGGAGAATCAAGTAATATAATATCCCATGTTGTTCAGATGAGAGAGCGGCTGGAAAGGATGAGCGAACTCACCCAATCACATATGGTGGAGGCCCAGCAACAGCAGAAGTCCTGGTATGACTGGTCAGCCCGGCAGAGATCTTTCAACCCGGGACAGAAGGTGCTAGTGCTCCTCCCCAGTGACGACAACAAACTCCTGGCAAAGTGGCAGGGGCCGTTTGCAGTATTAAAGAAACTTGGGCCCACCACATACCAGGTAGCAACCCCAGGGCGGCCGCGGTCAAGCAGAACACTTCACATAAATCTCCTGAAGGAGTGGGTGCAGCGACCTGAACAAAAAGAAGTGATGCTTATTAGAGGTGTGCAAGAGGAGGAGGAAGTGGACGAACAGTACTTGCCTTCAGCTGGGGTTTCAGGGGACCACAACCTCAACCACCTCTCCGAAGAAAAGCAGCGTCAGGTGAGAGAAATCTGAAATTACGAAGTATTCCAGGAGAATCCTGGGAGGACCGATATGGTTGAGCATGACATTGTTGTTAAGGAGGGTGCTTCAGTGAGGAGACTTAGTTACAGGATTCCTGAACGCCTGCTGGCCCCACTGAAGAAGGAGATAGATCTAATGCTGTCCCTGGGGATCATTGAGTCTTCGAGAAGTGAGTGGTGTAACCCAGTGGTCCTGGTGCCAAAGAAGGACGGAAGCATGAGGTTCTGCATCGACTTCAGGTACCTGAATTCCATTTCTCAGTTTGATTCATATCCCACACCGAGAATTGATGAATTGTTGGAACGATATGGGAAGGCAAAGTACTTGACCACAATAGATCTGTGTAAAGGTTACTGGCAGGTTCCACTCACTGAGCAGTCCAGGTATTTGACAGCCTTCAGGACTCCATGGGGTCTCTACCAGTTATCTGTCATGCCATTTGGTTTGCATGGGGCTCCAGCCACCTTCCAGAGGCTCATGGACCAGGTACTGTGTGGTTTCACTGATTTTGCAGCTGCATATCTAGATGACATTGTCATTTACATTACCACCTGGGAGGACCACTTGGAACATCTGCAAGCTGTCTTGGATCATCTCCATTCTGCCGGGCTGACCATAAATGCATCAAAGTGTGTCTTCGCTGCTGCAGAGACAGAGTACCTTGGTCACATCATTGGAAATGGGGTGATAAGGCCACAGGTCAACAAGATCCAGGCCATAGAATCATGTCCGTTGCCACACACAAGGAAGCAACTTCGGTCTTTCTTGGACATGGCAGGCTTCTATCACCGCTTCATCTCACAGTTCTCCAACAGAGCAGCTCTTCTCACAGACATGACAGGATCTCGGTGTCCCAACCAGATCCAGTGGACGGAGGAGGCAGTGGCAGCTTTCCAGGACATCCAGCAATCTCTAAGTAAGGAACCAGTTCTGTATAGTCCAAACTTTGATGACGACTTTATTCTGCAAACAGATGCTTCCGATAGGGGTCTGGGGGCGGTGCTTCTCCAGGGACCACCAGATGACCGCCATCCAGTTGCCTATATCAGCCGGAAAATGTTCCCCAGAGAGGTGCGCTATTCAACGGTGGAAAAGGAGGCACTGGCTATAAAGTGGGCTCTCGACTGCTTCCGTTATTACCTCCTGGGCAGAGAATTTACCCTTGAGACAGACCACAAAGCTCTTCAGTGGATGGAACGAATGAAGGACACTAATGGCCGCATTACTCGCTGGTATCTGGCATTACAACCTTTCCGCTTCATCATCCAGCACATCCCTGGCAAAGAGAACGTAACCGCGGACTACCTCTCTCGCAGTACCAGCGAGAGTCCTGAAGGGGGGGGGGGGGGGGGGGGGGAGTGATGGCCCAAGCCACACAGGCAAGGACGGGTAACAGCCAGCAATGGTAATACCAGCACACATGTTTAAGTATGCAGGTTAAGTTATTTTTTGCAGTCAGCCACACCCCCAAACAATTCATGATATCATATACTTTATTTCAATTATAATATACATTTACATATTAAATATGCTTTAGCCATACACTGTTTAAATGGAGTGCACACATTTTCACATTGTAGGGCTATGTAAACATTTTCTGTTCTATTAATTATTGTTTCTTTGTTACCATGTTGGAGAGAAGTCTGTCCTGGGGGAAGAAAGGCGTGGCCAAGGGTGGAGGACTGTGATATCCTGTGGCCTGCCAATTAAGCCATACCATGTGCTGCCATGTCGGAGGGGGGTTTTGGGTTTAGTTTGTGTTACTTTGTAGTTGTTGTATTTGTCATCCATTTTGTTTTCCCCTTATGTGTAAATTGGTTTGGCCAAGCCACTATATATGTTCCCTTGTCTCTCATTTAGGGAGGTCGGTTTGTTTAGTTCATATCTTGTTTTGTTGTATGCTGTTTTTAGTATACTTATATTTTGTTGACCTCTTTTATAGACCTTGTTGTTAACTTTTTGGTTTCTATTGTTTAATTTTTTTGGGTAACAAAATCCTATTTTTCAACAAAAACTCCTGTTCTCCTCATTGCCGGACTGTTTGGTCCGTGACATGCACAGAAACAATCCTTCATAAAATGCATTAAACTTTAGTTTACAGACGTGAAACTCACCGAGTGGTCAGGGGTGTTCACTGATATGCTCACACAAAAATTGCTGCAAAAGATGCTTTCCAACAGGTTTTATTGTAGTTTTTGTCAAACTCCATTTGACTTGACTTGGACAAAAAAGAAGTGGGTCAGACATGATTGTGATTCATTAGCCTACATTGTGTTTTGTAGAAAGCCTTTCTTTAAAGTGAATTTTGTTTTGTATAAATTGTATCTTAATAAAAAAAATCAACCAATTGCCTGGATTTAATAAATAAGCAAATATAGCAGACAATATAATCATGACATGCATGGAGGCGCCGCCGCGGTCACTTGCATTGCACGTGAACTTGAGCGCATTTCATCATAAATTAACCGAAATATACCTCACAGACATGAGAAATATAGAAAGCTTGCAACTAAATCTTTAAACAAATCTATTCCAAACGAAAATTTATAGCCTACTCTCTGATTATGTTGCACACGCACATATGACGAAATAACGAGATATTATGTTGAAATAACATTATAAATAATAAATCTTTAAATATATTTGATTTAATGCTAAATGTTGTGCTTATTCAATTTAGTAAAATTACTTTAGTTGTGATAATTAAAATGATTGAATATTAAATATTGAAGTTTTGCTAATTTAATAATAGTTTTTATATACAATAGGCTATATAATTGCAGCTCCCCCTGTCAATGATCTAGCACCCCCTCAGCACCTGCGTTAAAAATTATCTGGCGCTGCCCCTGCTTACCTGTCACACTTAATGTAGAGAGTAGCCTAATATAATTAATTAAATCCTTGAACTTCACTGTCTCAAGTCAAGTGCCAAGTCGAATGAATCAAATGAGTCTAACCAAGTGATTGAATCAAGTGGGGGGGGGGGGGGGGGGGGCAGTAGTAGGCTCCACGGGAGGACCATGGAGGCCGCGCCGCCATGGTCTCCTGAAAGGGCTTCACCACCATGGCCTCGCGAGGAGGCTTCACCACCATGGCCGCCTGTGCGTCCTGCTCCGCCCTGGTCCCCGTCCAAGTGTGCTCCGCCCTGGTCCCCGTCCAAGTGTGCTCCGCCCTGGTCCCCGTCCAAGTGTGCTCCGCCCTGGTCCCCGTCCAAGTGTGCTCCGCCCTGGTCCCCGTCCAAGTGTGCTCCGCCCTGGTCCCCAGCCAAGTGTGCTCCGCCCTGGTCCCCAGCCAAGTGTGCTCCGCCCTGGCCTTCGCCTCATCCTGCTCCGCCCTGGTTCCCAGTCAAGTGCGCTCCGCCCTGGCCTTCGCCTCGTCCTGATCCGCCCATGCTCCGCCGCCCAGGCCCGCCTTACCCGTGTCCTGGTCCCGGTTCCCAGTGCGGGCCTGGCCCCCCGTCCCTCCCCCAGGACCGCCCTCCTGAACTTTTTTTTGCTTGTTTTGATGGGCGTCGGGAGCCGCCCATAAGGGGGGGGGGGGGGGGGGCTATGTTACAGTGTGGGTTTGTGTCTTGTCATGTTCAGTGGTTCCCTGCCGTGTCTTAGTTTTCCCAGGTGTTTCTGATTTCCCACGCCCCTTGTTTAGCTCGTTTGTCTGATTATTTAAGCCCTGTGTTTCAGTCTTGTCTTTGTGAGTTCTTGTTTAATGTTTCCGTGAATGTTGGTTGTTCCTGCTGTTACCGAGTCCTGTATCATAGTTTAGTTTATCTGTAAAATAAAAGTGTGTGCTGCATTTGGATCTTCGACTCCTCTCTGCCTCAACCGCACCACGTTACACGTGTGTATGAAGGGGTTGTAATCACACATTACAATGATCCACTTGTCAGGTTTAGCTATTACCTCTGAAGGTCAGTATTTCTATTTCTATGCGAAGGCTCCGGGTCGGATTTACCGCGAAATCCATCAGATGCGCTCTCGAGCCTCTCTCCTTTTTATATACAGTCTATGCAACGGCACTGCAGCTAACTACATGGAGTCTGATAACACCAAATAACCTGCCTTCAGCACAACACAGACTCCAAAACAAACTCCACATAAATATAAAAAACAAGTTTTATCTGCTGAAGCTCGTCAGGCCAAACGTGAATCGGATCAACTTCGGACGAAAACACGGATCAACATCAGCAGAGCGTTTGAATTATGGAGAGACCTCCGCTTTGTTTTAGCTATAGGTTTAATTTAGGTATAATTATAAAACAGACCCGGAGTTGGCTTTCATCCCTATTGTGATGCTTTCTCCGCTGTGTTGAAAGTCTCAGGGTGGCCGGTACCATGAGTGCTCGCTCTTGAGTTCAAGCACGCACACGAGCGCTCTTGTAAAAATTGGTTGCAATCTGAAACATCATCGTTAGAGGCCGCTAAAAAATACATATAGTCCCTTTAAATATAAAATATACAGTACTGTGCAAAAGTCTTAGGCGTGCTAGTATTTTCGACCTTCAAAAATGGTTTTAAGCCAGTTATTTATATAATTTGCTGTAGTGTGTCATTAAGACAAATCAGTTTACATTTCCAAACAGTCATTTTGCCATTAATTGTAATAATCCGGTAAAATTTTTGTATGCACAAGGAGTCTGACAACAGCCAGTATGAGCAGGATCATGTGATCTCACCATCATCGAGTGCATCTGGGATTACATGAAGAAACAGAAAAAACTGAGACAGACTAAATCCAAAAGAATTGCGGCAACGTCTCCAAGGCTCTTGAAGAAATCGACCTGCAAAGCTACCTGAAAAACTATGTGCAAGTGTACCTGGAAAAAAAACTGTTTTAAACACAAAGGGTGGTCACACCAAATATTGATTTGATTTAGTTAATAGAAGTTAATTGATAAATAAAATCTATTTGTGACATTATTTTTTTAAAGCCTCATCACTTCAAAGCATTTTTACACAAGTGCCTAAAACTTTTCACAGTACTGTAGCTTTGCAGGCATGTTTCTTCAAGAGCCTTGGAGACAATGCCACAGTTCTTCTGAATTTATTCTGTCTCAGTTTTTTGTTTCTTCATGTAATCCCAGATGGACTTGATGATGGTGAGATCAGATCTCTGAGTGGATTATACCAGATGTTGTCAGACTCCTTGTGCATTTAAAAATCTCACTGTATTATTACAATTAATGGCCAAATGAATGTTTGGAAATGTAAACTGATATTTCCAACAAACACACTACAGCAAAAGATACAAATTACTGGCTTAAAACCATTTTTTGGGGTGAACATACTAACGTGCCTAAGACTTTTGCACAGTACTCTATATGTAGTTAAGTTAATTATAATATGTCAGGAATAAAAGGGCAGCGGCTGAAATCGCGGTGAGGGGGCACAGTGACCGGCCGGGCCAGGCCCCCTGGGGTCCCCTCGTGGCGCCGACCCTGGGCTTTAAACGATACGAATAAGGGTCTTATCTAGCGAAATGTCATTTCAAACATAAATAAAAAAGTTTTATAAGCACAACTGCTCGCCTTGCTCTGTTCTGTGATGCGCGTTCGTGACGTCACTTAATACGCTGCGCTGAAAAAGTCATCACAGAACAGAGCAAGGCGAACAATTGAAATGACCGATCGTTTCGCTAGATAAGACCCTTATTCATCGCCTGGTATTGTTTAAAGCCCTTGGAAGCTGCACTGAAACTGTCATTTGGACCTTGAACCGTTTGGGTCCCATTGAAATCCATTATATGGAGAAAAATCCTGGAATGTTTTAATCAAAAACCTTAATTTCTTTTCGACTGAAGAAAG